>CAJNDT010003843.1:7500-20216 GCA_905221615.1 Symbiodinium sp. CCMP2592
GTGGACGACGATGCGTGCAGAGTTCTTGAAAAGCAAACGTCCGAGCTCCGAGTTATTGCTGTCCTGCGACTTCCAAGACATGCAAAACAAGGCACTAGCAACATAAACACGGGTTCCAATTTTTGAAAAAAAAAAACCTTTTCCTGTGATTTGGGATCAACTTCTTCTTCGCTCTCGGACTGCGCCGTGTCCACGGCGGACACTGCTTCCTTCCATTCGCAAAGACTTCTCTTTCCTGCTGGCCGAATTTGCAGGAAGTCCCCCAGCTGTATGCCGACGGGCATGCGACCGAACCATTCCTCCAGGTAGCGGGTAGTGTCCAAAGCCAACGTATCTGCACGCTGTAAAGCAAAACGATAGCCGGCTGCATGATAAACATCGGGCGGTGTCATCGACAGCTCGTCATAGACCTTGCGTTCCAAACAAAAAAATCCTTACACCACCATGAACAATCCCAACGACAACAAAAGACGAATGGTTCACAAGCCAAGCACGGCGGCGACGGCCGTTACGATTCGCCTCTCCAAAGCATCTTCTTTGTTTTTTTGGGCTCGAAGAGACCGACGGTCCAAACAGATATTGGGATTGACGTTAGCCAACTTGTGTAGCGTGCGCGCTTCTCTTCCGAGCAGCCGCACAGCAGCGTGCGTGGGCGCACCTGCCAGGAACCCATCTTCACCGAAAAAGCGTCGAAAGAGTGGTCGTATAACTTGGGTGTAAGCCCATGTTTTGCCGCTCCCTCCCGCACCCAGCCAGAGACAGTTCACGCAGGCATTACGCTTGCCATCAGCCTTGCAAATGCTGCTGTTCGTTCTCTTTGCCCACATGTCGTCCACGGCACACACTACAGGAGCCACAGCGCGGATCTGCTGATCATTCAGTGTGTGCTCCTGCCACCAGGTCAATATAATTATGAATCTCTCTCTCTCTCTCTCTCTCTCTCTATATATATATACACACACCATCACTGCCTACTCAGGGTCGAAGCTCTGCGTCGATTGCAAGGGCTTTCTCATTGCACATGTATGCACCACATGAAAGGATTGACATGTTGCAGATTGTTGCAGCATCTTACCATACCGAGCACCGCTCTTTACCTGCCTCGATGACTGACTCTCTAACGCGAATTTTAAACTCTTCGCTACTAATGCTTGCGAGGCAATTGTCTTCGGCTCGTACCTCAATCAGCTTCAAGGCATACTCGCTGGGACGCAAATCTTGTGCATTCAACTCCGCCAGAAAGGGATCCACTGCCAGCTCCGGCTCCGATGCCTGATCATCTTCCTCCTCATCTCCCATCTCGCATTCCTCATCTCCCACGTGACCCGCCGCTTCGCCTGCCACTTCGCCTGCATCGACTGCTGGCCACGAAACTAGGACACGAGGAGCAAATCCACTAAACAGAAACGTCGGTTTTGTCTCACCGAACCTCCCGCGACCTTATCCAAATAGCGATGCCGCTGCTCAAAGACCGCTTTGGCATCAGACTGAAACCAAATTTTGCGTGTGCCGGCCGCACCGAAAGCCTGGCCGGAAGTTGTCGCTTTTACGTCTGGCAAGCCGCCGAGGCCTTCAACGACATGCTTCAAGCATTGAAGCGCTTCCTTCGTTTTGTTCTGGCGTCCCGCCATTGCACTCTTCCACTCCTTCTCGCGGAACAGAACTTCGGCCAGATGATCCAAAGACACAGCGTGCTCGGCACATTCCGCGCGCTCGATGGCATCCTCGTGCTCCAGGTCATCATCTACAGAGGCCCCCTCGATGTCCATGGGCCCGGAACCGTCCTGTTGTCATCCACACACGCCAAACAAACGCACACACACACACACACACACACACACATACACACACACACACACACACACACACACACACACGCACACACGCACACACGCACACCAAAATGAGGGGGAACCCAATGCATGTCCTCGCCTGCTCCCCTTCCTCATCGGCTTTGGAAACGTAGGCAAAGCGCTCTGCCCTACGTTGGCTGCTGCTGATTTGTCTCGCAGAATGGTGCAAAGAAACTCGCTCCAGCCAGGTGTCCTGAACGTGACACATGTGTTCCAGGGGAGTGAGTTGAGTGTAGTGAAATCCGCAGGGGATGTCCAGAAAGCAACAGATCCGTTCATGAACTCGCGGGAGGTCGTGAAAAGCATTGCTTCGATTTGGAAACATCTTGCCCCAACACCACATGAGGAAGTACGGGAAGTACCCGCAGTTCGGAAGATCGAGAACCTCGCCAGATCCACACCCCGGCTCCGGCTCCGGCTCAGCAGCTGAATTTCGCAAGACGGCGTCCTCCAAGTTGCTGCCGCCGACAGCTGGACTTCGCAAGACAGCGTCCTCCGAACCGCCGCCACCGTTATGCGGATGCTGGCCGTCCTGCTCATCCTCCTCGACCTTCGGCATCGGAAACCACTCTCGCACACCGACGAGATCCCTGACATACGGCAGTGCAACACCACCCAAAAGCCTCTCCTGAGCAGAAGCTTTGCGCAGCTTCATGCAGGCTCGCCAGTGGCGCCATACCGGGGAAAAGCGACATCGCACGAAACCTTCTTGTTCTCGCGGCTCCAGAACATGACACTGGAAACACTTCCAAGACTCATTGCAATGCTCCTCGCCTGCACAGCGAGGAAACGGAAAAGAGAGCCCGAGCATGCAGCAGGCGAGCTTCTCCTTCTCTCCAGCTGCATGCCAATGTAAATCCATGGGCACGACGACGTTGTCGTCGGCACCTCGAAGCTCCTGCCGCAGACGTACATGTCTATACACATCACAAGCATGGAACGCGACATGGACTTGACGCTGATGCATGTCGGCTGACCTGCAAAGAAGACGCATATTGCCCGTAGTGCGCATCGAACGGGAAATACCGCACGAAGTCCACTCTCCCAGCCTTGCTGCGAGGCACACGCCGCACGTAGCGAGAGTAGTTGACCAAGGACATGCATGCCAATACAGCACTGGGCCCGCGATGCACGTAATCGTCCTTTTGGTTGTAGGCCACGGGCTGCGACTGTCGGCGGCCCTTGCCAAGGGGGTTCCCGACATCATCGTCTTCTACCTCCGCCACCTCCTGCAACGGAACCTCGCCTGTGGCTTCCGGGTTCGTCTCCGCCTCCAAAGCAACAACGCGCAAATCAGGCCGCCCTTCGGAAAATGCATCCAGCGCCACCTGACGACCCTTCATCATGGCGTACGGGACGAAACGGAAGAAAATGTTGTACCCGCTGTAGCTCACAAGCTGCTCCTGTTGAAACAACAGTTGATACGCCATCTCGCCGTTGGACTTAGCAACGCAGCGCTGCATGCCGAAAGCCAGACGGCGCAAGATGCTCAACGCACGAGCTTGTGTGACTTGAGACCGCGCAGCAGGCTCGGCTGGCTCGGCCTCCGCAGCATCACCTTGCTCTTGACGCCGACGTTCGGTTTCTTCCTGCTCCAAGCGTTGAATTCCAGCAAAGAGTTCGGGCAGCAGTGATCGGGAAACCTCGAACTTTTTCGCGGCATACTCGCCAGTGTAAAATTGGACATCCTTCCATCGGCAAAGACTTCGACACGATGTGAGGAAACATTTCTATCGCATTACCCGCTTAATCTTATACGAAGTAATGAGTAAAAAGCGACCGTCCTGCATATCTCGAAACATGTCAACGAGCAGACGCTGTAAACAGGTATCCAGTAACTCGTGCTCCCCGTCGGCATGCAGTGTCTGCAGATCATACTCGCAAAGACATCGTCCGAGATACTTCACATCCACGTTGCATCTCATGCAAACCTGTGCCGTGGGATTCGACATGCCCTCGGCGGGGTGATCTCTCTGAGGCTGGAAAACGTGCGGGGACTCGTTTTTCGCTGCTTCTTGCTGTGGCAATGCATCGTGGTCACGAGGGAGAGCAGCGAACCCGGCTTGGGGAACTCGAGGCCAGCCCTTGTAACATTTGAGACGCACCTTCTCCTCGCCCTCGTCATTCCTCTCAGTCGTCAGTTCCAAGTGAAAGCAGCCGAAGCGACATCCACGCTTGCCCTTGGCAGACTTCCTGAGCTGCTACCCACGCCGACACGTGCTACGTTGCAAACAAGCACACACACACACACACACACACACGCACACCATAACACACAAAAGACATCGCTCACACAAACACACCCACACACACGCACACGTGCGGACAGGAAACTTCTTGAAACAAGACTTCGTGCACTTGTGAAAGTGGTTTTGAATGACCAGACGCCGATAGTCCTTGCACAGCTGCTGCGACCACTCGGAACCAGACAGTGCATCTTCCTTGCGGCAGCGGCGAAGATATGCCGGTCTCAGCGAATTATAGCAGCCCGTCAATCGCAAAGGTGCCTGGTCGGTACTCTCCGTGGCCGCAAGCTCATGCCCGTCCGGCTCCTTCTCTCCCAAAGGAGCCCCCGCATACTGATTGCCCGCAGACGCCTTTAGGCGCTCGCCAAGAGGCAGGGGCGCGGCATCGACGGACAGCTGGGCAGCCAAAGCAAGCTGGCTGTCATATCGAATGCGGCTTGCGGCCTGCAAGACTTTCTCGCGCCAACGTTGGAGCTCGGTCACGACCTCACCTCGCGCAGCCCTGGCCATCATGGAGCGCAGACGACTGCCCAGGTCGTGGCCCAACAGAACGATCAAGATGTGGGGATGCATCGAACCTCGTCCTTGAGTCTCCAGAGGGCCGCAGAAAGCGGCAATGTCACCGAAGCAACCTGGGAAAGTCGATGCCGCGAAACCATCTTCGTAGAGCTGAGCCTTTCCTGCACGAAAACTCGCTCGAGTAAAGGGTGGCAACGTTCCCAGCACCTCTTCGAAAAACAAAGTCATCATGAGATCGAAAAACCTCGCCTGCGACACGGGATCGGCTGCCAACATACGCCTCATGGCGGCCAAGGACGGCAGCGAGGGCTCTTCCAAGTCCCATCGCAGATCGACGTCGAAGTTTTCGACCTTCCCTTCCGCGCCTTGAAGGTGCAGCTGCAGCAGCAAAGAAGCACGGGAATCCGCCAAATTCGGCGTCACGAAGACGTGAGAAGTCCCGTAGTGCCAACCAGCCGCATGGCCTCGAAGTCGAATTTGACTGCGGTGTCCTTCCGTGCCCAAGACGTTCGCGCTCGCCTGCAGCACGCTGCCAAGCGCGCGCTTCAACGACACGTCAACATCCGGCGACCGCAATAACTCGCGAATGTCGGCCTTCTCGCCGTGCAGGGCCATGGCCTGCAGCAGCTGTTCCGTGGTCACCGACGCAATCTTCGCACAGTGTCGACTGAAACCACTCCGCTTCACGTAGGCTTTCGATGTCCGCATAAGAGAAAGTCTGCGGTTCACATCGTACATGACAGGCAAGAGCTGCTCCTGCTGCGAGCCCCTTCACTTTCACAAATCCGCCAGCTTTCGCAAGACAGCGTCCACTGGCGGAATTATTTAATGTCGATTCTTAACTCCAAACCCCGTCTTGAATGTAACACTGCCAGGACACGGACATACTACTTTCACATATCCGCTAGCCGGCGGAAATATTTAATATCCATTCTTAACTCCGAACCCGGTCTTGAATGTAACACTGCCAGGACACGGACATACTCCACCGAGGAAGGGCCGGCGAAGCAATCGTGTCGCCATAAACCAGCTCTTCTCGAAGCAACAAATACCGAAATACCTCGCCCGCCTCCATGCCCGTCTCGCGCCTGACGAACGGAACGCCGTCCCCCCAAGGAAAAAGCTCCGGGAACGCCATCGCCCAGGTGGCCGGCTGAAACATGTTCATCGGTTCGTCACGAGAAGGTACCACGAGCTTTTGCGGCCGCACTTCAAACATCTGCTTCTGGGCTCGTCGCTCCTGCTCCACACCCTTGGCCATCGACTGCACCTTTTGAACACGGCGCAGCACTGCCCGCTCCTGCTGGCCCTCGCGCCCCAACAAGCCCACAGCATGCGGCCGATCCGGATCCACCTCGTTCTGCACCCGGCTGCGAAGGACGGATTCCGCATCCGTGTAATATTGCGGAGGCCTGCGACGACATAGTTCTTCTACATCGCTACACACTCGCAACCAGCGATTGCCGTCATCCGACTGATCGTTCAATCCAACGATGCTGGATACCAGATGGCCAGAATCCGAATCAGCACCTGAACTTCGCAAGACGGCGTCCTCCAAGTTGCTGGCGCCGGCAGCTGGACTTCGCAAGACAGCGTCCTCCGAACCGCCGGCGCCGCGACCAGGATCCGGATCAGCAACTGAACTTCGCAAGACAGCGTCCTCCAAGTTGCTGGCGCCGGCAGCTGGACTTCGCAAGACAGCGTCCTCCGAACTGCCGGCGCCACGGCCAGGATCCGGATCAGCAACTGAACTTCGCAAGACAGCGTCCTCCAAGTTGCTGACGCCGGCAGTTGGACTTCGCAAGACAGCGTCCTCCGAGCTGCCGGGGCCGCGATCCAGATTCTGTTCGTCTGGCTCGCCCTCCTCATCTTGGCCTTGCGCATCGGCCGGGCCCTTTTGCAAAAGTTCGCGGGCCAAGTAACTGTCAGCGGCCGTTTCCAAAACGCAGCCTTCCAGTGCGTCGACGTCGTCACCAGGAGTTAGGCCGGCCTCCAGCGCGACCGACCTGTAGTAAGGCGACGTCTCGCGCAGCTTCTCAACAGCGGCAACATACTCCTCTCTGGGAGCTTGCAAAAGCTTGCTGGACCGCAGTTCCTGCTTCTTCTGCCCAACCAAAACGAACAAGATGCTCTCGGCCATGTCTTGGTCTTTGGGAGGCAGAGTAGCCTGGATGGCGCTAGGCCCAGCCTGCGGCAGGAAGATCGTGTTACCGATGTATCCCTTCTGCCTCTCGTCTCGCGGCAGTGACAAAGGTTGCAAGACGGTCACCTGCATGCAAACCCGCACGATGGGAAGCAGCCGTTTTGTTCCAGCCGAGAGGTTGCTGAGCTCGGGCAATACGCGTCCGATCCAAAGGTCGTTGGCCAGCGCATGCCTGGGAAGCGTGAGAATACTGCTCTTCAAACTCCTGCGACAGTCTCTGCAAACCGTACAGGGGTCCGTGAAAGATGCCGGCATGCGGCGGCGATGCAGCAGCAGAAACTCGCCTTCAATGTACGGATGCTCCACAGCAGAGGCCTTCAGTTCGGAAAGAGCTATCTGCGGCCAGCGCTCCGCATACCGAGCGACGCCCAACAATCGGCAAAGACGGTGCTGCTGATTCGGGGCCAGCGTCTCGGCGCCGGCAGGTACCTCGATTGTCGACGCATCTTCATCCGGCCTCTGAAAGAGAACCATGGAAAACAACTCGTTCATCCAGAAACGGCGAGCGCACACCACGCAGCCTCCTTCCGCTCGGCCACCGTCCATTTCAAGAGGGCATCGCAGCTCCTCGTCGAAATTGGCAGCGATTGCACGCTGACGACTCATCCCAGGCACCTGACTGTGATCGTTCCTAACACGTTATTACGCACGTCGACCCTTTACCGTAACCGAAAGCAAGAAGGCGCAGCATGCGACAAGAAGCCATCGGACCGGCATGCTCCACCATCGCCAGGATTTTCTTGCGGTATTCAACGAAGGCGAGCTCCACATCCAGCGGCCGCACGAGATGAGTGTCCACGACGTGTTGCTTCAGCTCCGATTGCTTCCGGCAACTGAAGTCGCATAAGCGGCAGCAACACCGTTCGCACGTCACCGAGGCATCGTCCGAAAAAGTCTGGAGCAGGCGACGAGCTACCGCCTCGCTTACGGCAGGTACGCTCCGAGAGCAATTCAGCAGCACAGCGACGCGATCCAGCTTCAAAGGCAACGACACCTCGGAGTCTCGCAAGATCCCGAGCGCTTGCCGCCCCGCCTCGTCCGCGTTCCGAAGCAAGTCTTCCACGGGCAAGAAACGTTGCTTCATACGCCTGCCCTCACACCACCCGGGGACGGCGAACAGCACTGCCCGCTCCACGGCCGAACGCCAGAGAATGCCGTCTAGCGCCTCCGAGCCATCACCAAGGCAGTCAAGTGCCAGCCAGCACAACGGATCGAAATCCGGCGGATAAGCCTTTCTCATGGCCCGGGCCCTCGCAGTGGCACCGTCAGGGTAGTACGCTTCAACACCCTTGGCCAGGACTGGATTCTCCTCTCGCGAAGGCAAACGGTAACACCCTTCAGTCGTCTGCCAGTCCAGAAGCTGATTCCACAAGGTGAGCGTGTCTTTATCTATGCCTTGCTCGCTAGCCCTGGCTGCCGACACTGTGTTGGGATTGTGCAAGTCACGAATGCCGATGCCAGCCAGCGGGTGCAACAGCTCCGTCACCAAAAACCAAGCAAATTGCGACCAGTCTTCAGACTTCCGCACGTCCCCGAAGGTCTGGTACCAGTACAAAGGTTCGTCCGGCTGTGCTTGTCGCTCCCACCCATACCGACGCATCAGCCCCCGAAGCAGTGTGGTATCGGCCCGATCGAACTTGCGAGTGCGAAACTTGTGCTGGATAATGCTCAGGACAGCCTGCCAGGACCCGATGAAACAAACATGAGCGAGGAACGCACAGCAACGCGTGCGCACATGAAGCTACAGTCCAACTTAATCCTCATTATGTCCATGACCCCATGCACGATCACGTCCCAGTCTCTCTATGTTTCGGGACGGCTTCGCGCGGGTTGCCTCCAACACCTCTTGGCGATCTTCGTACCCGTCCGTTGCACACGCTCGCGGCTCCGCCTCGAGGTTGGCCAGATACCAGAGCCGGCGAGCAACGTCCACGGGGTCCACTCGCTCGAGGCAATCTGCAAGACGCCACCAACCTGTTTCCCGAACTCACACGCACAACGCACGACAGCAACACGGCATCCAAGACATTACACGAAGATCGTGATTTGCGATAATGCTCGCCTGTCCGCTGATCCACGTGATCTTCCAACACGGCTGCAAGAAGACAATGCTGCATGGAAGAAGTCAGACACGGCACAGTCGCGTCTCTCAAGCCGGCAACAGCAACCTCCCACGTAGAACTCACTTCTCGAGACAGCGCCGTGTCGACCTGTGACCAATGCTGCAGACTGTCCAGAATCTTTTGCACAAGTAGATCTCTCTCCGAATCGGAAGACAGATGTCTCGCGGAAAATGATTCTACCGTAATGTCCAACGAGTACGCAGCCGCGGATTGGCGCACGTTGGCATCCTCGAAGATGTCGCAAGCAGCTGCAACCACCGCTTCCGCATCCTGTGCTCCGGCTCTGCGAACCGCGTAGAGGGATCTCCACATTAGGTACTTGATGTCACCGTCTGCACTCGGAACGCGCAGGGGGCACAACGCCATGACAATCCGCTGAATCAAGACCTGCTTGCTCACGTCCTCAAACGCCACACCCAGATCTTCGGCCACTCGCTGCATACAGGGTCCATCGGCCCGCAAGGGCAAGACACGAAGCCGCGCCCGAATTCGAGGTGGTGCCTTTTCCCCGAGCTCTCCTGCCAAGCGCCGCAAGCCATCTGCCGTGAAGAGGTCCTCGATATTCACCTGTAAGCACTGAAACAAACAGACACACACACACACACACATGCACGCACACGCCCCCCTTCCCCCCGTCATACCTCCTCCTGGATGATGCCCAGCGACAAAGCTTCCAACAGATCCGCTTTGGAAAGCGTGTGCCCGGCGCGGTGTCGTCGCACACTCGCAACGACACAGAGCCCAACCAGCTCATCCTTGCCGTGCTTGTCCAGCTCGCCGCGGAGCCAGGCTTCGCCCTGCTCGGCATAACCCGTGCGCAGCTCGAGCAGCCTTTGCTGCGACGCCGCTTCATCGGCCTGACACCAAGAACTGCTTCACTGCAGAGCACTAAACATCCCACCCGACGACGACGCTGACAGCTCACTGCAACCGAAGCTGACATGGACAATCCTAAAAAAACGCCGCTTCCCCATGAAGCCTGCTCCCCGGCAATGCTCTGTGATAGAGCTTTCGACAACTCCGGCTTGGTAAGCGTGCACCCGGCACGGTGTCGTTGCCAACCCGCAGCGACACAGAGCCCAACCAGCTCATCCTTGCCGTGCTTCCCCAACTCGCCGCGGAGCCAGGCTTCGCCCTGCTCGGCATAACCCGTGCGCAGCTCGAGCAGCCTTTGCTGCGACGCCGCTTCATCGGCCTGACACCAAGAACCGCTTCACTGCAGAGCACTAAACATCCCACCCGACGACGACGCTGACAGCTCACTGCAACCGAAGCTGACATGGACAATCCTAAAAAACGCCGCTTCCCCATGAAGCCTGCTCCCCGGCAATGCTCTGTGATAGAGCTTTCGACAACTCCGGCTGGTAAGCGTGCACCCGGCACGGTGTCGTTGCAAACCCGCAGCGACACAGAGCCCAACCAGCTCCGCCCGACTCTGCTTCCCCAACTCGCCGCGGAGCCAGGCTTCGCCCTGCTCGGCATAACCCGTGCGCAGCTCGAGCAGCCTTTGCTGCGACGCCGCTTCATCGGCCTGACACCAAGAACTGCTTCACTGCAGAGCACTAAACATCCCACACGACGACGACGCTGACAGCTCACTGCAACCGAAGCTGACATGGACAATCCTAAAAAACGCCGCTTCCCCATGAAGCCTGCTCCCCGGCAATGCTCTGTGATAGAGCTTTCGACAACTCCGGCTTGGTAAGCCTGCACCCGGCACGGTGTCGTTGCAAACCCGCAGCGACACAGAGCCCAACCAGCTCCGCCCGACTCTGCTTCCCCAACTCGCCGCGGAACCAGGCTTCGCCCTGCTCGGCATAACCCGTGCGCAGCTCGAGCAGCCTTTGCTGCGACGCCGCTTCATCGGCCTGACACCAAGAACTGCTTCATTGCAGAGCACTACACATCCCACCCGACGACGACGCTGACAGCTCACTGCAACCGAAGCTGACATGGACAATCCTAAAAAACGCCGCTTCCCCATGAAGCCTGCTCCCCGGCAATGCTCTGTGATAGAGCTTTCGACAACTCCGGCTTGGTAAGCGTGCACCCGGCACGGGGTCGTTGCAAACCCGCAGCGACACAGAGCCCAACCAGCTCATCCTTGCCGTGCTTCCCCAACTCGCCGCTGAGCCAGGCTTCGCCCTGCTCGGCATAACCCGTGCGCAGCTCGAGCAGCCTTTGCTGCGACGCCGCTTCATCGGCCTGACACCAAGAACTGCTTCACTGCAGAGCACTAAACATCCCACCCGACGACGACGCTGACGGTTCACTGCAACCGAAGCTGACATGGACAATCCTCAAGAACGCCGCTTCCCCATGAAGCCTGCTCCCCGGCAATGCTCTGTGATAGAGCTTCCAACAGCTCCGCTCTGGAGAGCTTGCGCCCGGCGGACTTCTGTCGCACCTCCGAAGCGACGCAGAGCTTAGCCAGCTCATCCCGACTCTGCTTCTCCAGCTCGGTGCGGAGCCAGGCTTCGCCCTGCTCGGCATAACCCGTGCGCAGCTCGTGCAGCCTTTGCTGCGACGCCGCTTCATCGGCCTGACACCAAGAACTGCTTCATTGCAGAGCACTAAACATCCCACCCGACGACGACGCTGACAGCTCACTGCAACCGAAGCTGACATGGACAATCCTCAAGAACGCCGCTTCCCCATGAAGCCTGCTCCCCGGCAATGCTCTGTGATAGAGCTTCCAACAGCTCCGCTCTGGAGACCTTGCGCCCGGCTGACTTCTGTCGCACCTCCGAAGCGACGCAGAGCTTAGCCAGCTCATCCCGACTCTGCTTCTCCAGCTCGGTGCGGAGCCAGGCTTCGCCCTGCTCGGCATAACCCGTGCGCAGTTCCTGCAGCTTTCGCTGCGAGGCCGCTTCATCGGCCTGACACCAAGAACTGCTTCACTGCAGAGCACTAAGCATCCCACCCGACGACGACGCTGACGGTTCACTGCAACCGAAGCTGACATGGACAATCCTCAAGAACGCCGCTTCCCCATGAAGCCTGCTCCCCGGCAATGCTCTTTGATAGAGCTTCCAACAGCTCCGCTCTGGTAAGCTTGTGCCCGGCAGACTTCTGTTGCCCACCCGCAGCGACACAGAGCTTAGCCAGCTCATCCCGACTCTGCTTCCCCAGCTCGGTGCGGAGCCAGTCTTCGCCCTGCTGGGCATAATCGGCGCGGAACTTCTGCAACCGCGAATCCATGGGATGGAAGCAGGCGTCCACGCCGGCCCTTTCGCAAGACAGCGTCGAGGCAAGCAAAACACTGTCCCAAGTATGTTCAAATGCAAAAGTGTCTGCACCGACCCTTTCGCAAGACAGCGTCGAGGCGGGCAAACAACTGTGCTAAGTATGGTCAGCTGAGAAGATGAGAATAAGCTGAGAATAATCTCCACACCGGCCCTTTCGCAAGACAGCGTCAAGGCAGGCAAGGAAGCGTACTAGGTGTAGTAAGATGCTGCAATGTGTGCAAAATACTGCAACGCGTTTTCCCTTTCTTCCCCTTCTTCTGCCTTTCGAGCCAAACGACGCAGGCAAACGTGCAAGGAGAAAGCCTTTACAGAGCAGCAAGAAACTCCGAGCCTGCAGAAGTCATCGGCCAGGCAGCCTGCGAGTCGAACGTGTGCAAGGAGAAAGCCTCTACAGAGCAGGAGGAAGCTCCGAGCCTGCAGGTCATCGACCAGGCAGCCTGCGAGTCAAACGTGTGCAAGGAGAAAGCCTCTACAAAGCAGGAAGAAGCTCCGAGCCTGCAGGTCATCGACCAGGCAGCCTGCGA
>CAJNDT010003844.1:0-20206 GCA_905221615.1 Symbiodinium sp. CCMP2592
TTCACCTCTACAAGAGGGCTCCAGGAGGCTTCGGTTTCACCTCTACAAGAGGGCTCCAGGAGGCTTCGGTTTCACTTCTACAAGAGGGCTCCAAGGAGGCTTCGGTTTCACCTCTACAATAGGGCTCCAGGAGGCTTCGGTTTCACCTCTACAAGAGGGCTCCAGGAGGCTTCGGTTTCACCTCTACAAGAGGGCTCCAGGAGGCGTCGGTTTCACCTCTACAAGAGGGCTCCAGGAGGCTTCGGTTTCACCTCTACAAGAGGGCTCCAGGAGGCTTCGGTTTCACTTCTACAAGAGGGCTCCATCGGTGCTTCCGTTTCACCTACTACAAGAGGGCTCCAGGAGGCTTCTCGATTTCACCTCTACAAGAGGGCTCCAGAGGCTTGCGGTTTCACCTCTACAAGCGGGCTCCAGGAGGCTTCGGTTTCACCTCCCTAACAAAACAGAGGGCTCCAGAGCTTTCGGTTTTCACCTTCTACAGATGGCTCCAGTAGTCTTCGGTTTCACCTCTACAAGAGGGCTCCAGGGAAGCTTCGGTTTCACCTCTACAAGAGGGCTCCAGGAGGCTTCGGCTTCACCTCTACAAGAGGGCTCCAGGGAAGCTTCGGTTTCACCTCTACAAGAGGGCTCCAGGGAGGCTTCGGTTTCACCTCTACAAGAGGGCTCCAGGGAGGCTTCGGTTTCACCTCTACAAGAGGGCTCCAGGAGGCTCCGGTTTCACCTCTACAAGAGGGCTCCAGGAGGCTTCGGTTTCACCTCTACAAGAAGGGCTCCAGGAGGCTTCGGTTTCACCTCTACAAGAGGGCTCCAGGAGGCTTCGGTTTCACCTCTACAAGAGGGCTCCAGGAGGCTTCGGTTTCACCTCTACAAGAGGGCTCCAGGAGGCTTCGGTTTCACCTCTACAAGAGGGCGCCAGGAGGCTTCGGTTTCACCTCTACAAGAGGGCTCCAGGAGGCTTCGGTTTCACCTCTACAAGAGGGCTCCAGGAGGCTTCGGTTTCACCTCTACAAGAGGCCCGGAGGCGTCCGTTTCACCTTCTACAGAGAGGGTCTCCAGGGGCTTTCCGTTTCACCTCTACAAGAGTGCTCCCAGGCCGTTTCACTCTACCAGAGAGGGCCTCCAGAGGCTTCCGTTTTCACCTCTACAGAGGGGCTCCATGAGGCTTTCCTTTTCACCTCTACAAGAGGGCTCCAGGAGGCTTCCGTTTCACTCTCAAAGGGCTCCAGGAGGCTTCGGTTTCACCTCTACCATAGGGCTCCATGAGGCTTCGGTTTCACCTCTAACGAGGGCTCAGGCTTCCGTTTCACCTCTACAGAGGCTCCAGGAGGCTTCCCCCGTTCACCTCTAACAAGAGGGCTCCAGGAGGCTTCGGTTTCACCTCTACAAGATGGCTCCATGAAGTTCCTGTTTCACTTCTACAGCTGGCTCCAGGCGGCTTCGGTTTCGCCTCTACAAGAGGGCTCCAGGAGGCTTCGGTTTCACCTCTACAAGAGGGCTCCAGGAGGCTTCGGTTTCACCTCTACAAGAGGGCTCCAGGAGGCTTCGGTTTCACCTCTACAAGAGGGCTCCATGAGGCTTCCGTTTCACCTCTACAAGAGGGCTCCAGGAGGCTTCCGTTTCACCTCTACAAGAGGGCTCCAGGAGGCTTCCGTTTCACCTCTACAAGAGGGCTCCAGGAGGCTTCCGTTTCACCTCTACAAGAGGGCTCCAGGAGGCTTCGGTTTCACCTCTACAAGATGGCTCCAGGAGGCTTCGGTTTCACCTCTACAAGAGGGCTCCAGGAGGCTTCGGTTTCACCTCTACAAGAGGGCTCCAGGAGGCTTCGGTTTCACCTCTACAAGAGGGCTCCAGGAGGCTTCGGTTTCACCTCTACAAGAGGGCTCCAGGAGGCTTCGGTTTCACCTCTACAAGAGGGCTCCAGGAGGCTTCGGTTTCACCTCTACAAGAGGGCTCCAGGAGGCTTCCGTTTCACCTCTACAAGAGGGCTCCAGGAGGCTTCCGTTTCACCTCTACAAGAGGGCTCCAGGAGGCTCCGTTTCACCTCTACAACAGGGCTCCAGGACTCTTCCGTTTCACCTCTACAAGAGGGCTCCAGGAGGCTTCCGTTTCACCTCTACAAGAGGGCTCCAGGAGGCTTCCGTTTCACCTCTACAAGAGGGCTCCAGGAGGCTTCGGTTTCACCTCTACAAGAGGCTCCAGGAGGCTTCGGTTTCACCTCTACAAGAGGGCTCCAGGAGGCTTCGGTTTCACCTCTACAAGAGGGCTCCAGGAGGCTTCGGTTTCACCTCTACAAGAGGGCTCCAGGAGGCTTCGGTTTCACCTCTACAAGAGGGCTCCAGGAGGCTTCGGTTTCACCTCTACAAGAGGGCTCCAGGAGGCTTCGGTTTCACCTCTACAAGAGGGCTCCAGGAGGCTTCGGTTTCACCTCTACAAGAGGGCTCCAGGAGGCTTCGGTTTCACCTCTACAAGAGGGCTCCAGGAGGCTTCGGTTTCACCTCTACAAGAGGGCTCCAGAAAAGCTTCGGTTTCACCTCTACAATAGGGCTCCAGAAAAGCTTCGGTTTCACCTCTACAAGAGGGCTCGAGGGAAGCTTCGGTTTCACCTCTACACTAGGGCTCCAGGAAGCTTCGGTTTCACCTCTACAAGAGGACTCCAGGAAGCTTCGGTTTCACCTCTACGCCCGGGCCACCGTTTCACCTCTACAGTGGGTTCCAGGCTCCATCGTTTCACCAGCAAGGCTCCAGACTCCATTTCCAAGCCCGGGCCACCATTTCACTTCTACAGTGGGTTCCAAGCTCCATCGTTTCACATCTACTTTGGGTTCCAACAAGGCTCCAGACTCCATTTCCAAGCCCGCGCTACATGGTAGGCCCGTGTACTGAGGACTTCGAGGTTACGTTGTCTGAGTAGACCCAGGGGAGCTTCCGCTTCAACATTGCAATGGACCAGAGCCTCCAGGTTCCACACTTTCTGCTTCGGGCCACATACTCCAGGTTCCGGGCCTTCCGTGCCGTGGGTTAGAGACCTCAGACTCCAAGCCTTCCGTTTCACCTGTACAGTAGTCCAAGTCTTAGCTTCGCAGCGTGCCAGTGGATGCGAGACAAAAGAGCGTGCAGCATCCGGTGTCGCTTTCTGACAAAGATAGCCGAACAGATTTGCTCTTCGTGGACCTTTGCACTGAAAGCTTTCAGGATTCGTTGCTTTGGCACACGGAAAGAGTCTTCCGTTTCACGTGTACAGTAGACCAGAGGCTCCAGGCTCCAGACGTTTCATTTCACTTCTACAGTGAGCCAAGGACGCCAGGTTCCAAACCAGCCGCGTCATTTCTACAGCGGTGTCGAATCTTCAGGTTCGGGGCCTTCCGTTTCTCCTGTAGAGTGGGCCGGAAGCCACAGGTGGCAGGCTTCTGTTTCACCTCTACAATGGGTCGGAGATTCCAATTTGCAGGGTCCGACGCCCCGCCGTTTCACCTATACAGTAGTTAGAGTTTCAGCCGAGCAGCGTACCAGTGGATGCGAGACAAAAAGTGCACAGCGTCGCGTATCGCTTTCCGATGAGCGAAAATAGCCGGAGTTCGCTATATGGTAGGCCCGTGTACTGAGGACTTCGAGGTTAGGTTGTTTGAGTAGACCCAGGGGAGCTTCCGCTTCAACATTGCAATGGACCAGAGGCTCCAGGTTCCACACTTTCTGCTTCGAGCCACAAACTCCAGGTTCCGGGCCTCTCGTGTCGTGGGTTAGAGACCTCAGACTCCAAGCCTTCCGTTTCACCTGTACAGTAGTCCAAGTCTTAGCTTCGCAGCGTGCCAGTGGATGCGAGACAAAAGAGCGTGCAGCATCCGGCGTCGGTTTCCGACAGAGGTAGCCAAACAGCTTTGCTCTTAGTGGGCCTTTGCACTGAAACTTTCAGGATTCGTTGCTTTGGCACACGGAAAAAGTCTTCCGTTTCACATGTACAGCAGACCAGAAGCTCCAGGCTCCAGACCTTTCATTTCACCTTTACAGTGAGCCAAAGACGCCAGGTTCCAAACCAGCCGCGTCATTTCTACAGCGGTGCCGAATCTTCAGGTTCGGGGCCTTCCGTTTCTCCTGTAGAGTGGGCCGGAAGCCACAGGTGGCAGGCTTCTGTTTCACCACTACAATAAGTCGGAGATTCCAAGTTGCAGAGTCCGAAGCCCCACCGTTTCACCTATACAGTAGTTCGAGTTTCAGCTCAGCAGCGTACCAGTGGATGCGAGACAAAAAGTGCACAGCGTTGCCTATCGCTTTCCGATGAGCCTAGATAGCCGGAGTTCGCTACAGGGTAGGCCCGTGTACTGAGGACTTCGAGGTTACGTTGTCTGAGTAGACCCAGGGGAGCTTCCGCTTCAACATTGCAATGGACCAGAGCCTCCAGGTTCCACACTTTCTGCTTCGGGCCACATACTCCAGGTTCCGGGCCTTCCGTGCCGTGGGTTAGAGACCTCAGACTCCAAGCCTTCCGTTTCACCTGTACAGTAGTCCAAGTCTTAGCTTCGCAGCGTGCCAGTGGATGCGAGACAAAAGAGCGTGCAGCATCCGGTGTCGCTTTCTGACAAAGATAGCCGAACAGATTTGCTCTTCGTGCACCTTTGCACTGAAAGCTTTCAGGATTCGTTGCTTTGGCACACGGAAAGAGTCTTCCGTTTCGCGTGTACAGTAGACCAGAGGCTCCAGGCTCCAGACGTTTCATTTCACTTCTACAGTGAGCCAAGGACGCCAGGTTCCAAACCAGCCGCGTCATTTCTACAGCGGTGTCGAATCTTCAGGTTCGGGGCCTTCCGTTTCTCCTGTAGAGTGGGCCGGAAGCCACAGGTAGCAGGCTTCTGTTTCACCTCTACAATAAGTCGGAGATTCCAAGTTGCAGGGTCCGAATCCCCACCGTTTCACCTATACAGTAGTTCGAGTTACAGCTCAGCAGCGTACCAGTGGATGCGAGCAAAAAAATGCACAGCGTCGCGTATCGCTTTCCGATCAGCGCAGATAACCGGAGTTCGCTGCATGGTAGGCCCGTGTACTGAGGGCTTCGAGGTTACGTTGTTTGAGTAGACCCAGGGAGCTTCCGCTTCAACATTGCAATGGACCAGAGGCTCCAGGTTCCACACTTTCTGCTTCGGGCCACAAACTCCAGGTTCTGGGCCTCTCGTGTCGTGGGTTAGAGACCTCAGACTCCAAGCCTTCCGTTTCACCTGTACAGTAGTCCAAGTCTTAGCTTCGCAGCGTGCCAGTGGATGCAAGACAAAAGAGCGTGCGGCAGCCGGCGTTGCTTTCTGACAAAGGTAGCTGAACAAATTCGCTTTGAGTGGGCCTTTGCACTGAAAGCTTTGAGGATTCGTTGCTTTGGCACACGGAAAAAGTTTCCGTTTCACATGTACAGTAGACCAGAGGCTCCAGGCTCCAGACTTTTCATTTCACCTCTACAGTGAGCCAAAGACTCCAGGTTCCAAACCAGCCCCGTCATCTTTACAGCGGCGTCGAATCTTCAGGTTCGGGGCCCTCCGTTTCTCCTGTAGAGTGGGCCGGAAGCCACAGGTGGCAGGCTTCTGTTTCGCCTCTACAATGGGTCGGAGATTCCAACCGTTTCACCCATACAGTAGTTCGAGTTTCAGCCGAGCAGCGTACCAGTGGATGCGAGACAAAAAGTGCACAGCGTCGCGTATCGCTTCCCGATGAGCGCAGGTAACCGGAGTTCGCCATATGGTAGGCCCGTGTACTGAGGACTTCGAGGTTAGGTTGTTTGAGTAGACCCAGGCGACCTTCCGCTTCAACATTTGAATGGACCAAAGACTCCAGGTTCCACACTTTCTGCTTCGGGCCGGTGTTACCATGTCTCCAGGTCGCCACGACAGCCACGAGGCCACACTCTTGAGTAGCCCGTCGTGGCCAGCATAGACAACTCTCCACCAGTCCAGCTGCGTCCTGCCTGGACCTGAATGGGGCTGGAAGAGTCGTGCAGCAATTGATTCTGTTGTCCTCAGCTTCCGTGGAGTACCAGGCGTTTATCCTCGACTCGAATGCGGCTGTAAGGCCCGCCACGAGTGTGCGCTCGTCCGCCGCTTCCATGGGCTGCCAGGTCCTGATCCGCAATCTGCGTGAAGTCAGAAGGCCCGCAGCCCAGCCGGAGCACCAGAACCGATACTCGGCCTGGCCAGGCTTTCGTCCGCAAGACCTAGGAGGCCAAACGATTCACGGCAACTATCCCTAACCATGTATTCGGTCTCGAGCTGCTGCGCCTGTCTCCCGTCGTGCTCGTCAGCCATGACTCTAAGTATACCCGTGCACGCACACACGCACACACACCACACACAGCAACGAATTAAGACCGGACAGCTACTATGTACCTGCACCGGCCGGGAGCACGCCGAGCGTAAACCAGCGTTGCCAACACGGCCCGGACATGGCACCCTGCGTTGGCTGCGGGTTTCCGCGAGTCGGCCGCGGAAGAGGCAGGCGCTCCACATCGTAAAAAGAGTTGCTTGCCTGGCTGCATACGATCGAGCTGCTGCGCCAGGCTTCTGCGCCAGGTTCGAATGCCGTCAAGCAGAGGAGCTGGAGAAAGAAAAGCAGAAAGAAGAAGCACGCGCCAGGAGGGCGGCCGCCAAAGCCGGCCACCGTGGGCCATTACCGCGTGAGAACAGCTGCAGAGCACAGAGAGCAGAACTGCAGCGGCAGCGCGCCGAAGTGGGAGGCGGCACCCGAGGACCTCTGCCAGATGCCGGAGGACGACCCGAAGAAGAGAACAGCTGCAGCGCACAGCGAGCAGAACTGCAGTGGCAACGCGCCGAAGTGGGAGGCGGCACCCGAGGACCTCTGCCAGGTGCCGGAGGACGACCCGAAGAAGAGAACAGCTGCAGAGCACAGCGAGCAGAACTGCAGCGGCAGCGCGCCGAGGTGGGAGGCGGCACCCGAGGACATCTGCCAGGAGAAGGTGTCGGAGGACGACCCGAACACAGAGGCGGGCACGGACCACCGTACCCCAACGAAGACAAACTGGCAGAGACCGACGTACAGAAGATGTACGAAGAGTTCGTGGGAGGTTGGACGCGTTTCGGGTTGTCTCGAGTGTGCCAGTCGTGCAGAACTTTAACGCCGGCAAAACAATGCCGACCATCGGGCCCGGGTCGCACACTGACCTGCAGAAACTGCCTCGAGAGCAAGAATAAAATCCGCCTACCAGCCTTGTCATCAATTCCGGCAACACTACGAGACCTGAAGCCGATCGAGCATCACCTGCTCGCGATGGCGCGCATATCCCAAGTCGTCCTGGACAGGCTGCCTTCGGGAGGGCCCAGTGGCCAATGGGGCAGAATGTATGCCGTCTTGATGCAGGAGCCGTGTATCTGCGATGTGCTGGAGGGCGCTGTCTTGGAGGAAGACGGCACAGTGAGTGTGCAGGGCGTGGACGGCCTCACAGCGTCTTCGGCCCGGTTGGAGCACTTGCGCAGCGCACTCCAGGACCTACAGGCGCAGCACATACTGTATCGACACAATCCCGCCGTGCAGGAGGTCATTGACAAGATGGAGTCGATCTTGCAACAAAGGTCGTCAGAGGTGACAGCAGAGCGTATCGTAGAGAATAAAGAGTCGCAGCAAGCGGAAGAAGAGGATGACGAGCACCAGTTCACCTACCTCGTGCCGAAGGATCCAAAAGTTCCCAGAGCTGACCTGAACGAGTTACGGCAGACGAGAGGCAGCGCCCAACTGGCCGACGACATCGACGTCAAGTTCTTCCCACATCTATTTCCGGATGGAACGAATGGTTGGAAGGACGCGTACAAGAGCTTCTCGCAGTATGCCCGAAAGCGACTGCTGGGACAAGATGGTCGCTTCGAACAATCCGCATCTTACATCATGTGGCTTCTGGAGACACAGCTGAAGAAGCGGTTGTCCGGTAATGTGAATGTCCGTGTGGGCTCGCAACAGAAGCCTGCGGGCTGCCAGGGCTACCAAGACGGGAGCCGACGCGTCTACACGGCCTTGCGCGACATCCCCGGCACGCAGCCTTACATCTACGCCAAGAAGGGCATCGCACTCAACATGTACGAGCAACTCGGACAACCACAGTTCTTCCTCACCCTCACGTGCCACGCTCGCCAGCCGGGCATCCTGGCCGCCGTCATCACTGCGAGATTGCTCCGCATGAATCCCGATCTCGAGCCCGCCGAGTCACTCGCTGCAACGATGGAAGCCAGGGCAGGACACCCGTACAGCCCCCCAGTTAATTAGCACGCCTTCGATGACTAAGCCTAGAACCAATAAGGGCCGACAAATGTACCAACATAGAGAAATGACCCGTTCCGAAGCACCGCCCCAGGCTTCGACGCCAGACCGCAGAAATCCTCCGGAACTACCAGCGCGAGGACTTTACATGGAACGGCTTCACCGCCAACCAGCTCTGCAACCAGCATCCGGCAGTGGTAGCCCGCCAATTCATGCACCAACTGCGGCAATTCCTACGATGGTTAGCCCCAGACATTGACGTAGACAGCAAGGTGGACGCCGAAGCGGACCCGGACGACCACCGACAGTCCGCCGAGGACGAAGACGACATAAGCACAGCTGTGCCAGCAGCTGATGCTGCCGGCCAACATTACAACCTGCGCAAAGAACAGCCACCCTTCCACGTCACCGAGTACATCGTTCGCATAGAATGGCAGAAGCGAGGATACCCACACGCGCATATTCTACTCTGGTGGCAACCACGGCGGACAGAGAAGGCGCCTGCAACGGAGAAGCCAGACAACGTATCCTGGTCCGACGAGGAAGCATGCAGCCACTTCCTGCCAGAGACAGCGGAGCAGATGAGTGACAAGTACATATGCACGAAATCACCGGCCAGCTGGAATCACTCCACAACGACGCATCTCTGGGAACGAGCTGTCAATGCCAAACTCGCAGAGATGGTGGTGCATACCTGCAACTCCTACTGCGGCAAGTATGCTCTGGGCGCATGTCGTTTTGGTTTCCCACACGCCCCAGAGCCGTGTGCCCGGAGAAGAGATGCCCAGGAACTGTTTACCAGCCGCTGGAAAAGCAGCTTGACGGTGCGACGAGAGGAAGCAGACCGCATGATGGGGCAATACAACATGAAGATGCTGCGCAGGTGGAGAGCAAGCATGGATCTGCAGGTTATTTGTGAGCTGACCAGCGCCAGCCGCTACATCCTCGGCTACGCGTTCAAGTCCGAAGAAGACTTCACCGCCACACGGCGCATGGAGGCAGTGATCGAAAGACTGGCCGCTAATGCCGGAGAAGACGGGCTGAAAACGCAGGAGGTCTACGCGGCCGCACACGCGGCCCTACAGGGCAGGACTACCTCCACGTTCGAAGCTTGCCACTTGCTGCTTAGCTTTCCAGTCGTGGAGTTCTCCCGAGACAGCGTGTGGATCCAAGCAGGACCGCCCGAAACATGGACGCTGTGGGTACCACCGAAGGAGGAAGCAGCAGCCCTAGCAAATCCGACGATGTACTACGAGAAGAAACGCGAAGTGGACTGGACAATGCCAGTGGCTCAGCGGAACTATCGACACCTGCAAACATCTTTCGCAGATCAAGAGATCGCGCTTCCTGTGGAAGGGTCGCCCCGTCCAACTATGCGGTGCTGGAGGGATATCACTTTCTTCGATTTCTGTGCTGGTTTTCGCTTCATCGCGCAAGAATTCCCGAAGCCTCGAGATCGACCAGCGATCGTAGGATATCGCAACTTCAGCCCCGATCTGCAGCCAGAAGAATTCTACTATTCCAAGCTGCTGCTTCACCTACGCTGGGAAACTCCCGGAGACTGGCTGCAGCCGCAGGATCAGGGACGGCATTCGGCCGCCTTCCACCGAATAGCAAACGATTCCCAAGCGTACCCTACCTTCCTGCAGTCCATCTGTTTCCCGGAGCTGGATGGCACGGTCCAGGCAGCTCGGAAACTGCAGGCCGTCCAAGCGGCCATGTACATGAAGGCAAGGCTATCGCCCAGCGAACTTCGAGATGGGTGGTCGCACAGCCGCGCAGACGAGCAGAATTACCGAGACTCCCTCGAGATCATGGAGGCGCTCCGACAGAGGCACGGGGGCAACATCGACTACTTGGCTCCGGAGACCGTACCTACCGGCTCCGCCGGCACTGCTTTCGCGCCGGTGGAGGGCGGCGAGGCGGCCTTCGACTTGCTCAACGCCCCAGATCCAACATCGCACACAAAACGACAACGTCAGGCGATGGAGTACATCATCCGCACGGTGCTCGACAATCCGAACACAAAAGCTGGCCCAAGCACGAAGCGCCTGCGATTGCTTCTCCATGGTCCTGGAGGTTGTGGCAAATCCGTGGTGGTCCGCGCGGCTGCACACATGCTCCGCCAAAGTGGCAAAGGAGTCGCCATCGCTGCGCCCACGGGCGTGGCAGCCTGCAACATCAACGGGCTGACGCTTCACCAGTGTCTATTCCTTCCGGTGGTGAATCGAAGCCACGGCAGGGCCTGCGATGCCCCACTGCCGAGGGGCCCCCACTTGGCAGCCATGCAAGAATTCTGGGCGCATATTTCGGTCTTGATGGTGGACGAGATCAGCTTCATATCCCGATTCATGCTGGACCGCATCGACCAACATCTGCGTTTGGCCAGGAACCTACCAGATATTCCTTTCGGAGGCATTCACGTCGTCTTCGCAGGCGATCTCTACCAGCTACCACCGCCGGGAGGCGATCCCTGCTTCTGCAGCTCGCTCTGGACTTCTCTAGAGCTCTGTGAGTTGGAAGGCAATCAACGTGCCGCCGAAGATCCAGAATGGGCAGCGCTGCTAGCTCGTGTTCGCATCGGCCAATGGACCGACGCCGACGTCGAGGTCCTCAAAGGCCTCAGAATCAGGAGGGATGGCAAAGATCGAGTCGCAGATGGAGCAGTTCATCTCTTCGCTACTCGCGAAGCCGTGAACGAAGCAAATCAGCGATACTTGGACGAGCATCTGGAGAGAACCCAGACGATGCTGTACGAGTGTCCGGCCATCGACGTCAGCGTGAAGACAGGCGCGCCGTTGAAGCCGGAACTCGCATGGGCCGAACCAGAGAATACCGGAGGACTGGAAGGACTGCTCAAGATAGCGGTGGGCGTTCGCGTCATGCTCCGCTTCAACATCGACGTCCCGGACAAACTCGTGAACGGTGCTTGCGGCATCGTGGCCCACATCGACGCAGAGGACACAGGCGAAGTCACGAAGATCTGGGTAAAATTCGAAGGAAAAGCAGGCGAACGCTGGTGCGGCGACAACGAGACCGAGGCCGCGGGCATAGCACGACGAACCGCATCCTTCCAAGACCAGACCGACAACAAAGCAGAGCGGAGACAATTTCCACTGGTGCTGGCCAAGGCGATCACCATCCACAAGAGCCAGGCAGCAACGTGTCGTCAGGGTGCACATTGCAAACTCGACAGTACAGTCACCCAACAGGGACAAGCTTACGTCGCCCTGTCTCGCTGCCCCACCCGGCAACACTGCACACTACAAGCCTTCAACCCCAGCTGCCTGCGGTACAATGTCCATGCAGCATGGGCCTTGACGAAGCTGAAGGCACAACAAGCAGGTCAAACCGGCACCGAGCTATGGCAGCAGCTCATGAAGCCTCCACACAGCAGGGCACACTACATAGAGGAGCTTGCCAAGCTGCCCCGTCCGAACCTCCAAGGTCTGGGAGAGCAGGACGACCAGCAGCCCTGGACCTGTCCGCAATGCGGCGAGGAGACGGCCAACACGAAAGCAGCCATAGCAGCACACAAGCGCGTTTGCCCCAGGAAAGCTGCAAGGCCGGGCCAGGCAAAGGCCAAGCCCCGAGCCAAGAAGAAGGCCAAAGCAGCAGCCAAAGCAACAACAACGACAGCAAGCACATCAGCCAGCACCAGCTCAGCAGCGCGAGCAGGAGGCGTGAAAAGAGGCGCATCAGATGACCTGCCAACGCCCCGACCCGACAGAGCAGCCAGAGGAAACGAGGACGGCTCCCACGTCGTCGAGGGCGTGTTCTTCGAGAAACAGCAAGCTGCTCGCTGCGGACAGCACGCCCTGAACAACGTGTTAGGCTTCCAGTGCTGTAGCGCAGAGGACATGCAGCATGCGGCGGAAATCTTTCTTTTCGAGAACCCCGATCTGAATGACAATCTGGACATGCACACAACAGCAGACGGAGACTACTCCATCGAAGTGATGATGACGGCCTTGAGATCGACAGCCATGGCACAGTACGGCCGCGTGTGCTGGGGCATGAGGCATCAGCGTGCCATGTGCGTCGCGGACCTGGAAGGCTGCCTGGGAGCAGTGCAGAACCACCAAGGCAGACACTGGGTTGCTTTGAGGCGCTCCGGCCAATCGTTTCTGTACCTGGACTCCCTAAGCCGAGACGCACACCCAAAGCGCCTCAGTGCGGAGGAAATCGAAGCGACAATGCTCACACACCCAACCTATGCTGTGGAGGAACTCTGATGGATAGAAGCAGATGCCGCGTCGCGTCTTGGACAGTACAGAGGCTGGTTTCCAGCATTCGATAGCTCGGCCAGCAGACTGCAGCGTGGTTGTCAGACTCCCTTCATCGCACATGTACAGGAAAGCATCCGTCGAACAGTTCGATGGATGCTGTCGCGCTGGTTTAGACTCGGGCGATGTACATATATTCACTCGTAAACGACGTGCCGGCGTCGTCCGGCAGAACTCACAGGCACAGCTGCCGAGACAATGCCCGTGTCAGTTGCGATCACATACCTGCACCAATCCGACCAAAAAGCCATCACGGTCTTCGGAAGCTCAGCCGCCGAATCATTTTCTGTTTTGCAAGCCACAACACACGGCGTGTGATAGTGCGCAAAGAAACGGCAAGATAGTTGCACAGGTGATGTCCAGTGCCTCGGCATCACAGAGCCCGGACCCAAGTGAGAGTGTCAGTGTCTTTGCCCTGATGGCAAGTATTCGGATCGGATGCTGTCGGCAGCTGTAAGGAATCTCAAACGCCCAGTGACAGGACCGCGCATCCAGGCCGGCGTCCATCCCAAGCTCGAACAGCCGTGACCCCAGATGCACGACGGCAAAGCTCCAACCGCTCACGCCCAGGCTACACAGGCGCAACGTCGCGACAGTCGTCTCCAGGCCAGTGCGTCTTAGATGCTGCCATTAACTAACCGCCTACGACACCCAGTCGCGTTTGAAGTGGATCTTCGGAAGAGCACATGTGTTGCTGCATGGCATGTATAACCAACACGGTGTGCATGTACATCGTATATTCCACCGACGGGTGCAACCAGGCATGAAGCGTTGCATGCCCGATCCTTTTCTCATTCATGCAATGAACGTGTCCCTGGGCTCAAGAGACTCTGCGGACGTCCTGTGCGCAGCCGCATATAGGCGACAAACTTTTTACAACCAGCCATGCTATGCGTTCGCGCCTCCAGCGGTCGATCGATCTGCACCATCGATCCCGCAGACCGCAGAAATGACCCCCCCCTCCCTCCCCCAAACTCAAGGTGTGGGTTCAAAAGAAAAAACTTTCGTTGAAAACGTTTCGTTGAAAACTTTCGTTGAAAACTTATTGGCACCCAAACCCTTAGCAATTTCTGTAATTTTGGATCCTGCATGCAGCTGCAACATGCACATTCTTGAGAGTTAGGGTTTAGGGTTTAAGGTTTAGGGCTCTCTTCTCTCGTTCTCACCTCCCCCCATACCATTCCCCAAAAGGGGTCGCAAAAGACCAGCCCCAGCCCCAGCCCCAGGACGGTCAAAACGTCTCGCTCCCAAGTTTCGTTCAAAACGTTCGCAGACCCACAAGAAATTTGAAAACATGGTTCGCAAAAAAAATTCGTTCAAAACTTTCGTTCAAAACTTTCGTTCAAAAAGTTTTTGGGACCCAAACCCTTAACAATTTCTATAAACCCTGAACCCTTAGGGTTTAGGGTTTATAGAAATTGTTAAGGGTTTGGGTCCCAAAAACTTTTTGAGCGAAAGTTTGACCGAAAGTTTGACCGAAAGTTTGACCGAAAGTTTGACCGAAAGTTTGGCCGAAAGTTTTCTTTTGCGAACCATGTTTTCAAATTTCTTGGGGGGCTGCGAAACTTTCAACGAAACTTGGGAGCGAGACGTTTGATCAATGGGGTGGCCTTCAATTTGGGCCTTGTTAGCTCTGCCCGTCTGATGACTGAAGTCTACCTCCTGGACAGCTGTGTGATCCGCAAGCGGTGCACTGGCATTTGACGCCCGGCGCGCACCCAGGCACCCCGAGCATTGGCCGATTGGCGTCTGCCAGCACCGCCCGCGACACTGCCTGCCGTGACCCGCGGGGGCGGTGGCAGCCGGGACTACGCTTCCTGGAGATCCCTGAGTCCAAGGCAATAGGCAGGATTTGGGCTGGGGCTCAGGCTGGGGCTGTAGAAATTGTCCCTAAATCCTAATTCTTAAGAACGTGCATGTTGCAGCTGCATGCAGGATCATATTTGGGTCCCAAAAACGTATTGAGCGAAACGTTTCGAACGAAACGTTTTGAACGAAACGTTTTGACCGAAAGTTCTGACGGCAGATAGAAATTGTTAAGGGTTTGGGTCCCAAAAACGTTTTGAACGAGACGTTTTGAACGAAACTTTTCGCCGAAACGTTTTGACCGAAACGTTTTGACCGAATGTTTGCTTTTGCGAACCATGTCTCCAAATCTGTTGACCGAAAGTTTGGCCGACAGTTTTTTTTTGCGAACCATGGGGCCTGGATTGTGTGGGGTTGGGCCTGGATTTGGGTCTGGGAACATGGGCTGGGGTCTGGGGCCTGGATTCTGGGCCGTGGCTGGATTTTGGGGCTTTTGGGGCTTGATTTGGGGTCTGGACCTTGAAATTTCGGGTCTGGCAAAGTGGGCCTGGATTTGGGGTCTGCAGCCTGGGTTCCTGCATGGAAAGGGGGCTGGGCCTGGTAGGCCTGTTTTGGGGTTTGGGGCATCTCTGGGCCTGGATTTGGGTCTGAGGCCTGGATTTTTGTTTGGGGCCTGGATTTGGGCTGGATTGGATTTGGGGTCTGGGGTTTGGGGTCTGGGGCCTGGGATTTGGGGCTGGGTGTGGGTTTGGTTGGGCCTGGGTTTGGGTGCCTGGATTGGGGCCTGGATTTGGCCTGGATTCTGGGCCTTGGGGCCTGGAAAGGGGGCTGGGGCCATAGAAATTGTTAAGGGTTTGGGTCCCAAAAACGTTTGGCCGAAACGTTTGGCCGAGTTTTTTTTTTGCGAACCATGTTTTCAATTTTCTTGGGGGGCTGCGAAACTTTCAACGAAACTTGGAAGCGAGACGTTTTGACCGTCCCGGGGCTGGGGCTCAGGCTGGGGCTGCAGAACTTGTCCCTAAATCCTAATTCTCAAGAACCTGCATGTTGCAGCTGCATGCAGGATCATATTTGGGTCCCAAAAACGTTTTGAACGAAACGTTTCGAACGAAACGTTTTGACCGAAACGTTTTGACCGAAACGTTTTCACCGAAACGTTTTGAACGACAGTTTTTTTTGCGAACCATGTTTTCAACTTTGCTGGGGGGCTGGGGCTCTTGGGTGCCAAAAACGTTTTGAGCGAAACGTTTTGAGCGAAACGTTTTGGACGAAACGTTTTGAACGAAACTTTTGAACGAAACGTTGTGACCGAAAGTTCTTGTCTGGGCTGGGCTGTGGCTGGGCTGGGCTGGCCTAGGCTGGGTCGGGCTGCTTGGACTGCCTGGTGGGCTGGGTTGCCTGGGCTGAAGGTTGTAGAGAAATTGGTTTATCAAGAAGCTTGTTCAATTTTTAACTTCTGTGTTGGGCCGTAGCAGTGGTTACAAACAAGGACAAGCAATTTCTATTTATCACTTTCTTGAGGGTTTAGGGTTTAGGGTTTCCCTAAAGGGTTTAGGGAAGGGTTTGACCCCCCGCGAGGGTTTAAGTAAATTGAAGGGTTTGACCCCCGGCGAGGGTTTAAGTAAATTGAAGGACCCTCAGGAGAGACTGCCAAGCAAAAGTTCCCAACACGAATTGCAGCTTTCAGCAAAAGAAACATGTAAGCTGCGTGCCTATTTTGCAAAGTGATAGATGCTGTCTGCACTGATGCTGCCTTTAAACCCGAAGCTCTTCTTCCTGTGTTCCCTAAATCATACCTTCACCATCATAAACCCTAAACCGTTCAGGGGCTTGTCACACCCTTACTGTGACCTGCCCCCTCTGCCTCGGGGCTATCATATGGCGTTCGGGAAGCCCACAAGAGCCCAATACGCTATTGTTTCGCTATCTTACTCAGAAGGATCCTTGCGCAACATTTCGGCTTCTTCCTGACTTAGGGGCTATTTGAGTATTGCATAAGGAAGTATCATGGCAAAGATGACCCCAATAGAGACCTTCAGCACCAAGCTGCTTCTAAGAAGGCCCCCGTTCAGGATGAGGCACCCCGAGGTTTGGGGCACCACACAGGAAAAACCGAGTAGATCTCTCTTCCGAGGTCTGGGCCACCTAATGTAGGAGCCTTCACAAAAAGAATAGGGTTTTGGAGTATTTTAGACTATACGTTTAATTAGGAACCAAAATAACAGTATTGAAATGGTAAGTAGTACGACAACGAGCTTTGGAGATTCAGACTTCCGATTGCCCCATTCGGCCTAGAGTTCTGCCCAGTCGCCCAAGAGACGGCTGAGGGTTCAGAGACTCGGGCGAAAGAGCTTTAGTGCTCGCTGCCTGGAGTTTGAAGGCTTATAGCGCTTAGAGAAGCTTACGAAAACATATGGGTAGTTGTCACAATTATGGTCCCTTTTTGGGTACCGTAACTATTAGGCGCCGTATTATAATAAGGACCTCAAAACGAACCCTAAGTTTGACAACCATTCGGACAAAGCACAGGTCGCCTTAGGAGCCCCACTCATCTCGAAGCGTGTGATCTAAGCCCTGGCAGTCCAGGTTAGCTACATCCCGCTCTAACACGCTTAAGTTCCGTCCCTAAACTCCTAAGCCTAAAGGGACCTGTACCCTAAGCCGTATACTCCGAACCAAGATCCCTGTAAGCTCTGACCCCGTTTCCTCAAAGCATCCCTGCCTCGATCGCGGCTGCAGCTGCAGCAGCTTCGCGGGCAAGCTGGGCTATCTCCTCTAATGACTCCAATGCTATCATCTCGGCTCATTACCATTCTATCCTTCATTATCATTGTGATTCTCACAATGGTTATACTATATGATTATGGTTCTAGGGATATTCCTGAATGACGAGGTATTGAGTTCTGAGGATCAGAGTTGATTTCTCATAGGCCCGCGTAGATTGGTGCATGCTTCGGGTAGCATGCCTGGCGCACCTTTCCAGTGCGCAGCTGAAGAGAAGCCTAAACCCAGACCCTTACCAAAGCTTACCCTGCACCTCATAGCAAAGCCAACCCTGCCACCGCGAACCCAGCAGTGGCCTAGGGCCTAGGCTTTCTTGCGATGTTTTTGAGGAACTGAGGGTTCAGAGTTCGGAGTCAGGATTAGACTGGTGGATATGGACCCTCTCAAGAAGGTCCCTGTAAGACAGCCAGAAGTAGGGGCAAGAAGGGTCCCCGGCTACTTTCCACAGTCAAGGAGTGAAGATTTGGGCGCCTTGGCCTCTTAGTTGGACTCTATAGGTTCCGGGCTGGTATATTTTCTGGGGACGGAGGCTGAATAAGCTCGCTTCATTATCATGAGACCTATAACCTATAACACAATTTGATGATGATCGTAACAAATAATGCTGACAATGACTGGCATGTCACTGCAAGCCTTGAATGACAACACAGAACGTGTGGAAAACAAGCCCTCCAACACAAACCTCCAAGTAGACCCTGAAGCATCGCAACAGTCCTGTTCGCTAATTAAGCCCTGAAGCCCTAAACTTTCTAAACAGTAACCACGGGCTTCACACACCTCTTTCTCTAAAGCTGACCCGGAAGTTCGTTTACTACCATGCTGGGTACAATGACTATCTTATCTATATTACATGCAGGGTTGCTGAAGAAGGACCGAAGATGTCGACCACCAGGCTCTAGGAATAATCTGGAATTTCCGAGAACAGGGGAGGGGGTCTTCAGGCGTGGATGACAAGATGAGAAGGATTGAGAGCTGGAAGATACAAGTGCAGAGGCGTTCTGTGGGGTTAGGATATGACGTTAGGGTATGGGAGTTTGAGGGAACAAGGGACCCCAAATACAGACCCCAAGGAGCAGGATCCTGAGTGATTATAGCAAACCTGACAAGCTTTCCCTTGTTTTAAAGAAGCCCGTTCTCGTTCTAGGCAAATTGAGAGTTGACTGTGGCAAAGCGGAAGCCCTTTTTGCAACAGGCTTTGTACTTCGCCCGGAAGTTGGACCCTGGAAGCCCTTCACAGCAAGCACTGGCCCTAGGCCCAAAACATATCACAACCCCTCCAGGCCCCTATGAAAGCTCTGAACCCGCCCCACTGCAAACAACCTCATCTAACTCTCCACCTCAAGCCTTTCGCTCCTGCGCCACCTGAGGCTGCTCTGCCTCGGCTGCGGCAGCCACCTGCACCGTAAGTTACTATATAGATCCCTGCGATGGTAACTTAAATGAAATCCCTTGACAAGAACCCAAGATTGGCAGGTCCCTAAACCCTAATCCCTAAACCCTGAATCAGCAAAGCCCTGAAGCCGCATCCTCGAGGCCAAAGGATCCAATAGGAGGTCTTGCGGGCTCAGGGAGAAGTAGAACAGTCTATATCAGCAGGCTGGACCATAATATCCGATAGCAAACTATAAAATACTATCATATACTATGGTACTATATATACGGTACTATGATATACTACCGGCAACTCCCTACCCCTGAACCTCCAGGCAACTTGGTTGCTGGGCATAAACAATGCAGTGACCTTAAACCAGACGCCCCAGCCCTACGTCCCAGAACCCGAGACCACACACCCAACGAACAGAGCGGAAGGAGAAGGTAATGTAGGGGCCTTAATAATCAGAATAGGGTTTTGGGGGTTCCTTGTTCTAATTATAGTATAAGATACCCCAAAATCCTACTTCTAATTATTAAGTTCCCTACAGTATCCTGCCTCCGCCGCCTGCGCGGGCTCCGAGATGGCCGAGCTGGGCGAGTGACAAGGCAGATTCGTTACAATAATAAGAATAATACTAATAATAATAATAACAGTAATGTTGGAGCCAAACAAGGGTCCTAGAGGGATGTGCGTTCGCAACAAAGTGACGTCGGATGTCACTTATCAAAGTCTTCGGTGCCCGAAAGCCCTAGCAACATTAGTCCTTAGTAAGCGCCAGAGAAAAAAGGTCTGAGCTGGAAGCGAGCTGCAAAAGTTCTGAGTGCAGGGCATCGGCGAAGATATCTCCACAGGGATCTCTGCCTCGTTTGGCTTTCTGCGGGAAGATGACTGTTCAGCGCAGGTTTCCGAAAAGTAGAAAACCTTTTCTTGGGAGTCCTTATAATAAGGATCCTACTATTTAGGGTACTACATTATAGGGCCCCCTAATTTTCGGAAACTCCCATGTTACCATGATGTCAACTGGGCATGCTACTGGCAGCCGTTCGTGGGGGCTTTGTGTGATTTAGTGTAGAGGACAGAATAAGTCAGTACTCGTGTCTGCCAACGGTTACGTACAAGGTCTACAGGAGCACCAGGCTACACCCATGCCTTTGCAACGACTCCCGATCGAACTCCCGCAACACACAGGTCAGCGTCCAACCTTAGGCTAAAACACTGGCACGAGGAAGAGAAGACTCGGCGGTTTAGGATTTAGGGCTTAGGGTTTAAGGTTTTCTAAGCAACCCCTGAAACTTCTGAAGCGGTCGGCCGACGCACGACACCCGACACGGAAACTCTAAACTCTAACTCCAAACCAAACCCGTTTCAGGAGCTTCCTCCTTAAACCCAAAACCCTGACCCTGTGTCGATGCCTTGGGGGGGTTCCCAGGAACTCCAAAACCCCTTCATTAAGGAATATACAGTAAATCACAAATGGGAACCTCAATATGATCTAAAGCATAATCCTTAAGCAAATCTAATTATATAAGGGGTTTGGGAGTCTCTGGGTGCTTCCGGGTTCTGACTCTTGCTGGAAGCCTGTCGGTCCTAGAGTGAGACGTATAAGGGATGTGGTTGTTGTCAGGCCATGCTACTGCAGGGGCCGTGATGGTCAGAATAGCTTTTTTTCTTTGGGGGGTATATTATACGATGATAAGGAACCCCAAGGAATAATATT
>CAJNDT010003845.1:0-20199 GCA_905221615.1 Symbiodinium sp. CCMP2592
CTCAAGGCACTCTGCAAATAATGGCGATGCGGCACTCTGCCTTATAATGTCGAAATGATATACTACCTCTGACGTCAATGTGTTGTTAGATTATAGTTACTAGTATTTGACACAATTTAAATTATATCCACTATATTTTGATATTATGCTCACATTGACATTAAATATCATGCATATGCCATCATTCAAGGACCACGACTCACTTCACTTTGAGCAACTCCATCGACAGAATAATCATGACATGACACCTTTATTGAAGCAGCAGCTACACGGAGTTTAACTTAATTGAGGGGCCAGACAGACTCAGCATGATCGGGAGCTTAGCACACGAATGAAACCTAATTCAAGGGCTGTGTTGATATTCAAATCTGCCATATGCCATGATTCAAGGACCACTGCAGCAACATCTGAAACCTGAGCAACCATCATAAGCCATAGGCAAAACAATCATGACATGACACTTCAGAAGCCCGAGAATGCTAAGTTGAATTTGGCAACGCAGAAGCAGCATGATCGGAAGCTAAGAACAGCACCGATGACCAGCAATCCTGGGGTCTGGAGACGCCAGCTGACGGCCAGACCTTGCATGGTCACTTTCATTCATACTCAGACTCTCTCAGCACAGTCGCAAACCCAACACATCCAACAGAACTCAGAAGTGCTCGGTCTTCAGAAGTCTCAGCACTCACAGTTTTGCTTCTGCAGCAAGCAATGCTCTTCTGGAGGCACTACTCTGACAGCGACGCGGCCTTCTCCAAAACACTCACAACTTTGATCATGACTTGTTGGTTTGCCTGCACCACAAACAAATAACCTGTTGCTGTGCGAAAGGCAGGCAGAAGTCCACATGAGCAGACATCGGCACTGAAAAACTTGAGAAGAGTCAGTCGACGAAGCCTGACCCACCTGGCACTCTGCCTTCGTCACTGTCCTGGCCTGTAAATTAAATTGATGTTGGAATTTGCCACTCACTGAATGGTCCAATTCTGGGCACTCTGCCTTGGGCACTCTGCCTTTTAAGGCACTCTGCCCTTCTTTTTTCTCACGATTCGCCGTCCATCATCAGGATGTTTTCTTGCACAATAGCAGGCTCGAACTCATTGTAATCCTCCTCATCGTCCACACGCTCTTCATTCCAGGCCTCCGGATCATCTTCGTCGTAACCGAATCTCACCATGGTCGTGGTCCACAAGAGTTGCTCACCTTCGCGGACTTCCCCTTCCCACAGCGTCAAATTCTCAGCCCCCCGCGCCCATCCCTGATGACAGGCATAGAGCCATCTTCTCTCCGTCATCACTTGCATGCCTGCACCGGTGAGCTCCAGCTTCAGGTAAAGTGGCGGTGCCTGTTTATCGATCCTGAACTGAGATCATGTTGAATTTGCTACTTGATTCTAGTCAGTTTTAATTATTAAGATCCGTAGATATAAGATAATAAATAAATGTAGCGTCGAAGCATGGCTTGCATCTGAGTGGCCATCTAATGCTGTCTGGCCAACATTGGTAGCGTTCAAGGGCCAACTGGGCCGTGGGGCGCAAGGACCAGTGCGGATGGTTTTTGGTCTCCGAGGAACCGGGTTGCGCCCAAGCGCTGATGCCGTTCCCTTTCAAGAAGCCCCAGCGAATCTGCAGGGAGACATCCAGTCAAGCAGTAAGAAACAGTCACAATCAACACATGCTATGATTATCATCAAACACACTGCCCACTGCCTGCCAAACGTCCTCCACGCACATGAAGTATGTGTGAAGGGTCTGGTTGGGGTCTTGCATCGGGGTCTTGCCCTTCTCTTTCCCTTGCCCTTGCCAAGATCGCCCTTGCTCGCGCTGGCACTCTGCCCTGTGGCACTCTGCCCTGTGGCAGTCTGCCCTGGCTTTCCTGCTCCCTTCCCGACCTGACTTGTTCTTTGGGCTTGAGCGTTGTTCAATGAGTTGGTCCGCTGCCAATTTGAAAACTCTTGCAGCTGAGTGCGGTGGCGGCCTGCCCCTGTGTTTTCCATGGCGGATAATGACTTGCCCACTGCACAATTGGGACAAGGGCACTCTGCCTTACCTGAACCAGACTGCTGCAACAGCACAAGTAGGCAAAAATGATCACTCATTACAATCACCGGAGACTGACTGTTAAAGTCACATTTGCACCCACTGAGTCGCCGGCTGGATTCACTCATCCAATCGCCCCAGCGGCCCTGATCACCATGTCGGCACAACCGACAAAGGAACTGACAGTTTCCACACCCGAGACGGGCATGATCTCACTTTCTTTTTAAGCTCAGTCAGTAACACCGGCAGCCAGGTTTAAACGCACGAATTAAGCTGTGACTGCCAGCTGAAAGTGGGAATGTAACTATTAGCCTGTTCAAGGTAAGGACTGTGTTTCACTTCCAGCCAGCAGTCCAGTGTCGGGTCCAGGACTCTCTGGCTGGGCCAGTGTCGGGACACAAATTTCGACGGCTCAGAACCATTCATTGGAGCAGAACTGTTTGACCATGGACTTCGGGTTCAGTGTCGATGATCAACTGTACGTGTGCAGCTCATCCTGCATTTCCAGCAGTGCTTCAATCATGTACTCACGATCCCGGAATGGAGCATAGTAGGCTCGGTGGTTGATCCACCTGACAATGGCTTGTTCCAGGGTCATCGAGGCAAAGGCCATGACTAGGACACAATAAGCAGCACAGGTCCTGTTAATGCCACCGTAGCAATGGACAAGCACACGAATTGGCCTCTTCTTGCCTCCACGCTTCCAACCACCTCCCTGAAGCTTCATCGCCTCCAACAAAGCAAGAGCATTACCGAGCTCACCAGGGAATGTCTCATCGGCCACCTTCAAGGCACTCTGCCTTCCATCGGCACTCTGCCTTCCTTCAGCGGCTCTTCCGAACAGGCTGCCCATGTCACTTCCCTTGCTGAAGCCCTTGTCATAGGAACAGCCATAGCCAAATGAGCCCTTCGTCGATGCCTTCTGGCTTTGCATGTGATTGGAAACCTGACAGGGGCCGCTGTAGCCCTTGCTGATTGTCTTGCCCTTGCCCCTGCCGCCATTGCCCTTGCCCATCATTTTGCCCTTGATGGCACTCTGCCTTTGACTCTGGCTGAACTCCTCTGCTGAGCGCTGCCAGCACATCATAATCTTTCTGAAATCTGAAATGAGGCGGCGCCAAATGGTCTTGCACTCATGACTTCTTTGTTCAGCATCAAAGTCATTGGCATGTGTTTGATCCCAGCCACCATACCGAAGATGTGCAGTGCCAAACGGTCCACAATTCGCCAAATACTGATACCAGTCCCATGGCTCAAAATTCCGAGGTCTGTCATCTGCATTCATAGAGATGACAATGTCAGGCTTGACCCGGATCTGGTCATATCGGATCGGGCAACCAATACTGCCAACAAACAGTTGCCACTGGGGATGGTCGTAAATCAAAACATCATCCATGGGCCACGTCTCGACATCATGCTGGCATGGCCGAGGTGGCGGGATCGACCCAGGCAGCACATCTGTCTGGCCGGTCCATGCTTTGTACAACTTCATACCCATATCTCCGAAATCTGAGATGGCCTCAACTGCCAATTTGATTCGTTGATCCAATTGTGCAGCCCTTTGGATCTTTCGGAGCCCGGTGGTATAGTCGGCAGCTCATCTGCCACAGTGTAAACAATTCCACCGAAGTTGTTGCACGGCTTCGTTCCAGTAATCACTGCCAAGGTCAATGTGATTGGCCTGATTCTGATGGTCAGCAGCAGAAGTCTGGCACTCTGCCTCGGAACTCCCTGAGCACCTTGAAACGGGCGTCGGCATCACTGCTTTCATCGAGCACCCAATTGTCCAACGATTAAAACATTAACAGTGACTAATGCATCACTATACAGTACATTAACCAATGATATGTAACATTGTGTTACTACTGTTACATCAGTATGAATGACTCACTTGATTATCTGGCCGGCAGATGTCGATCATGTATGGTGCAAGGCAACTCACTGACAGACTATGCAGGCAGGCAGGCAGGCAGCCAGCCTCGGAGACAGCAGGGTCCTGAGGACGTCACTGCCACCCGGCACTGTGTAGTCAGCATGTCATGCTGGGTAACCTTTTGGAATCCAAGTTGGGCACACTACCGCTGAGGTCTCCAATCGGACAGTCTAGCTCTGCTGGCTAGATCGTCGAATTCAAAATCCTCTAAACCCGGCACTCTGCCTTCCCCAACATCCGTAATGCGGGCTCGGAGGCTGTACAAACACGATGAATCACTGATTCATCATTGACGACAGAGCTTCGTCTCGCACGTCATTGTAATATAAAATTCCTGGCACTCTGCCTTCACTGTAATCCTGCATAAATCTCGGAAAGAGTACGTGCAGGATCATATAATTGATATGCCAGTCTACTTGCAAGACATGCCCACGCTCTTCAGAATTCAGAAAGAACCACAATGTCGAAAAGGACTCCTCTAGCAGCGCGTCGAAATAAATCACATACTCATCGTAGTCACTGTCCATGATCGAGGCCACAGTGCTTGCACGCTCATCGGCAACCAGAATCCAGTCCGAGTCCAGAGACTCACTGTCACTGCACGACATCGACGACATCTGCCGGCTTGCAGGGGTGCCTACTACGACTTAGACTAGAGACAGAGCAGGTCGTCGGCATCACTGCTTTCATCGAGCACACAATTGTCCAACGATTAAAACATTAACAGTGACTAATGCATCACTATATAGTACATTAATCAATGATATGTAACATTTTGTTATTACTGTTACATCAGTATGCATGAATCGCTTGATTCTCTGGCCGGCAGATGTCGATCATGTATGGTGCAAGTCAACTCACTGACAGACTATGCAGGCAGGCAGCCAGCCTCGGAGACAGCAGGGTCCTGAGGACATCACTGCCACCCGGCACTGTGTAGTCAGCATGTCATGCTGGGTAACCGTTTTGAATCCAAGTTGCGCACACTACCGCTGAGATCTCAAATCGGACAGTCTAGCTCTGCTGGCTAGATCGTCGAATTCAAAATCCCCTAAACACACGCAAACCCGGCACTCTGCCTTCCCCAAGATCCGTGATACGGTCGCGGAGGCTGTACAAACACGACAAATCATTGATTCAGTGACGACAGCCATTCGTCTGTCACATTGAAATATAAAATTCGTGGCACTCTGCCTTGCCTAAAATCCCGCAAAAGTCTCGGAAACAGTACGAACATGATCTGTTCATTGATATGGAAGGCTGCTCGAAAGACTTGCCCACGCTCTTTAGAATCCAGAAACATCCCCAATGTCGAAAAGGACTCCTCTAGCATCTCGTCGAACGGAATCACATAATCATCGTCGTCAGCACTGTCCGCGACCGACCCCGCAGTACTTGCACCCTCATCGTCAACCAGAACCCAGTCCGAGCCCACAGACTCACTGTCACTCCACGACATCGACGACATCTGCCGGCTTGCAGGGGGGCCTACTACGACTTAGACTAGAGACAGAGCAGCTGTAACACGACTATAGTAGATTACGCAGGGCAACAGCGAGCACAACTGCTGCAGCGGCAAGTTGCGATACATGACACGCTCACTGACTATGCAAGGCAGCTTGTCCTCTGCGCTGGCAGCATGTCCTCGGGATCCTCGTCATGAGCCTCGGTGCCAGGACTGTACCATAATAATGGAAGTAGCTGAAGCAAGCTGATGCTGAGATCCCAGCAGTTGACATCCACTTCTCGATGGGCTGGAAGCCGATGAAGACCGATGGGAGAGAAGGAAATGGAAGAGAAGGCGTTCACTAGGCTTGGATTCAAACCGAACACTTAGACCTGGGCAACGGTGTGGGGAGCAACCCCGATGGGGCAGGGACTTAAGTAAGGCAACCTCGAGAGGCTCGACTGGCACTCTGCCTCTGTCGATCCAAGTCGCAAGGCTCCCTAACTAACGTGACAAGCATGGATGGCCTCCCCTCCTGGTTGGGAGAAAAATAAAAAAGCCACACCCACTGGACCACCCCACCCGGCACTTTAGCCCATGTGCCCGGGTGTCATATGCCACTGCCCTGGCACGTTGGCCCCAAGGCGGTCCAGGTACCATCGACAACACCTGACACCCGGCCAACGGTGTCCACGACCCGAGATGGGCAGTCGATCCGTGTGGGTAAGGTGGCACTCTGCCTCTGTCGATCCAAGTCGCAAGGCTCCCTAACTAACGTGACAAGCATGGATGGCCTCCCCTCCTGGTTGGGAGAACAAATCAAGCCGCAACCACTGGACCACCCCACCCGGCACTTTAGCCCATGTGCCCGTGTGTCATATGCCACTGCCCTGGCACGTTGGCCCCAAGGCGGTCCAGGTACCATCGACCCAGCACCTGACACCCGGCCAACGGTGTCCACGAACCGAGATGGGCAGTCGATCCGTGTGGGTAAGGGCAAGGTCTCAAGGCAAGTCAACATGTCACTACGGCCTCCCTTCTTTGTTCAATCACAACCCAAAACTATGTAAAAAGATTAAATTTTAAAAATTATTAACTTCAACAACAAATAAACAACAATTTTGTAGACATACAGCAGCAGGAAACCAGGTAGAACAACAGGAAGCCAATTGACTCAATCAGAAACAAAATTCACAAACATGTATTTTTTACACCAAAAATAAAATAAAAGAATTTTAACAACTGTAAACACAAAAAAACCTATTTAAAAAACTTTTAAATACAAAACAATACTTTTAAATACAAAAAAACACTTTTAAACACAAATAAAGCCAACCACATACAAAAATGAGATTTTGGGTTCCTTTCATATAAGCCTTGTTGATCTAAACCCTGTGGTTCTGGTTCGGCGCAAAGGGTTAAGGATAATTATGCTAATCTTATCTTCAATGTTTTTACAGAAGCAGAAGTAATAGCCAATCAAAACCAATTTACAGGCATTGATGTCAGTAATTTACGTTCAATAAACAAAGTCCTAAATATTGTTGATAATTCACCCACTCACGGAATTGCTTTACCCTTCGTGTCAGGCTTTCTTGATTTAGTTCCGATTAAAAACCTTTATTTACACTGTAACGAAATAAGCAACTATAATCAACTGACGGTGGCGGGAAATTCATCAATAGTAAAGAAAATCCCTGTTACTGTTCCATATTTAGGTATCATTACTGATAATGAAGTTAATGAGTTTGATTATGTTGATTGTAGTAATAAAATTCTACGCAGGTGCAATTTCAGATTTTCGGACGAGTTTAACAAAACAGTTAATTTTAACAATGTTGATTGCTCTTTCAGTTTAACATTTTTCAGGGGTTGAGAATTATCTAATTAGAAAAATATATACTATATTAAATAATGGAGAGTGAAGAGGTTGATGAGGTTAAAAATGAAGAAGCACCCGAGGTTGTTAGTAATGAAGTTAATGAAGAAGCCAACGAAGTTTTAGATAATGAGGTTAAACCGGAACAAAATGAAGAAACCGCTAAATTAGACAAAAGTGAAGTTATAGAAACAGAACCAACTTCAAAAGCAAAACCGAAAGCAACAACAAAGAAACTAGCAAGAACAGTTAAAGTGGTGGAGCTGGTTGAATGTGAAGCCTGTAACAAAAAGATGTTACCAAAATCTTTAAGAAACACTCATCCTCATTATTGTAAGGGGCAACCACGAGAAACATTACCAGTAAATAAACAAAAGGCGAGTTATGGTTCAAAGATTGAACAGAAATTAAGAAAAGAAATTGAAGAAGAGATGAAAGCTAAATATTCCAAGGTTGAACAAACTGTTGAAACAAAACCAGAATCAAAACCAAGTGTGCCAAGTGTGCCAAGTGTGCCAGTTAGAATGGAACGCGAAGCTTCGCGTTGCATACGCGAACACGAACATATATCACCACCTAAACAATTAACAGCAACAGAACTTTTACAACAGCATTACAATGAAATTAAGAAAGCCAAGCAACAACAAAAGGTTGAACAAATTAATAGATTCAAAAGCAGTATGTTTTAATATTAATATTATTTTTATCTAAATAATATTAATAATGAGTATTTTTAAGAGCAAAGCAGAGTTTAAACGTGCACCCCCTGTTTCAAAATATTACGATCTTGAAGAATCAATAGGGGTTTCCAGTAGGTTAAAAGAATTACAAGATATGAAGTTAAGAGTTGAAGAAGCCGAGAACAGAGCCAAAAACATTAGGTTAAGAAATGACTGGGTGGAACATCAGAAGAAAGCACTTTATCAAGGTCAGCTGGATGATGTTAACAGACAATTAGAGAGACCTATGATGCCATTTAGAACAAAAGAAGAGCTGGAAAAACGTCAATCCGACCTAAAAAATATTATAGCAAATATAATCTAAATTAATAATATGATTAAAACGTTGAAATCTGAACTAAAATTACGTCCGACTTATGACGAAATGATAGGAATGATTGAAAGTCAAGGCGATGTTACGCGACCTTCAATTGAAAGTGTCATTGACAGACGAGCAACCATATTTAGAAATAATCAATACGGAAGCCAGTTTGATAATGTTGATTTTCTAGGATTGAAGAAGCAGGAAGAAGACAAAGTTAGAAACGGACTTAGACAAGCACAATTAAGAAAAGCCGGTATTGAGCAGGGCACCTCAACGGGTGTTTTAGCTGTTGGTTCAAGTGGATTCAACACCCCCCTAGAAATTGAACTTTTGGATGGAAAAGAATTAAGCGTTGATGAAATATCTAGAATACAAGCAGAAATGGAAGCTCACAATCAAAGAATGAAGGAAGCACGAGAAAGGGTTGTCAGCAGTGCCAGTAGCGACCTAGCTGACGTTCATTCTCAATCATTACCCGCAGGCGTTCCAGTTCATTCAATGGCTTCTGATGTGGCTAGTGATACAATGCAAGAATTAGAGCCAATTGAAGGTGACGATGCGGTAGCATCCTCAGGGCGAAGCCGTGACGAGGAGGAGCAAATGGAAGACGATGAAGAGGTTGAAGATGATGATGTTGAAACACAGGTGCCACCGAAATCACGAAAACACAAGGAAATGATTGATTATAACAATAAAATTGAACGCTGGAGACAGAAGGATGTAAATTTTGAAGACATTTTATTTCAAATGCATTTAAGAGGAATAAACTTAACAAAAGAACAAAAGGAGGAAATGGATAAACTAAAAATAAAAGGAAAAGGTAAGTCAGAAACCAAGAAAGACTATTTGTTAAGAGTTCTAGATGAGCTTATTGAAAGTGGAAGATGGACAGACCACGTTAATGACCAGTTGTTACAAAGTAGAATGAAGGAATGGCGAGAAATGAAGAAGGGGAAAGGTAAGGGTGGAGGTATCGGTTCTGCTATCGTTAGTGGTGCAAAGGCGGTAGGTGGTGCTGTATTGGATGTCGGTAAAGAAGTTGCAAAGGATGTAGCTCTCGCAGTAGCGCAAGATGCATTATTAAGTATTATATAAACAAATATATAGAATGCTTAAACTTCGCCCTACTTATGAACAAATGTTAAAGGAAGCCAGAACTAGAAGGTTAAAGATATTACCAGAAAGACAGACGCGAACACAGCAAGGTATATTGTTAGATGATGTTGATTTTGAAGAGTTTGATTTAAGTAGCTATGATAAGAGAATGAATATTAGTAATAATAATGATAATGATAATCCGAATAAAGCAACTCAAACAGATTTTAATTTAGCTTCATCTTCAAATTCTTCTGTTAGTGAAAATATGAGAACTCCCGAAGAAGCATTTAAAGAAGAAGTTAGTGAAGCATCTAGTATAAGAAGTGATGAGAAATCAGTTAATAGAAAAGAGGAGAAACAAAAAGAGAGAAGCCTAATGAGAAGAATGATTGATAGTATGTTTGGAAATGATGAATACGAAGAAGGAAGAGAAGAATTACGAAGAATGAGAGAGCAACGACAACGACAGCAAAGAGAAGAAGAAGAAGAAGAGGATAATATGGAGCGTGTAGCAACAGAAGAAAGCCAAGCGAGTAGTTCTTCTTTACCAATGAATGTTAAAAAATCTTATGAGCCATCATCATCTTCATCAAGTTCTAGACGAAGTTCAGGAAGAAGTGCGTTACTGCCCGTTGAAGAAGGAGCATTGAGTGAATACGTTCAATCCACCCCACCGGAAACGGTTCAAAGTTCAGTGCCCTCTGATAGAACAGTTGAATATTTACAAAGTTCACCTCCTGTTAGTGTTGCCAGTTCGGAAAGGACTATTGAATACATAAGGTCAAGGAGTTCATCAGGAAGAAGTAGATAAATAAATATTTCTTTCAAATGATTTTATCCTAAAAGAAAAATCACTTAAAGAAATATTTATATTTAATAAATAAGATAATGAATTCTTTTCTAGTTTCAGAAAATGGAGAAAAATTATGCATTGATGAAGACCTGTTTGACGCGATGTGGAACTCAATTGAACCAAATGAAGAGTTACAAAATCAAAGGAAGTTGAAAAAGAAAGCACATAATGACCGATTGAATGCTAAATATAGAGAAGAAGGTTATTTTAAGAATTACTTTAAAAACAACAGTCGTGAATATGAATGTGAAAGATGTGGTAGTATGTTATCAACAAATACAATAAGAAGTAAGCACTACAAAAGCTTAAAATGTCAAAGACTTTCGGAAGAAAGGAGACAAGTAGAATTAGGAGAAAGAATTGTAAGAAAGGTGCTATTCGGATGATTTAATATTAATAAAATCTTATTAATATTAAATATGAGTAAAAACGAAGTTCTGGAAAATATATATTATGATTTAGAGCGCGGTTATGGAAGTGTTAGAAGCTTGTATGAAGAAGCTAAAAAAGATGGTCTCGTAATAACATTGGAAGAAGTTAAGGAATGGGTTAAAAAACAACCTAATAAACAAAGAAGGAACTATAAGAATTCAAACAGTTATTCACCACCTTTTGCGAGAGCTGTTTATTCTGTTGATATTATGGATATGAGTAGCTTGATGAAAGATACTGACACCTTTAAAGAAGAGTATAAGCGTTATGGTTTGATTTGTATTGATAATTTTAGTAAAAAGACTCACGTAGTGCCGATGGAAAACAAAGATGGAGAAGATGTTTATAAAGCTTTTCTAGAATGTTTCAAAGTATTAGGACAGCCACAAAGTATTTATACCGACCACGATGGAGCATTTAACTATAAGAAATTGCAGGATTATTTCAAAGGTGAGGGCATAACTCACATCGTAACACTAACTCACGCTAATGTAGCAGAAAGAGCGATTAGAACATTTAAAAAGATGATTGGTGATAGAGCTTTACAAACAAAAGGGGCTTGGACGATATTATTGAAACCTGTCTTGGATAAGTACAATAAAAAGATGGTTCATTCAACAACTGGAATGATACCAGACGATGCACATAAAGACGATAATTCTGTTGAAGTTAAGGCTAACACAGTGTTGAAAGAAAAGTATTTAAGGAGATATCCAAAGATTGAAGTCGGAGATAAGGTTAAAGTTTTTGATAAAGGCAAAGGCAACTATACCAGCAGAAAGGAGACACGCAGTCAATGGTCTGAAAGAACTTATGAAGTCAAGGAAGTAAAACGAGACCCACAGCTTAATAAATATTATGTTTTGGAAGGTAGGGAAAAGCACTATAATAGACACGAGTTGTTGTTGGTTGATTGAAAATACAAAAGGACTTAAAGACAAAACGCCCTATAATATTAGTAAAATGTGTGAGAAACATTTGAAAAAGGAAGAAGAACAACTGAAAAGAAATCAAACTGAACTTGAAGAATTAAATGAGGACATAGACAATATTTATAAGAAAATATTTAAGTATAGTAGCAGAATAGAAGCATTAGATGAAGATAATTCAGAAGAACTTGTTATGTGGCTTAATAAAAAGTCATCGTGCTATTTTGAATTGTCAAAAAAGATATCTGAAAAAAGCCGTATATTGAAATATATTAAAGATTGTAAAGCTATGATTGAAGTTTGGAAACAAAATTTGAAATAGTCTAAACAATATGAAACCTGAAATAAAAATCACTTAAAGACAAAAAGCCATATAATATTAAGAAAAAAATGAGAGGAGAGCCGATTTCAAGAATTGTTGAAAGAAAATTCAGACCAGACAAACATAAGGATGTTTCTAATTTTATAGGACAATGCTTGAAAGACGGTTTATTTCCAACTTATGAAGAATTCATCAATGACGTCCTAGGATTAAACTTTGGTAATAATATTGTTAATGATTGTATGTTAAGCTTTTATGGTATTAGTGAGAAGTATTTTGAAACAATCAGAAAGCTTATCTGTTGTAACACTTTATTTAGTTATGAAAAAACAGCTTATGGATTATATAAAGATAGAGGCGTTGAAAACTTCTTTGAAACGTTCAATCACATAAACAAAATTATAAATTATGTTCAGAGCAAACTAAATTATGAAACAGATGATGGTCTTTACACGGTAAAAGTTATAAAAATGACAAACATTTTCAGAATGGCAATGAATAAAGCTTCAAGGTCTGAAAGTCTTTTTCATATAAACTCTATGATTAGTAGGTCTAATTCAAGAGACTTTTTAGATGAAGATATAACTGTTATGACTTGTAAATGTGGATGTGTAATTAAAAGGTCTCAATATAGAAGACATATAAAAACTAAAAAACACGGTGAGCTAATGAAAAAGATAATTGAAAAAGAGCTAATGAAGACAAAAGCAGAAAAATTAAATGAAATGGATTAGATAACCATCATATTAAAATAATTAATATGATGTTTAAGGACTTCAAGTAATAAGAGCTTTGGTAAGAATATTGTTAGGGAGCTTGGGAAAAGTAGGATGAAAAATAGGAGAAATGAATTAGGCGCGATGGTATGAGTTGTGGAATGAATGTTAGGGAGTGAGTGTGAAAAATGAATGAGGGTAGAATGAATGATGAAAAAGTGCTGAAATAGGAGGGTAAAAAGGCAATATTGGTCAATAACCCCTAGAATCCCCCTCTGGAAAGTGGATAAGGTGATTATGATGATGAAAACGAAGAAGGCGTGTTAGAATGTGAAATAATAGCGGAGGTGGGCAATGTATGATGTGTAAGTCCTGTGAATCCCCCTTTTACTAATTTTTTCCCCCTCCCAAAATCAGCGTGTAAAGAAACCCAAACACCGAAACGAAAAAAACACTCCAAAAATGCGCCCATAACTCCCCCGTCCCAAAAATAAGTGTGCAAACATATCCAAACACCGAGTCGAAAAAATACAAAAACACACAATTCCCCCCTCCCAAAAAATCAGCGTGTAAAGAAACCCAAACACCGAAGCGAAAAAAACTCCAAAAATTCGGCCAGAAATTCCCCCCGCCCAAAAAACAGTGTGCAAACATATCCAAACACCGAAGCTACCAAAAAATCAAAAAAATAATGAATAACGCCCATAGTTCCCCCCTCCCACAACAAAAGTGTAAAGATGCACAAACGTCGAATCGAAAAAATCCGGAAGTGTGCCCATAATTCCCCCTTCCCAAAATCAGCATGTGAAGAAACCCAAACACCGAATCGAAAAAAACTCCAAAAATGCGCCCATAATTCCCCCCTTCCAAAAATCAGTGTGCAAACATATCCAAACACCGAATCGAAAAAACACACACACACACATAGTTCCCCCCTCCCAAATTCAGCGTGTGAAAAAACCCAAACACCGAATCGAAAAAAACTCCAAAAATTGCCCCCCTCCAAAAATTCAGTGTGCAAACATATCCAAACACCGAATGCAAAAAAAGAAATAATAACACACGTAGTTCCCCCCTCCCAAAATCAGCGTGTAAAGAAACCCAAACACCGAAGCGAAAAAAACTCCAAAAATGCGCCCATAATTCCCCCCTGCCAAAAATCAGTGTGCAAACATATCCAAACACCGAAGCTACCAAAAACGAAGCGAAAAAAAAACCATAATTCCCCCCTCCCAAAATCAGCATGTAAAGAAACCCAAACACCGAAGCGAAAAAAACTCCAAAAATTCGGCCAGAAATTCCCCCCGCCCAAAAAACAGTGTGCAAACATATCCAAACACCGAAGCTACCAAAAAATCAAAAAAATAATGAATAACGCCCATAGTTCCCCCCTCCCACAACAAGAGTGTAAAGATGCACAAACGTCGAATCGAAAAAATCCGGAAGTGTGCCCATAATTCCCCCTTCCCAAAATCAGCATGTGAAGAAACCCAAACACCGAATCGAAAAAAACTCCAAAAATGCGCCCATAATTCCCCCCTTCCAAAAATCAGTGTGCAAACATATCCAAACACCGAATCGAAAAAAACACACACACACACACATAGTTCCCCCCTCCCAAATTCAGCGTGTGAAAAAACCCAAACACCGAAGCGAAAAAAACTCCAAAAATTGCCCCCCTCCAAAAATTCAGTGTGCAAACATATCCAAACACCGAATGGAAAAAAGAAATAATAACACACGTAGTTCCCCCCTCCCAAAATCAGCGTGTAAAGAAACCCAAACACCGAAGCGAAAACAACTCCAAAATGCGCCCATAATTCCCCCCTGCCAAAAATCAGTGTGCAAACATATCCAAACACCGAAGCTACCAAAAACGAAGCGAAAAAAAACCCATAATTCCCCCCTCCCAAAATCAGCATGTAAAGAAACCCAAACACCGAATCGAAAAAAACTCCAAAAATGCGCCCATAATTCCCCCCCCTCCCAAAATCAATGTGTAAACATACCCAAACACCGAATCGAAAAAATACAAAAACACACATAATTCCCCCCTCCCAAAATCAGCGTGTAAGGAAATCCAAACACCGAAGCGAAAAAACTCCAAAAATGCGCCCAGAATTTCCCCCGCCCAAAAAACAGTGTGCAAACATATACACACACACCGAAGCTAGCAAAAAATCAAAAAAAAAGAATGCCCATAGTTCCTCACTCGCAAAATCAGCGTGTAAACAAACCCAAACACCGAAGCGAAAAAAGCCCATAACTCCCCCCTCCCAAAATCAGCGTGTAAAGAAACCCAAACACCGAATCGAAAAAAATCCAAAAATGCGCCCATAATTCCCCCCTCCCAAGAATCAGCGTGTAAAGAAACCCAAACACCGAATCGAAAAACTCCAAAAAAGCGCCCATATTTCCCCCCTCCCAAATCAGTGTGCAAACATATCCAAACACCGAATGGAAAAAAGAAAAAAAACACACATAATTCCCCCTCCCAAATTCAGCATGTAAAGAAAGCCAAACACCGAAGCAAAAAAACTCCAAAAATGCGCCCATAATTCCCCCCTCCCAAAAATCAGTGTGCAAACATATCCAAACACCGAAGCTATCAAAAAATCAAAAAAAAAACACACATAGTTGCCCCCCTCCCAAAATCAGCGTGTAAAGAAACCCAAACACCGCAGCGAAAAAAGCCCATAACTCCCCCCTCCCAAAATCAGCGTGTAAAGAAACCCAAACACCGAATCTAAAAAAACTCAAAAAAAGCGCCCATAATTCCCCCCTCCCAAAATCAATGTGTAAACATATCCAAACACCGAATCGAAGAAAGAAAAAGAACACATAGTTCCCCCCTCCCAAAATCAGCGTGTAAAGAAACCCAAACACCGAAGCGAAAAAAAACTCCAAAAATGCGCCCATAATTCCCCCCTCCCAAAAATCAGTGTGCAAATATATCCAAACACCGACGCTACCAAAAAAAAATAAAAATAAAAATAACACACATAGTTGCCCCCCTCCCAAAGTCAGCGTGTAAAGAAACCCAAACACCGAATCGAAAAAAATCCAAAAATGCGCCCATAATTCCCCCCTCCCAAAATCAGCGTGTAAAGAAACCCAAACACCGAATCGAAAAACTCCAAAAAAGCGCCCATATTTCCCCCCTCCCAAAAATCAGCGCGTAAAGAAATCCAAACACCAAATCGAAAAGAAATACAAACACACATAGTTCCCCCACGCAAAATCAGCATGTAAAGAAACCCAAACACCGAAGCAAAAAAAACTCCAAAAATGCGCCCATAATTCCCCCCTCCCAAAAATCAGTGTGCAAACATATCCAAACACCGAAGCTACCAAAAAATCTAAAAAAACACACACATAGTTGCCCCCCTCCCAAAATCAGCGTGTAAAGAAACCCAAACACCGAAGCGAAAAAAACTCCAAAAATGCGCCCAGAATTCCCCCCTGCCAAAAATCAGTGTGCAAAGACAACCAAACATCGAATCGAACAAAAAAAGACGCCTATAAGTCCCCCCTGCCCAAGATCAGTGTGCACAGAAATCCAAACACCGAATCGAAACAAACTCCAAAAAAGCACCCAGAATTCCCCTCCCAAAAAACAGTGCATAAAGATACCCCAAGATAAGTGTGTAAAGAAATCACAGAACAAAAAACATCCAAAAATGCGCCCAGAATTCCCCCCTCCCAAAATCAGTGCGTAACAAAAAAATCCAAAAATTGGCCCATAATTCCTCCTCCCCAAATCAGCGTGTAAAGAAACCCAAACACCGAAGCGAAAAAAACTCCAAAAATGCGCCCATACTTCCCCCTTCCCAAAATCAATGTGTAAACATACCCAAACACCGAATCGAAAAAATAAAAAAGGCACATAGTTTCCCCCTCCCAAAAATCAGCGTGTAAGGATACACAAATTAATAAACGAACAAAACATCCAAAAAATGCGCCCCTCCCAAAGTCAGCGTGGACAGAAAACAAAAAACACATCGAAAACAAATTTCAAAACTGCACCCATAATTCCCCCTCCCAAAATCAATGTGTAAAGATATCCAAACACCGAATCGAAAACAGCTCCAAAAATGCGCCCAGAATTCCCCCCTCCCAAAATCAGTGTGTAAAGAAATCCAAAGAAGCAAACGCGACGTGACTGTCTGGCAGCGAAGTACACCAGCAACTCACCATGTTTCACTTTCTGAGGTGCAAACGCATGCAGATGAAGACGAGAAGTGACCTGCGTAGCACGACTTTGCAGCCAGACCGGTGGGCTCAATGACACAGGGACGATGCAAGGTAAGTCGCGTTGTGGCGAGGGGCTCTGATCAATGTTTCTTCAAACTTCATCGGATTCCAGGTTGCATCTGGGTTCTGTGCTGTCGATTGCCTCCCAACTCAACAACTCAACTTCGCGCCCTGTGACACTCTTCTGAGAGCAATCTTCTCGAGGAGGTACTTCCACCCCACATCCTGGAAAAGTTGCCCTGGCCATGCCACCTGCCACCTGCCACCTGCCACCTGCCCAGCACCATGGCTTCAAGGGAGGCGGCGGGCCTCTGAGCTGTTTGAGTCTGGAGTTCTGTGCTCTGCGCTCCTTCCTCCAAAAGACGGCGCCCACACTGCTACATTGCCCCAAGGAAGAAAGCTGCCCACGCCCTGCTCTCTCGTGCTGCGCTGTGCTCTCCTGGGAGGGACTCCCGGGCCTTCGCTTCGGGGGCCGAGGGGCTCCCGCCAGCTTTGCCGGTCCCGGGACCGGGCTTCTGATGACTCCCCTTTTTCCTCTCCACAGTTTGTGTCCGAGGTCCGAGGTTTTCTCAAAAGGCATGGCATGGGAAGGTTTGTTTTTTTGGGACGGGTCGGGAGTTTAGGGCTGAGGGTTCAGGGTTCGGTGTTCCGCTCGATGGATCGGGAGACTCGTGTGGCCACGTGACACTGTCCAGCCTTCTTCTCCGGACATGCAGCAGGAGCTGTAGAGGTGTCGACATGCCGCGGGGCAGCCACCCAGAGTACCTCGACAGTGGCAATACACTTCACGGAAGCACAATGAATGCGTCTGCCACCCATAGTCCACAGGGGGAACTTCTTGAGGTCTTCAGCGCCGACTTCTTCCCTGAACAACGATTCGACCTCCACCGTCACCTTTGCAGGTCTGGCATGGCCAATTCGACTGGCGCCCTGAGACAACTAGGGTATTGCGGGCTGCAAGCGTATAGTTCCGGCAGATATGTCACAAGTACCCGCAACCACGATCACCGCGCATCACCTTCCTGCAGACAGATGCCTGACAGCCTGACAGCTCTAGTGTGCAGTTGCCCCCCCCCCACTGCAAGCGGCGGAAGTCTGCCAGAACGGGGGCCGGGCCGGATGCCGTCATGAGCCCCCAAGAGTCGGAAAGCAGAGGCAGCAGAATTTCACACATCTGAGCTGCAGTTGGCCGAGCAAAGGCAAAGGCATAGAGTCCCCGAACCGAAGCGAACATATAGCAATCCTCCGGGACAGCTTCCCCCCGCTCCCTGCAGGCGCCGCTCTTCTTCCGCGCCTTTTTGTTAGAAAAAGGGGGGATCCGATCTCTTCTCTCTTTGCCAACAGCTGCTGCTTCCGCTTCCGCCGACAAAACGCAGAGATGAAACCCTGCGCGAACGGCGACGTGTGAGAGCACTGCAGTGTCGAAAGAAACGCCCAGCCTCGGCATACTCTGCGATTCCACTTCTGGGGAACCCTTGCACTGCAGAGTCCACGCCACACAAGCAGAACGGACCATCAAGCGGTCTCCCTGAGCCGCATAAACAAATCGGATTCTCAGTTTTTCTCGAACGCACAGCACCAGCAGCGGTAGTATCCAGCCTCGCTTGCATCGATGAGCAAACCGTGCTCCAGACAAAGCTCGGCGTCCGAGGTGCCGAAGCCAAACACGGCAGGCTCAAGGCTTGCAGTTCCGCCTGCATTCACTTGGGAGATCGGCTTAATGGCGCCAGCACATCCACCGGCCCTGAGAGATACCGGAAGGGCTCCAGACCAACGCAGCAACGTACACGAACGCATTGAAAGAGCTCATCGCTGTATGGCCCCACGACCTCGAGCAGACTTGCGAAAAGCTGAAAAGTCTCCAAGCCGGCGCACACGCGGCCGGCAAAGCAAAGTCAGTAGGTAGCTTTGAAGTGCCATCATTGGCTATGCCGGCCACAGGCAAACAACCTTCCGACATGGTGAGTTTTAGCCTGACCGTCTCGGCTCGAAGAAGCAACCGCTGAGCGGGCCCCTGGGCACCTCTCTCCGAAACTCCGAAGACGAAGCGCAGCGGCGCAGCACACCCAAAGTCAAAAGTCGCCCCTCGTCTCGTATCGTCTCGTCTCGTCCGTTGCACACCACGCAGAACGGTGAACAGCGCGGAGCGGCGCGAAGGAAGCGGCGCAAAACGCGAACGCCCTGCCTGTCACAACGAGAACGGCGAGAAAAGCAAAAGTCAGGAAGAAGAGGAAAGGCAACCCCACCCATTTGGCCACGTGACACTGTCCAGCCTTCTTCTCCGGACATGCAGCAGGAGCTGTAGAGGTGTCGACATGCCGCTGGGCAGCCACCCAGAGTACCTCGACAGTGGCAATACACTTCACGGAAGCACAATGAATGCGTCTGCCACCCATAGTCCACAGGGGAACTTCTTGAGGTCTTCCGCGCCGACTTCTTCCCTGAACAACGATTCGACCTCCACTGTCACCTTTGCAGGTCTGGCATGGCCAATTCGACTGGCGCCCTGAGACACACACCTAGGGTATTGTGGGCTGCAAGCAGGCCACCCCGCTTGTGAAGGTGATTCCAAAAACCTTTTGCCTCAGAGGAATGGAATTATTCACAGCTTCTGCGGTCAGTGCCCAACGCCATCGCAGGCTGGCGGCGCAAAGCATGGCACAGAGCACCAGGGCGACTCAAAGCAAGTTTCTGGCCTGAAGAGCACTTATCTTCTTCTCTCTGAGCCGTATGGCAGGAGAAAGACGGCTTCTTATTGCTGACGGGCATCTGAGCTGACAATCGAAGCCACCATCAGACGGAGTTCTCGAAAAGCCTGCAGGCAAGATCTAACCGTCGCTCTTGGAACTCCCACTTTGTTCGCCCAGCCTTCAGGACTCGGATGACCTAAGCTCCCACACAGCTCAGTTGCAAGGCCGTGCGGCGAGCGAAATGATGCTCACCGAAAGCTGAAGGTTGACGTGAAGCCGCCCTTGCTCTGCGGACCAGACGCAGCACGCGGATGATCCTCACGACCTGCACTGGGAAACGCTTGCATGATGGTGTCGGGCTCATCCTGTCGCTCGCTGAGCTAAGACAGGGGCCGAAAAGTTTGTCATCAAAGCTCCAGTCTCAGATCCTGCAAGAACCATCGTCTCGGTGACCACCTCCATGCAGCCCATTTTTCGAGCAGGATCCACGACATTTCCTCGACAGGGCGACCATTCTCAGACGTCGAAACAGCAGCCCACGCTGCCAGCAGCGCACGGCAACA
>CAJNDT010003846.1:0-315000 GCA_905221615.1 Symbiodinium sp. CCMP2592
ATTCGACTCCGTATCCAGACCCGTATTCCACACTCTTCTTGGACCCTCTGCGAGCTTGGGAAATCAGACACGAAAAGTAATTCTGCAGATATTTTCGGAGAAAGGACAAAAGGCTACAAGGAAGACGTTCGACAGTTTTCCCCAGACAACGAGGCCACACCGGAAGTAGAGCGACCCGCTACATGTAAGTATTCTCAATCGTTTTTGTACGCGTATTTCGTTTCTCGACCTATATTCTCAACCGTATTCAAAACGGATTCAAGCCCACATCCGAACCCGTACTAAAACCGTATTCCATCCAGCCCAACTCGTATTCCCAACAGTATTCGTATTCCAACCCGCATTCCCGCTTCGTACTCGAAACGTATTAGAGCCCATATCGGAGAAAACAATCCTGGAATCGGATCCGGATCCGTGGCTGACATACGGACTCTTGGATCTATTGAGAATGAGCCCTAAACCACGAACTGTCGGAGCATATGAGCGCTCAGGATTTCCATATCCGCCTTGTCGCTTTTGTCTGCTGGCTCGCAACAGTTTAGGGTTTCAGATTTTGGGCTCCTGCACTTTCCGCCCTGCAAGCAGTTAGTGAGGCAGGCCTTTTCAGCTGACAACTGAGCAATGGTTCTAGTAATGTATTTATCAATCGCAACACAGGAAATGCTTATGCGCATAAGCGACGTAAGCAACAATAGCCGTCAAATGGATGACGAAATGAGTAGCATGGCATCAGCCACTGCACTAGTCACTGGTCTGTTGAAGCACTTGTGGTATGTGTGCGGACACAGGCAGCTCCACAAGAAGTTGTTTTCTCCTGCCTGACGACGTCACACCACAATGAGCAGCCGTCAGTAGCTGTCATCCGAGGCCAGCATGTCTGCAGCGTTTCGACAACTGTTTGCTTACTGCTCCTCTGCAGTCTCGTCCACCATCCTTGGTTCGTCACCCGCTGCATCCAAAATGGGGTGCATGGCTTCAGGTCGATGACCTTGAATGGGCGCTTCTTCCCCAGTTCAATGTTCAAAGGCCGAGTCTCCAAGTGGGAGGTGGGTCTGCGATCTTTGGAATCACGTAGGTGGTTATCGACCGAGGAGGAGCCTGGCATGCTCCGACTTTGAAGCTACGGCTTCCAGTCTTGGCTTTAAACTTCAGGGTTTCAGAACTGATAGTCCAACCGCGCCCCAAGCAACACAACCACTGAATGCACAACGCTGTAGGGGCCTCGCGATAGTCAGAATAAGCTTGCTTGGGGTCGACTGATTGGCGCTTATGCAACTCCCGCTTTGCAAGCCCCATTCTGCTTCTTTCGGCTTGCCACATATATTTGTTGAGGGGCAGATTCCGGGAGAGGGAGCTCCGTGCTTTTATCTGCATACACAAAAGTTGGCTGGCCACAGAGTCCTGCCCGTGCTAGTAGTGACAGTAACCCTGGCCCTGGAGCTTGCACCTCACCATGCAAAGAAACTCCAACACCACGCAAGGAGAGGCTCCAAATGCTCCCCAACATCCAAGCTTGACCCTTTGGCCGGCCTGAGTTTCGACAGATCTGCCGGCAACCTCGGCTGTTGGGAGATGAAGGCTTCCCCCTGTTTTAGCATTTAGAGCGGCGGTCTAGTGCTCTGGCCACAACAATGAACGGCTTTCATGGGCTTCGGGTGGCAAGGCCATCCCCAGATCATTGTCGTCAGGTGATGTTGCTGTGTAGAAGCTCAGGCATGCTGGTAGCATCCCGAGGCGAGATTCTTGCTGCCATCCTAAACTAGGCTTTGAAGTAGCCAAGGAGAAAAAGTATAGACTGTTATTTCATGATGGTCCCCTGTAAATTGCAGGTCCCCGAAAAAGTATTAAAGTATGGTACTCCCAAGCCTAGAAAAAACGAAGCCATTGCTACATTAAAACTGTCGTCTTCGAAGGGTGAAGCTCGCAGCAAGCTATTCGATGCACATTTCGCAACAGCTGAAGGCATTTCGGCTTCTGACAGAATAAGAAGCATCCCGTTCTTCAACTACGTCGGCTGACCGACTTCGGCCTCCAGCAAAAACCGCAAAATCTGCAAGGCTATCACGCCACCACCCGAAGTCCTACACGAAAGGTACAAGGGGAAGCCTGTAAGGATTCAACACGCAAGGCAAAGTCAAGGCCCGATGCATGGATCCTGCGGGCTCTGAGCTGTCGGTTCTTGTCTTGCCTTTCGGCTCTGAGCTGGTGGGAGCAGTCGAATCTCAACCGACCAGAGCATAGCGGAATTTCAAGCTCTCTTGCCAATGCTACGAAGCACTAGCACGTAGCCGCTGCAAGGATCCCTGGCCCCATGACAGCCTGAGGAGGCGGCTTGAAGCCAAAAGCCGATCTCGTAATCCTCCTGAAGGCTCTTTGGTGCCAGGCTTCATCAAGAAGTCACAAGGTTCGGAGGCAAGAGCACAAGTCGGCACATCTACCCCTGTAGCCTAAACGTCAAAGGAGAATCCTGAGCCCAAGAGCTCGCTGGGATGTGGAGAACTTTGCACTGCGATTTTTTGTGCGTCGAGAGTAGGAAGCCTGTTTTGTAGTCCACTTTCCTGAGGCCCTGAGCCAAGGAGTCCCTGATCAAGCGTGAAAAATTGAAAGATTGAATTGCATCCTGATTGAGGACCACCGCCACCACGGAGCCATCCGGATTCACGAATCCCGTGGCCTGCCGGTCGATCGCTGGAGTCGGCTTCGGCCAGTCTCGCTCTCTGGGCTCGCACAACTACCCGAGGCTTCCGGGTACTCCAGCATTTTGTGGATGTGTGCTTCTCTCTCTCATTTCGGGAGCTACAAAGTACATGATTGCTGTCGTGTCAAAACTTTCGACTGCTCTTCAGAAATTCTGGCCAAATGTGACATCAAGTGCCAGTCGGCTGCACACGGCCATCCCGAGCAAATCAAAGCTACAAAAATCCTATGGGAAAGTGTAGCAAAACCAGCTATAATTTGAATGAGTGTGCTCCTGCGATCTGTACATCGGAACTGAAGTTCCTGGTGTTGAACTGTAAGCTGCACCTCGTGGTCGTGTCTCACTCCGCACCCCAACGAAGCACGAAGCGTTGTAAATCTTTTTCCCTCTGAAGTTGGCGTTGGGTTGAGGATCGTTGGGTTCTGTGGCACTGTCGGCGCCTCGAGCTTGTCTCGGCTGCTACTGGTGGAGATTCGCTGCGCCCCGGGCTTGATGTACCGCCTCGTGTTTCCGGCAGGTTCCAAACGGTAGAGTCGGGTAAAGGGATAAGGGTTCCGGTGAAGTGGAACTCGAAGCTGACTGACAGCATGCCCGCAAGGTCCGACTGCAGCTCATAATTTGGCAAACCAAACCTGGACACCTCATCTCCGACATGCAATGCGGCAACCACAAAACTCGCAGAATGCTTGGGGAGCAGACGAAAACTGGCCGATGTAGTAGAAGGAGGAGAGGTACAGCAGCTTCCCCTTGAACTACAGGACCAGTCAGTGGCTTCGATTCTATGTTCTGTTGCTTGCTGTGGGTCTTAAGTTTCAAGTTCCATCAAACTGGCTTTAAGATTCTATCTATACTATATTATTTGATCCGTATTTGCTTATGTAATATATATATATATATATATATGCATATGTATATGTATCATATTATGCTTCAAAATTTGTGGGCAGGTGTGTTCGTTGCGGCAGTTGGCGGTTGCACATTCGGCGACCTTGCCGGCTCGACACTCTAACCTGCAAGCTGCTTCGAAGATCCTCTGTGCCAAACCTTCCATGACAGCCGAAAGTTTCGTCGGACTAGAAGACCAATGAGGCGGATAGTTTTGATCATGCTAGATTCCTACTTGTAGTAGGAACAGCACCACTCCTGGCCTGCACAATGCTGCATATAGTAACCCTGAGTAGCAGCTCCCGCCACATTCAGTATGAGCTTGGTCTCCGGGCCCGCTCCGTGTCGAAGATCACAGGTGCCTTGTGCACTTCTTCACGTCTACTTCGAGTGCTATTCTTGAAAGGATTACTGTGATCAAACACAACATTTGACGGTTTCATGTTGAGGGGAAATGCGTGACAGCTGCAGGTAGATTGGTCTGTGGCTAATCGTCGGCCACTGCATCAATCGATACGCCAAGAGCCATGACTGTCAGAGCCAAGGTCCATGCCGACACCAGGTTCTGTACGTGATTCGGCCCCCCGCGCTCGTCCTTCAAGGAGGCATGCAACATTCCCGCGGAAGCCTTGCTTCCAAAAAAAGAACTACGGTACTCGTATCTGCTTCGGGTCGTGCTCTTCAATGTGGGTTTTATGAGGTTCAGGGCCTCAGTCATCTGGTGATGCAAAGGGTAGCACTCAGCACGCGTCCGTCTCCGATACAGGCACGAGAAGGAGCGAGTATTTATTTTGTCTATTTTTCTGGTTTTTTTTGTATATTTTCCTGGTTTTAGTTCTGTTTTCCTTGGTTTTCGGAATCTAGCCTGGTGGCCGTGACCGTTCGCCACCTCTGACTGGAGTTCTTTTTTGTGTATTTTTCTGGTATTTTTTGTACATTTTCCTGGTTTTAGTTATGCTTTCCTTGGTTTTCGGAATCTAGCCTAGTGGCCGTGACCGTTCTCCACCTCTGACTGGAATTCTTCCTTGCGTATGTTTTCGGGATTTTTGTAGATTTTTCGGTTTCAAAGCTTCCCAAACTTCTTCGCTCGTCTCGCGGCAGCTGCTGGACTGTCCGAAGCTCCTGCCACAATGCTGCCGTGTCTCTCACACTTCTTTTTTGCCCCGCGCGCTTATAGCATCCGCGAAGCTTCTGGATTGAAACTCTAAGACTCTGCGGTTGCGGTCTGGGTGGAGAGGCGCCTGGGACTGTAGAAATAGATTGTATGGCCCATGTCTGCTGAACCTTAATCCGCACTGATTCCTGCACCTTTGCCCTAATGCTGAGAGATCAACGACCTGGAGGATGTTTTTTGTGTTTTTTTTTGAGAGGAGGAGGGTGGTATTTTTTGTTGGTCAAACGCGTATGTGCTGTCAAGCAAGCATGCCACTCTCGCACGTTCGGCGCATGCTTCCCAATTGCAAGCACACTTTTCACAAGGTGAAGGGTGTTGTTTCTAATTAAAAGATTCATCCTAGGATATGCTAGGCATCGCGGGTTTCCAAAACGACTCCTATGCTGTCATGCAATCACGGCTTATAGCAGCGGGGGGGTTGGGGGGGGCGCAACCCCTTCCAGTTGCAATCACGATCCTCGTATGGCTGGTTTACCACAAATCACATGCGGCCGGGGGGGTTTAAGGGCGGCAATCATGATGCTCGCATGGTTGGTTTTAAACAAAAATATATGCTGTCAAGCAAAGCTGCGGTCACGCAAGCTTGCACATGGTTTAAAGCAGTGGGGGGGTTGGGGGGGCGCAGCCCCCCCGATTTGCAAGCATGATGCTCGCGTGGTTGGTTAAAACATGTGTATGTGCTGTCACGACTCCTATGCTGTCATGCAACCTGGCACACGGCTTACACAGCGGGGGGGTTGGGGGGGGCGCAGCCCCCCCCAATTGCAATCACGATGCTCGCATGTCTGGTTTACAACAAAATCTATGCGGCGGGGCGGTTTAAGGGGGGCAGCTCATGAGGATGCTCGCATGGTGGGGTTTTCAACAAAACACATATATGCTGTCAAGCAAGCTCGGCACTCTCGCACGCCCGTGGCAGGCCTTCCATTTGCAAAGACACTCTTTGCATGGTAATGGCATTGTTTCAAAAAGCCTTATATTTTATGCAGGGTGGGTTTCAAAAACGACGTCTATGCTGTCAAGCAAGCTTGCACACAGCTCAAAACAGCGGGGTCTCTGGTCTTTGCTTCTTGCTGTCTAATTATCCTGCTTTCGTTCTTGGGTTCTTTCTTTGCTCCGTTCTTTCTAACACTCCTTCTGGTCGTCCTTGCTGGCTTTCTGTTTTTCGATATTCATTTCTTCTGTTCTGTCTCTCTGTCTTTCCTGCGTTCTTATTTCTTTGCTTCTGTCTGTCCTTCTGTCCTTCCTTCCTTTCTTTCTTTCTCCCCATTCTGGTGTGTTGCTTTCTTGCTTTCTTCCTTTGTTCCCGTCTTCGTTCTTTCTTTCTTTCTTTCTGTCGTCCTTCGTTCCTTCCTTCCTGTCTTTCTGTCCTTCGTCCTTTCTTTCTTTCTCCTCTTCCTGGTGTCTTCCTTTCTTGCTTTCTTTGTTTGTTTCTTTGCTCCTTTCTTTCTTTCCGGCTTCCGTTTCTCTCCTTCTTTCTTTCGTTTGCGTTCAACCTAAAACCAGAAAAATAGACAGAAAAAAACCAGAAAAATTGACAAAAAAAATACGGTACCCGGCTCGAGAAGGAGGAGCAGCTAGGCCATTCTGAGCTGATGTGGAGATTGTTCCAATCCCAACAATCTTGACCATGCAAGTATAAGAGGGACCACCCTGAAGCGCGATTCCTGAGGCCCCTTGTCCCTTGTTTCAAGAAGCCCCAAGATGAGACCCTACTAGTACCCCTTGCAGCTTGAGGCCCCCGGAGAAGAGCACCAAGAAGCAGTCCAAGATCAGGTTCCAGTCGATCCACGCCTCGAGCCATGCCTCCAGGTCCTTCAATTCGGATGCAATGATCAAAAGGCCACAGCTGTCCGAAGTCCCAACATCCGCAATCGACCATGCAACTTCCGAAATTCCGAATCCCATGCTTGAAGTCCTTGATGATGGCCTCGGCATAGCGCTCCCCCAATTGCCAGTCTCCGATGCGAGGGCCAGTCTCCTGCGATACTTTCGCGTGTTCAGTTTCCATGTTTGGGCGCTGAGCAGCTTGCAACCCCAAGCTCCGAACCCGGTTTTTGGTAAGCCACGGCCGACTTCCTTCAGTTGCGAGGCCTTCTTTGCAAGGTGTGGTTCTTTCAAGCTAAGGCCCTGAAAGCACCTTCATCTTTGGAACGGTTCAGGGTTTTTGGCGTATCTTTCACCTTAGTCGTCGCGAGAGGATATGAGCAACCTTCAAGAACCGAGACGTGCGAAGTCACACTTCGTCTTTATAGAGCAACGATCTAGTATGATCAGCTATCTCACTTCCTGTACCGGGCAAAGCTGGAATTGCTCATGGTCGTGAGCATTTTAGACTCACTGCATTCACATATACCCCACGAAGACCAACCTATTCATCCTTGACCCGAAATCCTGAATACTAGGTTGTCAATGGCAAAACATGAGCCCTCGCCCCCCCGCCCCCCGCACAAGGTGACACCTGACATGCTTTGGGGCTCCTGGCAGGCCTCGGTCATGATGATGTGCTTATCCGGTCTCAACTCATGGACCTTCCGCACCTCAGGATTTAAAGGTTTGCTTTTAGGTTGAAGATGGACAGACTCTTGTGTTGGAAAGCCTCGAATGTTGCTGAAGGCTCCGAGGGCAAGGCATTGTCAAAAAGCGTCATGCCTGTCCGAGGCAATGGCTTTACCACGAAGTCATGACTCACGCACCGGATGCACCGGCTGTCATTGGGCGGGGCGTCTGTGTTTACAGCCTCTTGGCCTGCAGCAAGGTCGAGTGTGTCTAGTGCGAAGGGAGATATGTCAAATTGCAATTTGTGTTGCAGCTCTCGGAGAGGTCTTGGAATGAAACTGTCTCCATTCCACGGCAGAGCCTTGCTCTACGTAAAACGCATAGGAGACCGCTGCCGCTGTGCCCTGACGGCTACACCTCAAGCTCCGACTGGGATTGAGCACCTGGAATAATTAGAATAGGGTTTCGGGGCCCATTAGATTAAACATCATAAGGAAATAAGGAACCACCAAAATAATACTGTAATTATAATGAGGAACCCGCGCAAAAAAATACTGTAACTATAATAAGGACCCCCCCGAAACAATACTATAATTATAATAAGGAACCCACCCAAAATAATACTAAAATTATGATAATACTATAACTATAATAAGGACACCCCAAAAAATACTACTATAGTTATATAATGAGGACCCCCCCAGCACAATCCTATAAGGAAAAATAAGGAACCACCCAAAATAATACTGTAATTATAAGGAACCCCCGAAAATAATACTATAATCAGAATAAGGAACCCCCCAAAATAATACTATAATTAAAACAAGGACCCCCACCCAAAAAAAATAATACTATAATTATTAATACTATAGTTATAATAAGGAACCCCCAAAATAATACTATAGTTATACTAAGGAACCCCCAAAATAACATAGGTAGTTATTCAAGCACTCCCTCTGATAGCGCCTTCTCTGGCCGGCCAGAACTCGTAGCGTGGATCGCCATACCAATGGTATCCGATCCTTGTATAGTATATAGTTTAGTATAGTCTGGTATATAGTTTAGTATAGTCTGGTTTATAGTTTAGTACATTTTAGTATATAGTTTAGTATAGTAATCTTAAGCTGCACCACTGTTTTGACAATCATGCATACGGACCAGCAGAAACTTCAGGTCGCTGTCTATTCATGAGCTGCCCCCGTCGAAGAGCATGGGCCCTCCAAAACTTAAAAGTTTTAGGGTTTAGGGCCACTGTAATGCCGTGTGCGACTTGCTACGACAGGTGGCTCGTCAGAAAAGGCTTGAATCCAAGGGGACATTGAGACTGCTGGATGAATCATTGCGAACTTGACTCAAGAGGTATGAGGTAGGTCCCCCGCCCCCCCCCCCCAAGAAACTCAATCAGGAGTTGTTGATTGCGAGCCGAATCCAGAGTCAGAGCGCTCTGGTGACAGTTGCACCGAAAGAAGTGAAGACATGTCTCAAGGTGTCGACTGAAAGCTCGCGGCCAAGCTAGCTTCTGCGAACAGATGCCACGCACTGAGTCCCGAACCCCCAGATGTACTTTGCAGCCTCCGGGTCGCTGTAGATTGTGTGCCTCGGCAGCAACAGTGCCAAGAAGCCGACAGAGGCATGCCTGCAAGTGTGGATTGCTCCCACACAATCCAAGTGTGAGGGACTTGGGGCCAACCGAAAAAGTGGAGCTACCATGTGGTGTTATCGATGCTTTTTCGTTCCTACCCTGAGGTCTCGGCGCGCGGGCAAACATCTCGTCGCCTTTCAGGTTGACAGAAGAACGCACCGAGAGCAAACTGTGATTGCTTTATCCTGTGCCACTCTCATCACGCGGCCATCGAAGCGAGGGTGTGCCTACTGTACCCCGACCGTACTCAGGTCGTGTAGGGCAGAGCAAGAACAAAAGCCCTTCTAAGGCATCTGTGACAAGTCCGAGCGGCGGTTGTGATCCCAAACGAGGAGTTTGAGATCCAGGCCACTGGCCTGCTGTGCATAACACGACTTTCGATGCACGGAGGAATGTTTGGAGTGTTCCTTGACAACTAGTGGAACCGCCCTGGCTTGTTCGCATTTCAAAACGATGCCAGTCCAGCTCGCCGACTCGATGTGCTGTCAAAGCCCAGAGATGTCCACAGGCTCAAGGTCTAGCGTGACATGTAACCCACGAGAAACAATCAGGCATCGAACCCAAACCGCGGACCCAATCAGTCACTGCAACATACACAATTCAGACCCACCACACTGAAGTACACCATAACCAGCTTCGAAGGCATGTGGCAATGAGATCCTTGCATTGGCATGTCAGCGAGATGGTCTGGATTTTGAAAGTGCACTGCAAAGACATCAATGTGACAGTGATCAAAGCAATAGTTTACAATAAAACGTTTTGGAAATCCAGAGACAAGAGACTGCTCTATTGTGAGCAGCAGATTCGACAGGAAAACCCTCTCAAAAAAGAGGAGGGGTTGGACCTCCAAAGCAGGCCCCAGGTGATCTTTGACGAAGTCCCGCTCCATGTCGCCGTTGTACAAACAATTCTCCCAGGGTGTGGTCCTTTGGATCTTGGCGGGTTTTCGACTCGAGGGTCTTCCCGACTGCTACGGTTATACGTGCAGTGCTGCCCTGGCAACCTGTCATCGAAGGCTCAAGGCGGCGCTGTTGGGGACCAGATCCAGCGCATTCTATCCGCCAGTTGTGTTTGGCGGGTTTAGAGCTTAACGCTTTTGGGTTTGGGGTTTGGGGTATTTAGAGCTTAATGCTTTTGGGTTTGGGGTTCAGTGACTTCGAATATCGCTGTAGGGCTCCCAGGCTTCGGGGCTCGGGCTGCATTGCTTCACGACAAGTCATCGAAACACCAAGCCTTAGGGTCAACCCTCTATATGGGAGTTTCCGAAGATAGGGGACCCTAATATAGTACCCTAAATAGTAGGATCCTTATTATAAGGACCCCAAAATAAGGTACCCCCCAATTTTCGGAAACTCTATATCAGTTTCAGCCCCAAGGCTGCGAACCGATCGAAGCTCTGCTTCTTGCCGGGATTTTGTGAGTATTGGTTCCGACGTATCAAGTTCCCAACATCTTGTCGCAAACGCGTCGCAGATCGGAATTCTTCCATATCAGGCCTTGCGTTTCTTCCAACACGTATGTGCGTGCGGTCCGCATATCGGAAGGCAAGGCTTACTGTATGGATGTCAGAACTCCAAGGCTAAATGGTCAAACGAGCACTGAGGCGGGGGCGCATGAGGCTCGTTCTGAACCTGGTGAGATGCTATCGTCTCAGTATTAGATGTGACTCTTCCACAGTATTATTGCTACTGCTTTGAAGTGCTGCTCCGGGCTCTGATGACTTCAAGCTCGTATTGCCTGTCGTCAAAATAGCTGATCGTAGAGAACGGAAGCTTGGCCCTTATCTCATGCAACAGCCTACACTTGAACCAGGGTTTGCGTCTCCCTGACCCATCAATATTCCCCAGCCTTGCTTGAAATGAATTTCAACACTGAGTCCAAGTTCCCAGTCCCTGAAGTCGACCCAGCCGAAATAGCCAAGAATGACATAATGACTTGTGGTGATTATGCGGCTTTGCCTGGGCTTCCGGGCAGTAAATCCCCAGAGCGGAGCACCCTCCTCCTTAAGGGCCTGTGCAAAGAGCACGTAGTGCTGTGCCCAGGAAGACCTGGGCAAAGTGCTCCGAGAAATTATCCTAATGTAGGGGCCTTAATAATTAGAATAAGGTTTTGGGGTCCCTAATACTATAATAATTATAACAAGGAATCCCCCAAAATAGTATAGGTAATTGTTAAAGCCCCGATATGAACCATTTGGAAACTGCCTACGGACCCGCAGAGCCCAGCTGGGTCGACAAAGAACTTTGCAACACGGTCACCCTTCTCTAGCAGTTGTCTTGCAGCTGTACCGGCATCTGGAAAACGAAGGTCGGTTGACGTGATCGCCTAGGACCGTTCTGCACATTTAGCAGCCTCTGGGCTGCGGGGCTTGAACTCATCTTTCAAGGTTCCGCCGCCTTGCATGCGCCCTGTGTCCTGGCCAACAGGGCGGAGGACAAAAACCTCTAGAGCGAAGAACCTCCGTGCTGGATCTTCTACATATCTGTTTTATGCTGCTGGCCTTTACCTTCATTGTTAAGAACACGTCTTTTACTGTTAGTTATAGTACACCCCCGCAGCAAACGCAAAACCATTCCCGATCTTGTGCAGCCCTCAGCCCCTCAGCCTCCAGTCTCTGATCTCTAGACCCGAGCTCACACAGTGTTGCTCCTTCGGTAGGCGGATGGCCGTGCATGTTGATCAAGCTTATATGTACCCAGACCAAGACCATGGACCATGAACGCTACATCTACTATTCTTCCATTCCCTACTAACCAAAGCTTCCATTCCCTACTAACCAAAGATAAGAATCTCCTTCATCCAAGCTGGAGGACTCCATGGGGAGGCGATCAGCTGCAGCGGCCGCGAGGCGACCTCCAAAGTGCAGGCTTCAAGCTACTCTCGACTGTTCCAGCTTCGGACTCACCGTGTGACCTTGAGTTGGTTCTGTCATTTAGCGGGTCTTTCGAAGGTATCTTGAAGGGCTATTGCAGGTCCGGTATGATCTAGTTTCCGGCTCCAAGCGAATCTGATGGCAGTGTTTGCCATAAAGCTTCTTGTTGGTGGGTCGAGGCTGAGCCTTTGACGTGCTTTTCACTTGGCGACTCCTTTCACTCGCTCGTCAGGCTTAAAATGACAACGCTGGGAAATGCTCTCCCTTCTGCCTCCTGCGCGCGCTTGATCATTGGCAACATGGCCGTGCGGTAGCGCTCGATGCTGAAGCTTTTCAGCTCCTTGTCCTGTCGGGCTTGAAAACTCGGACGGTTCAAAACAATAGTGGACATCCGGCTTTCGGATGAAAGAAGTGCTGCATGTGCCCGGTATAAGGTCGCAATGCAAAGGCGCAGCAGATCTGCAAGCATGCTTTGCATGGACTGCACATCGCTCTTTGGCCCCGGCATTCTCTTGCTCAACGCAGCTCCAGTTGCCCCTGCGAGCAATCAGAAATCAGTTGAAACCACCACAAGATGTGTCTCTTGAGTTCCCGGAAGGGACTACGATGCACACACTCATCCCCACCACCCCGGAGCACGGACAGTGCCGGAAGCCTGGAAAAGTCGCACGCACCTCAGCAAAAACGGGTATGAGAGAAGGGCTTTGTGGTGTTTCTGGCTTCATGGCCCAAACAACCGCAGGGCTTCTGCTGACTTGCGCTCATGATCCGAGGTCGGTGCCCATATGGACGCGACCCCAAGAGTATGCAATGCCCTTCTCCTGACACAGGGGGAAACCACAACGACACGAAATTAATGCTTCTCCGTATCCTATCTGTTCTTAGAAGCACTTTGTGAAGCTCACAAACACTGTCATGGAGTGCAGGCATATGCGTAGTTGCCGAAATCGTACCTCCAATTTGTCTGCGCCGGGCTTGCGGTCATTGAAATACTTAGCGCCTAGTGCTAGAGTGGTGCACCCAAGTTGCACGGATGCAGCTGAAACAGGCGTCGGCCTTTGTGAGCGTGGAGGTTCGTGCTTCAATCTGTAGGAACATGACAAGACGTTACATATCGTAAATGCACACATACACGTCCCCGCACGCACACGTAGACAGGTAGTAGATATGTTTATATATAGCCAGATAGACAGACAGCCAGATAGATAGATTGACAGGCTGGCAAAGACAGGCATCGTTGCAGGCGCATACACAGAAAGAAGGAGAGAGAGAGAGAGAGAGAGAGAGAGAGAGAGAGAGAGGGAGCGAGGGAGGGAGGAGGGTGGAGGCGTGCAAACACCGGCCTGGCTGAAGTAGGCTTCGATGACCTGCTCCTGCAATGAGAAACGAGACTTCCTGGTGCCTCCATCCGCCATCATTCCGAAGCACAGCAACAGTGACAAGATCAACCTCGACCACAGCAGAGTCGTTGTCATCCCATGTAAGCCCCATCATCATCATCATCATCATTATTCCGATCCTCCTCCTCCTCATCATCTTCACCAGCAGTGTCGACATCAGCAAGGCGCAACAACAACAACAGCAACTGCAACGACGAGGACGGCAATGAAAGTACCACCGCTGAGTCTGCTGATGACAATGATTCAACACGGGTTCTACTGACATATGCCCAACATGCCCATACCGCGGACCAGTTCCCGGTATGTTCAATCATCAATCGTATCGTCATCGGTATCCTGGTCGAAAGCCGCCACCAGCAATGTAGTTGCTCTCATCCGACGATTTCGAAGCACTTCAAGAATGCTGAAAACAACAGTTTTGTGAAAGTTGAGTTGCTTCTGCAGAGCATCTCAGGCAAACGTGGCTACAGTACCGAAAGCACTGAAACTCGACAAAGACTGGCAGTGTTTGCTCCATGCAACAAACACTTCGCGGGAGAGTGGCTTATGGTGACCATGGTAAAAGCAGGACAAGCTTTGAAGGCTTTTTCAATAACAGCTCTCCTGGGCTGTAACTTTTGAATATGGGGGTTTCCGAAAATAGGGGATCCTATAGTATCCAAATCAAACATCCCTTTTATAAGGACCCCAAAATACGGTACCCCGAGTTTTCGGAAACTCCCATATCCACGTATGCAGAGACACCCGCTGCACATCTATGTGGGTAGTTATCAAAATTATGGTACCTTTTTGGGTCCCTAATGTAATACGGCACCTAATATTTCAGCACTCACTCTCGGACGAACCACAGCGAGGATTCCAGTACCAGCGACAGCACATTGGCCTTTCCCCAGCCGGCACCTTTTATTTAGGGTACCCAAAAAGGGACCCTAGTTTTGACAACTACCCATGTGGTCACGCAGGAGCCTGCTGGTTCGGCTTCATCTTCTGGAGGAGTTCGGCCGAGGACTCGGTGAAACTGCCGCCAAAGCCGAGAAAGGTCTGGAAGCCTCGGGGGACTTAGTAACTGATAAGTGCCGTAACCCCAGTTAGGGGAGAATGAAAAGGCTGGGGAGCTTTTTGAGAAACTCTGTTCTATACTATAGCCTAAATCCTGTCGCAAAGGAGTTGTGCGAGTTCGGGTTGAAGCTTTGAAGTTCAGCCGGCTCGGATGCACAGCTCCAAGTCTTGGATACCGGAGAAATTAACAGGCAAGGCTGGCAAACCTTCTGGCTGTCGCAACTCGGGATAAAGCAGTTGACGGGGAGTCTGCCCGAGGCCTCAAACCCTTGGATCTGGGAGTCAGCCAGCTCAATTTGAAGCTTCCGGAGCTTGTACGCTGAGGGCGTGGACTTGAGTTTAAGGTTGGGTTTCTTTTTGGTTTGGGGCTCCCTTACGGCCTACTATGTTGCAGGACTTTCATGAATCGGTCTTGGCTGCGCCTTATATCCCCATCCTCTGTCAAGGCTGCCTGGGCTGGCTCTGCAAATGCAAACAGCAACAAATCCCAACATCTGTATCCTTGAATGTCCTTGAGCTCCAGCTCTGCTTCTGGAGACAAGCACAAGATCCTTCGCACCGGGTGCCGCACGCACACTCGGCTCCTCCGGCAAGCACTTCTACGTACACACGTCGTCATGTCGGGCAGGGGTACCGTGCCCAAGTTTGAAGACCTTTGGGGATCTAGCTCTCTCTCTCTCTCTCTCTCTCTCTCTCTCTCTCTCTCTCTCTCTCTCTCGAATCGAACAAGCTGGAGGCCGGGAGGGTCTCTCCTGTAGCATTTGCTGGCGACAACAAGCTTCGTTCTACATGCGGCAAGACATTCGCAGCGTCACTGCAACCACCGAAACCTTCCCTGGCGACGTTTTTTCACTTGAATCTCTTCAAAAAGTCCTGGATCATAAACCTGAAGTCATAAAGACCACGTCCCTTCCGAATGAGAGCTCCAGAATGATCTTGGAACTGCCAGGCGGAGCGATTTGGTCTTGGAGCGCCAGGGATTGCAACACCTGCCACCACAAGATCGTACTCTCTTACTTCCACTGCTGCTGCCCCCGCTACCGACATATCAACACAATACGAAGGTGAAACAAGCTGTACGAAGTCACCGCCATCACCATAATGGAGATCAGTTTGCTGTATCATCTTGTCGTTCTTGTGGATGTTGCTGCGTACTTTGTTCCTGTTGTTATTCCTGCTGTTGTGCTCCTCCTTCTGCTCCTCTGGCTCCGCAGCTTGTACGACGACTGCGACGACTAGTGCTACCATCAGTGCTGTTAGACACGAACTCCTGTTGTTGGCACCAAAGCTGCTACCATCACCTCCGTTCAGAAGCAGAAGCAGTAGCCGTAGCAGCAACAACATCGGCAACAAGAGCAGTAGCAGCAGTAAGAGTAGCAGTAGGAGTGAAAGCAGTAGTAGTAGTAGTAGTAGTAGTAGTAGTAGTAGTAGTAGTAGTAGTCGTAGTAGTAGTAGTAGTAGTAGGAGTAGTAGCGGCAGTAGTAGTAGTAGTGTGGTGGTGGTAGTAGTAGTAGCCGTATCTTAGCAGAGGCAGCCGCAGGAGTGTAGTAGTGGCAGCAGTCGTAGTGGTCGTCTCGTAGTCGTAGTAGCAGCAATGCCCATGAGAAGTGGTCGTAGTAAGTCGTAGTCGTAGTACGGCGCCCATGCCGTTTGCTTCACTGCATGTGGGCAGGGCACAAGACTGTTATGGTTTTTGCGAAGAACATATATATGTATATATATGTATATACATATGTATATATATATATATATATATGTATACACATGCATCTGCATATGTACATATATATGTATGTACATCTGTATGCATCTATATACATATATATGTATATATCTATATCTACATATGTATATACATATTGGGCAAAGGAATGGTAGCGAAACGCAACAGTAACAATGAAGAATATGCGTAAAAAAACATGGTTGCTACCGCGAAGCAGGCGAAATTCTGCGTTGAAGCGCAATATCCGAGGAAGTCGAGCTTGGGAGCGACAGTGTCATCAAAAGCTTGCCGACATGTACGACTTTGTCGAAAAGGGGCATGGGTGCTCCGATAAATTGACGTTGTTTGAGTCTACGCGTGGAAGCAAACAGAAATTGACCCTACTATGGTTTGGGCATGGATGCTCTGGAAAATGGATGCTCTTGCTAAATGGACGTAATTTTAGTTTGGGCACGGATGTTCTGGCAAATCTACGTTGTTATGGCTTGGGCATGGGCGCTCTGGTAAAGGAATGCTCTGGTAAATGGATGCTATTACGGTTTGGGCATGGATGCGCTTGCAAGCAGTGACAGGAGCTAGAATCGACAGCGCCAGACAGGAGTCAGAAAAACCAGAAAACTCATACGCTCAGAAGCAGCAGCCAATAGAAGCAGGATATGGGCAAATGAGAGCACGAAACAGTAAGAAGAGCCAGAGATCGCACGACCAAACACGAGCTAGAAGAGCCAGAAAAATGCACAAGTGGCAGCCAGCACGAACAGGATAGGGACAAACGAGTTAGAAGAGCCAGCACAGACAGGATCGGGGCAGAGGGGTGCCCCAGACAGGAACTAGAAAGCCAGAAAAGTCACAAGCGGCAGCCAACAATGATAGGGGCAGATGTGCGCACCAGACACAAATGAGAAGAGCCTGAAAGCTCAAGAGTGGCAGCCAACAAGGATAGGGTTCCCATGCAGCCCAACTAAGACCTTGCAGCTACTTCCATCGCTGTACAATGTGTAGATATGTGGCAAGGACCAAGTTCTTGCAAATCGGATCGGGTTCCGCCGATTTCCACCCAACTGCGCATGCATGTCGACAAAGCATTGCCCCAACGCCGTGTGGCAACAAAGCCTTTAGCCGTTCTCCACCATCCTTGGAGGTGCGGACCACCTGCACCTCAAGTGCGAAGAACGCCGCACAAAACCCTGCCAAATACCTCGCAGAAGCGGGCGAAACTTTTTGGAGCGGCTTGGCTCCCCACGTAGTTTGGCACATCTGGAGGCCTTCAGCCAAACATGGCATACGCCAAAACTTGTGACAGGCTTCTCTTCTGGAAGAATCTCGCTGTACATCTTGAGCTGGGAGTTCTTAAGATATGTGGGGTCCTACCATGCTGCTGCTTGTGAACATGGCACTATTTGCGTTTTGAGGCAGCGGCCACTGTTTTCTGCGGAGCTTTACTATGAGTCTTTTGGGCCTTTAGGGTTGAGGTCTTTAAGGCTTTAAGGGGCTTTAGGGTTTTTTCCCTAAATCACAGGACAGCCGAGGCTTTTTTGGTTAAAGTCTTCAGCCGCACGAGCCCCGAGATGTTGTTGAAATCATCTCGGCAAGAAGAACCCGACGATGAAAGAACTTTGCCAAACGAACCAAACGAAATTCATGCGAAGTTTGTGAGCTTGGCCATGGAAAAACTGGACAAGTTCAAAACCGTGGACGCACTTGACGGCAACAACTGACCTGCAAGGTGACCGCAGCAATCACCTTACTTGACGACACCTGGCTTTTGCTGCTCCCAAATCAACGATTCCACAAATTTGGTTTCTCTTTACATTCTATCAACCTTTCTGTTACATCGCTTTTTTGTTCACTGCCTTTCTCTGTGTCTTCCTGTCTCTGCCGAATGCTTGTTCTGTTCGCTGGCTCAAACTTCGGACTCGGTTTAGGAGGCGTCTCTCTCTCTCTCTCTCTCTTATTTTCTTGAGTCGCCATGCTTTAGCTGGGCGCACGATGTCGTGCATGGTCTCTCAACCCAACTACTTCAACCCCTTGACAACCTAGATTTTCGATGAGCTTTTCAAGCTAAAAAACCCAAGCGAAAACCACGACGCGTGAGCCATTGTGATGCTGCTATACCACCGGTCTACAAACTGTTGCCACATCTTGCAGTTGAGCCGCAGTGGATCCAAAGGCGAAGCCTCCGCAGTGAGGTTCAGAAGGTCGCCCAGCCTCTGACTTTGGCAAGACTGACTAGAAGGCTAGAATAGCAACGGATCATAAGTCCACGAGTCGCGGTTTGTTTTTAGAGACCTCGGAGATCCTCACGGAAGGTTTAGACTCCGACTGTGTCACTGCAGAAGACTGTGCAAAAAAGGGAACAGTCGGCGAATGCGAAACAGCTCAAAGAATTTTCTCGTGCATACTCTCGAAGTGTGGCTGCAATGTTCAGGTTTCACCTCGTACATCGCAGGAGCAAGTCCAAGTTCCAACAGGGGTCAATGTATGTACAATCTTCCCGAACAAGCAAGCTTGTTCAGGCATGCATGCTTGCGAATGGAGGCAGGGCGTGCCTGGGTGTGCCTCATCACGGCTGCCTTGTGAAACCTCTACCACTCTGTCGCTCGCACGTTCCTGCAGCTGCCGCGCCACCGCTGAAGCTCTCTGGAGCCACGCAAGGCTGCAGTGTGAGCTCGGCAGGGGAAGTAGCTCATCTGAACCTCCACGCTCACCCTCGTTCCAGCCGCTGCGTGCGGCGGTGCGGATCGAGCTTGAGGTCGAAGCTGCGGCGCTTGCCATCTGCGACGGAGCTCCCCTCCTCGGCATGAGGTCCGCCAGCCAGAGCATGCACCAAAGAGCGGGAAGGCGCACCTGTCAAAATTCAGGACTCGAGACCAAACAGTTTCCAACCCAAGCCAATAGTCGCCATGCTTGATTACATGCCCTAGGCTCGCCACAAAGCGTTCAAATCTGTCCCTGACACGGATGCTTGCAGGCCTTGCCATTGGCCCGGTGCGGTGGGACTTCGTGTATCTTCGTGGTCCTGCCAATCTACTGCCTGGGCCCGGGTGCTCAAAGTATGCGGATGGCTTGCTTCTTTGGGATTTCGGGGTTGAATGGAATCACGTCTAGTGGAGCCTTGGGAGTTTTGGCAAAGCCATTTGCAAACAGTGCTGTCAACATCTTGACCGCTTAAATCCCCTTGTGCAGAGAGCAGCTTGTCCAGACTTCTTAACCCCCTGAATGTTGTAAACACTCTTCGATGGAGTGGCGGCGTTCGAAGTGCGCTGGCGCGCTTGTCACCCGGCCGGGGGGAGCCTAACAGAAGATCGGTTAACGATTTAGGGATAGCACAACAAACTGTCACGCTAATACTAGTAAGAACGGCAATGCTGCTAACAATGCAGCAACAGAAGCTGGTGAAGAGTTCGGAAAACTCGCACCAAACACGGCAAACGCGAACAGCCAGTATGCACAAATCCAGACTTCCGACAACAGCGTGAAACACGTCTGCCTGAAGTTCGAGCTTTGAAGCGGGCCAGGATTGCGGGCTCTCACATCGATTGAGATTAAGGCAGAAGCCAGAAAGTTTCAACCTTCCCAATCCATGTTCCAACTTTCTTGAGTTTGCTGTAGATTTTTCGGGTGCAGGCACGGTTTTGTGTTTGGATTTGGAGGCAGCTCGCGGCTCAATGTGCAATCGAACTGCTGCGGGCTGCGGACACTACAGGGCGAGACGACTGAGAAATCTTACCTTGTGCTCACGTTGCAGACTGTAATACAATAAATATGGCATGATGTGTATCGTACTGTGTTATAATAAGCTACAGTACATTATGTTAGACTATAGTGAGTTAAAATGTTCTTTGATATTGTACTAGGGAATGCTTCGAGAGCCGATGCTCAAGTAGCAAAGCCCGTAAGTGTTGCGTCCAGCCTGAGAAGACACGAAAACCCAGCTCAACCTCAAGACCACTAAGCTTGCACACGAGATGCATGCTCGGCACAAGAGCTGTGTTCATGTGATTCCAGTGTTCCTGTTTGGGGGTTTACATGAGCGGAGTTTCCTACAGGCTTTTGCGTGGGACTTTCGCATTGAGCACAGGCGTAGAGCGTTTTAACACCCTTCAGACACTGTTTTTGAGCAGAGAGAAAACGTTAAAAAATCCTATCCCTAGACCTAAATCTTAGGCCCCTACACCGTAAGACACCCGAAGGCCCGGGACCTCGATTCAGCACAGGCTGCGTGTCCGGCCGCGTGCTTCTGCCTGAGAACGCAAAAATCAAACAGCACCTTTTGTGCATTAAGGGCTTACACCTTCTTGTAGCTGTTACAGCGAATCCTGGTGACGGGGATCCACTGACACCTGGGTTAACATGAGTTTGCCGGTGGAGTCATCATGCAGCTTCTAAGCGTGGTGGCATGGATGCGGTCGTTGCCCAAGTTCGGGCAACGCAACCTACATAATCCCTAGCTTGCCAGCTAGGACATACAAGTTTGAAAAGGGTCCTGCCAAGCCCCCCCCCATGTTTCGACGGACTTACGTTTCCTCTGTCCTACCCCAAGCTTAGGCATCTCAACATTTCACAAGCCTCTGGGGGAGGACCAAAGCCTACAGTAAAACCCAAGTCCTAGTCATAAATATTGAAGCCTGAAGGCCGAACACGCTACACCGTCGCCACGGGCAGAAAACAAAAGCTCCGTCTGAAGAGAATCCCAAGATCTGGCAACATCACAATCTGCGAAAGCACAGGGTTCCCCTCTGCAACGGCTTTAAAGTCTCCTTGCCCAAACCCGCTGGGGAGCTGGCGTGGCGGTGTAGATGTCGTACTGCTCGGTGCAGCCCTTGAAGCTCTCTTCCTTGGTACAGGGCTTTCGGTTTCGCACTTTATCAAGCCGACTGTGGCGAGGTCGCAGACACGGACACAAGACACGGACTTCGATCTTTGCACCGCATCCCTTAGCGATTCTCCAAATCGAAAGCCCAGCTGCGTAGGGCTCAGCGAAGGCCTCGTGCCAGTCCTTCCCAGGCCCAACGTGCATCTCAGCATTCACAGGCCACTCGCCCACAACATCAACCTGGCGTTCTTCTGACGTGCTCCCCGAACCCCCCATGCCGTGGTCCTCGATGCAACGACGCTCTTGCGCTCGTTGCCCTGCACCTGTGATCAGGCTTGTACTGAGCAGAGAAAGGCCATTCTCGTAACTTGAAGTGCCGAGATGGAGGCCAGGGTTTAGGAAATCTCAGAACCCTGAACCTTCTCATCTGTCGTGGTCAAAAGGCGTTGCGTTCTGCGTTCTCTTCAGGATGTTTGGGGCACTCCTGAGCTGAGCGCGAATGTTGGACTTGCGGCCGGAAGGGAAGGCGTAGAATCAAAGCTGGAGATATCTGATTTTGCCAGATGCTGCGGTGTCTAAACGCAGTCTCCTACATCGCAAACCCCAGATCAATTCGAAAGCCTCCCCCACAACTTCCCCTAAGGACCACTGAACTCATTCGGGGCACGGTGACGCGCGACTTCCTGGAGGGACTTGCGGGACTGGAAGCCTGGCTGCTGGGCTGCACCGTCTGCGCCTGCGGCGTGCCCGGGGGTCTTCCGGGGGTGTCTGATGGTCCGAAAATCCTTGCAAAGAGGTCTGATCTCAGCAGGCCTCGTTGTCCAGCAGCCGGGTTACGGGTTACGGCAAGAGCCCCCTTTCCAGAAGCCCTAAACCCTAAACCGTGTGAATGAACCGAGTTGGGAGCCCCTGCCTCGGCAGGGGCATCGGGCAGGATGCTTGAGGACGAAGCTGGCTCCTTCGTGGGTTCGTGGCCAGACGAACCATGTTGACATAGACCGACTAGTTAAGGTTCAGAACAGACCTTGAAACTCAAAGCCTTGCTTAGCCGATTGATCCTGATTGGCTTCAATGGAAAAGGGGCCTGCCTGCGAATTGCCTCTTTACTATACTTCCTGCAAAAGGTATCCAAGGTCGTCTACCGTATGTCGCAGGATGTTGCGATGTCGGTTTTGGAACGCCCGGGCTCCTGTGCGGATTCCTTCGAGTCATTTTGGCTTGGCGCTGAGTCTGCTGCTGGTGCCGCCGGTGCCGCCATCATCAGGGCGTCGGGACTTTCCGGAGCAGGGCCTGGGGCCTCCTCTGCATTTTCCGTGGGCTCCGAGGTTTCCTGAATTCTGCTCTTCCCCTAGCCCCCTTCCATGCACATCACTGGGTTCTTTGCCAAGGAATCTTCTAACAAAAGTGAAGTGTGCTCAAGAGGGCCAAGTCACAAGGGGCGCAGCAGCATCGCGGGCCTCGCGAAGTGGGCTCAGGGATCTTGCCGCCGCAGGCGGCTCAGTGGCTTCGACATCATCAGCGCCGGGACTTTCTGCGACAAGGCCGGCTGGTGCGTCGCTTGCCGTCGGCGGGGCTGCCTCTCGTGGGTCCTGCAGCGGGAGTTCGCTCGGTGAGCCGGGGCGCAAGCAGTATGGCTGTTGTGTATATGTAATTCTTCTCTCTGCAGAAAGCCACAACGATATGGCATGATGACACGTTTTCCGGGATGGGTCCTTCAGTGCTCGGACCAGCTCTTTCATCTCGAGGACGCCATCGTTGTTTACATCGATGGCTGCCACGATCTGATCTAGCAGGTCTGGACTCGCCTCAATGCCAAGCCTCTTCAAGCCGCGGGCCACTTCTGTCTTATCCAGGCTGCCGCTGTCGTCTTTGTCCATTGCCTTAAAGAAGCTCCGGGCATCCGTGACCCGTGTGCCCATGATCAGCTGGGTGTTGCTTCGCAGCGCCGCGTTGATTTGGACCAGGGCTTCGAAGGCGTTGGATGCCGGGCCTCCCATCCAACGGACCCTCGTATTACTGCCGGTCTGCAATGAAGCCTCTCAACATCATATATCGTGCCTGTGACGAGTTGACTGGCTAGTCGTTTGCATCAAGTCAGCGGCCTATGCGCGTGTGTGTGTGTGCGCGCGTGCGGCGTGCGTGTGCGCGCGTGGCGTGTGTGGGTGTGTGAGTGCGCGTACGTGCGTGTCTTCCTCTTCGGCTGGATTTCGGCTTTCTACGGCAGGCACCTTCTACGACCGGCTCCAATGCCCCGGCAGCTGCCGCGACGGCCCTGACAGCAGCGTTCATGCCTCGCTGAAGCCTGAGCATTCGGGGCGGTGTAGACATGTTCCGCGCAGCCTGAAATGTCTGCAGTGTGCAAAACGGCAGAGCAAGGGCACAGGCCCAGCTGAGTCTACCGAATAGGCACCGGGCCAGCAACAAACTCTGCCGAGGAACTCTTGAAGGCTCACTGCCCCGGACGAATCCTGGCACCAGCACTGCCGTGGGGGATTGAAGCCTCCTATCTCCACACCAAGCCCTAACTGGGTGAGAATCGAAGGAAAGCGCTGAAGCTGCTCCGTGTGTTAGATGGCTTCAACTTCAACTCTGCACCAGCAGTGGCTGGAACCTGTCAAACCATTTCGGGGTCCCCTTGAGCGACGTTCTTCCGCTTCGGGGGATCCCAAACCATCATCTGAATCTGGGGATGATGGCAAACCAAACAACGAGCCATTCGCACCAAGCCCTAAACACTCGTGCAGCGGAGATCCCCAAACAGTGAAATACTGGACCATTTGGAGCATGAAGCCATGCGACCCCTGTCGTGTGCGAACTGGGGGAAGATTGCTTGTGAAAACGCACAGAATGTAAGTAGTCAGCATCTGTATATATATATATATATATATATAATATCCCAAGTCGTTTCTTGTATCGCTTTCCCTGAAGTCCTGGCGGGATTCAGAAACCTTCGAGAGCACTTCTCCCCCCGCCCTCTGGCGGCTCCAGGACCACCACGAAAGTGCTTCATTATTATTGCTATCATTATTATTATTATTATTATTTTTTTGTTACTACTATTATTAGTTTTATTATATTATTATTTTCGCCCAAGTACTGGTACTAGCACGTTTCGGAAGCACGAGACCTATCTCGTTTCTTGCAAGTACTGCTGCGATTCCAAGTTTCGAAAGCAACAAGTGGTCCATGTCGTAAAATTTAGAATCCACGGCAGGAGACGTGCGCCGTGAGCATCCTGTATAAACGCAACGACGCGGGCATCAGACTTACACCATATGCTGTCAATATTAGGATGGGGACCTCAATCAATGAACACTGTCTCTGCCCTGGACGCAAGACCCCAGAGTGTTACTGGGGAAATCTCCCATCCGGAAGGTGGTATACATGGGTACATACATACAGATATACATACATCATATGCTGAGCCTGGCCTTGTCCAAGTAGTTGATAATCGCCAAGAGCTCGGAAGCTGTCAATGCACAGCCCATCTCTTTCAAGCCCCGTTTCAATTCCTCAGTCATTCATTTCTTGAGTCTGGACAGTAGGTTAGAGGCCCTTGTTGTCGCTCTTGTGAACACCACACACAAGGATCCCAACATGAGCGGATTTAGCTTGCCGACTGCTATGTAAGACTCATGAGAAACATGCTGGCGGAGCAGATTTCAATCGTGAGCACACACACACACACCAAAATCTTGCATGGCTGTCAAAGCTACATTCGACACTGTTCCCCTTCAACTCTAAAGGCAGCTTCAGAAGAGGCAAAAGATACACACTTTTCTGAAGTAACCCCCTCGCGTTGGAAGAGAGGTGTTGAGTTCGGAGGCCCAGAGCTTTTGGACGGGGCTCGGCTCGCGAGACTTTGCCGTCGCCGCTCGTGTCCATCTTGCGGAACCAGTCCACTGTCCGAGTCCTTCTGTCGAGATGAACTTAAGGATCCGAGCAGCCTTAGTAATTAGAATAGGGTTTTGGGGCCCATTGTACTATAAGCATAAGAAGGATCCCAGCAATGCAGTGATTGGTGTTTGCATGACCATTCACCATTCCTCGCAATGGATGAGGGCGAGGAAGAAATTCAATACTGTTGCTCGCACGCGGAAGATTGTCGTCAATGTCATCCGATTCTGGTGATGAAAGTAGCCACAGCTGCTCCTAGCCAGTTTCGTCGCCTAACCCCAACTCCCTCATCTGTTAACCCCCAAAATTTCCTAAACCCCTAACTCCGAAACTCCTTCATTGGCTTAATATTGCCTATATCCATGCCTCAATACTCCAATCCCCGCTCTCTCAACTTGCCGGGGGGCTTGGAGTTAGAGAGGTGCTCGTGCATCGCCGCCAAAACTTTCGTCGCGTCTTCCTCACGGCCTGGCTCTACCTGGCGTGCAGGAAAGGCTTCTTACATCGGGACAGTTTTGTTTCTTTATGTACGCCTATGCTTTCTGGCTTTAATGTCTACCCATGCATTATTCCGATGGTGGTTTCGGCTGTTGTTCATGTCGTTGTCATTGTGCTTTGGTGCTTGTTGTTGTTGTCGTTGCTGCTGTTGCCGCTGCTGTAGAGGTTTAGGGTATGGCCCAAGACTCAAGAAGTATTGAAATGCCATGGATGCTCCAGCTGAGGTCTCACATACTCTACGATTCTGCAAGCCAGCGTGACCTTCGTTCTTGTCGCCTTTTCAGCCAAGGCTTTCAGTGCATCTGAAACCCAAAGGTGCTTGCAGCGACCCTAAAGCTCTGTGGGGGGTGAGAGTCTTATTCGGGTCGCTAAAACGCAAAACTCTCTCGAAACCTCATCCTGAATCCAAAGCATCAAGCTTCCAAGCCACTGGGGCACGCTCCTTCTTCGGTTTCGCTTCGGGCAGGGCGAAAAGCTCTTCAGGATTTTGGAGCGCCTTCACAAACTCCTCCACGAACAGAGTGGGTTCGCTTTCGGGGTTCAGGGTCTGTGTCACGCCTGCCATAGCAAGCAACAATGTCAGTCTGGCTAGCTCATAGCCATGTGGATGTTCCAACAGGCCCGATCACTCTGAGTAACTGATTCTCCGTTTCCCGGTCAAAAGCATGAATGCATGTCGCATGGTTGGTGCGCAGGGTCTGTGCAGAAGCACTGACAACGACCAAGATTTGGTCTTGACAGGAAGAGGTTATGGGGATCAAATCACCAAAATCGAAGACGGTCTAACTCAAACTGCGCTGCCCCTAACTACAGCAAACAGAAAAACGCTGCAACCTGTCTTTCTACGGGCTCAGAAGCCCGCTGACTCCTCACGGTCGATGAGTCCACTCGAGTTTTTGTCCTCGTGAAGGGGCGGGTGATCGCCATCATATGCATTCAGGTTACACGCAACTTTCGACATGCAAAGCCTCCTGCCAAAAGGATTGCTCTGAGTCGCGCACACACGCCCACACCAGCGTCGTTCTCCTATGACTCCTATTCATCACATGTTATGCATGTTCGTACTCCCTTCCCTTCTTTGTATCACCGACCATATTAGCAGAAAGCCGGCCGAGATTCTATGGAATCCACCAAGTCGTGCATGAGGCCCTCGTTCGTCACCTGGGTTTAGTTTAGGAGTCGCTTTTTAACATGAAATGGCCATTCATGAGGGTGGAACGACTTCTGTAGGGTTTATGACAGGGCCCTAAAGATCAAACTACGGTCTTGGAGTCTGGCATAGTGTTTCTTTCCAAGGGCTTCTCGGGATAGTCATTTTGTATCTTTCAAGCCTCCACAGCAGGGTGCTGTTCAAGAGGGGCTCAGAACTTCGCCACTCACTCTAAGAGTTCAAGACTCCTTGACATGCAACCTGCAAGCTCAAGCGCGGGGTTCATGCGGTCCTACACTTAGGCATCTTGTCGCATGATGCGGGGCAGCATCGGTCATTGGAGCAATTCCGCAACTCAGCATCCGAAAACTCAGAAATCTGAACTCTGAATCCTAAGCGGACTCTACGCATGAAAAGTTTGCATGCCCCAAGTGTTGCAAGGCTGCACAACCCTGGCAACTCTTGTTCTTCGTCCAGGCCAATCGTCGTCACCCCTTGCCCTGCTTTGCACTGGGCCTTTTTGGAATTTAAACCCTTCTACCCTACATTTAACACAAATCAACCTAAATCCAAATCCTACGCCCATACTTACCAAGTCAAACCCTGATTACTCCTGAATCCTGAACCCCAAATCCCAAGCCTAAACCGATCAATCTAAACCCTAACTTCTTAAGCCTACACGCAGCAAACTAAACTCCACTTCAATCCCAACTCCGACGCCTATTAAGCTTTAAACCCACTGAACTACACTCCAACTATCTACCCCCCGCGATCCTAAGCCCAAGCCCTAACTTTGCCCAAAGCCCTTTAAAGGAGCCCTTATAGTACCCTTATAGTAACCCCATTAAAGGAACCCCTAAGCCTGCTTCCCGCACTTTGCCCAAAGGCGCCTGGATTCCCAACTTCAGGAGCCCCTTGGCCAGCTCCGAAGCATCCAGCTCTCCGCCTCGGTCCGTCATGGGAAGCAGGCTTTAGGGGGTACCTTTGGGGTCCTTAAAGGGGTCCTTTAAGGGATTTAAGGGTACTATCAGGGTTCCTTTAAAGGCCTCTATAAGGGTTTAGAGTTTCAAAGGCTTTTTCCCTTACTTGGCAAGGACGAAGCCCGCATTGCAGGGTACCTGGTGGAACAGTGGAAGTAAGCTAAAGCATTGAGCCCCCTTGGAAGGCAGTAGGTTTTTGGGCTTAAGGCTTAGGCGGTTTAGGTTTAGGGTTCTTACCTCCCCTATAAGCCAGAGAAATCAAAAGTTAAACTTTCCGGTTACTACTAAACTATAAGAACCCAACAATTTTAAAGGTTGGGCATTGGGAAACTACGTAACGGTTTTAAATGCTTAGTGGTTGGGGTTGCTTGGAGTTCGGAAAACTGGGTGTCACTCTAGCTCCTGTCCGACTCACTCGTCAGCGCGATCTGACTAAGTGTTTTATCCACATGTTACCAGCTACCGGCTGGTAGGTTCCGTTAACTACCCAGGCTTGCGGTGGGGATATGGCATAGTTGGCCATTGGGATCCATTGGCATTGTGATGACAACGTGCGGGCAGACCTGTCAGGCCAAAACAGTCTCTATTGCTACGGTGAGGAGCTGTTGTCCCGGTCGATGGCCCGGAAGAAGCTGCGGCTGTCGGTGACGCGGTTTCCAAAGATCATCTGTGTGCCTGCAGGTGGTCGAGAATGGTCATTCCCACAGGAGTACCTCTCTTCAATTAATTATGTGTACGTTGCGACGCCACGAGAAACTGGGGTGAACATGGTGTGTGTAAAAGTTTGTGTGTAGGCACCTACATCTACTTTGGATGTAGGGATGCGAGATGACCAGTGTATCGGTATGTCCTACGGTCAGCCCTCAACCCAAACCAGTGCCACACCCTACAACTACAACCACAACCCAAAGGGAGGGGCGGGATGTGGTGCAAGCAGAGGAGGGAGAAGGGCAGATGGGGCACGTCTACCGTGGCAACTTCCCAAATAGTGCACGGTCCTGTGGCTGCTTTCTCGGGTCGCTACCACAACGGAAAGCCTAAGGAGTAGGACAGAATGGAGTTATGGCAAAGGCTAGAATCTGTTCGAACTTGACGGACGCTTGAAGGCACACATGAGCACGGGACTGTGGCAGGAGCGCGGTTTCCAGCCCAAACTAGGCACAAGCATCAGGCCTTCATGGCGCACAATTCATTAAGTTGAGCGGCCGATGCCAAGGCCCAAACCAGCATCAACAGTTCCCACACCAGTGGCTGTGAGTGCCAGGGCCAACACCATCAGTATCAGTCGCCCCTTTCCAATAACAGTAGCCGCAAGCGCCATTGCCCAGAGAAACGAGTGCCACCGCACATCAGCTGCCCCCCTTCCAACACCGCTGGTTGCCAGGTGCCAAGTCCAAAAGATACCATCATCAGCATCAGCCGTTCCGTTCCGAGACCAGTGGCTGCGAGTGCCAAGGCCCAGAACTAGCCTAACTAGCCAGCTTCATCAGCATCAGCCGAACCCTTTCCACACCAGTGGCTGTGAATGCCGATTCCCAAAGCCAGCATCATCCACATCGGCGTCCCACCGCCAAAGCCAGCATCAGCAGCCCACTGTCGGCCACACCGTTTCAACACCAGTGGCAGTCAGTGCTAAGGACAGCATCATCAGCATCGGTGGCTGACCGTGCTAAGGCCCAACCAAAGACAGCATCATCGGCATCAGCCGCCGCCTTCCAACACCGGTGGCTGCGAATGCCATTGCCCAAAGCCAGCCAACATCGTCATCAGCATCAGCCACATCAGTACAATACCAGTTTCTGCGACCAACATCATTAGTATCAGCCGCCCCCTGCCAACGTCAAAATGGCTGCGATTAACAAAACTCGAAACCAGCATCAGCAGCACCAGCCGCCCCTTCCAACACCAGTGGCCGCAAGTGCTATCGCCCAGAGCAAACCAGCATCATCCGCATCAGCCGCAACATTACAACACCAGTGTGGTTGCCAGTGCCAACACCCAATTTCAGAATCATCAGCATCAGCCGCCCTCTTCCAACACTAGTGTTTACTAAGTTTACTAGTGGCTTGGAATGCCAAGGCTCAGATCATCAGCCCCCTTCCAACACCAGTTGCTGTGAATGCCAAGGCCCAAAACCAGCATCATCAGTATCAGCCGCGCTCTTCCAACACCAATAGCTCGAGCCAGCATTATCAGCATCAGCCGCCCCCTTCCAACACTAGTGGTTTTGAATGCTAAGGAGAGAGCCAGCATCATCAGCATCAGTAGCCGCTTTCTAACACCAGTGGCTTTGAATGCCACAGCCCAAAGCCAGCATCATGAGCATCAGCGCCTCCTTCCAACACCAGTGGCTTTCAATGCCAAGACCCGAGCCCAGCATCATCAGCATCAGCCGGACCCTTCCAACACCGGTGACTGTGAATGCCGAGGCCCAAAGCCAGCATCATCAGCATCAGCAACCCACTTCAAACACTAGAGGCTGTGAATGCCAAGGCCCGAAGCCAGCATCATCAGCATCAGCCATCCTCTCCTAACACCAGTGACTGTGAATCCCAAAACCCGAGGCCAGCATCATCCTCAAACGCCAGAGGCTGTTGAATGCCAAGGCCCGAAGCCAGCATCATCAGAGTCAGCGGACCCCTGCCAACACTAATGGCTTTGAATGCCAAGCCCCAAAGCCAGCATCATCAGTGTCAGCCGCCCGCTTCCAACACCAGTGGCTGCGAATGGCACGGCCCACAGCCAGTACCATCAGCATGAGCCGCCTCCTTCAAACACTAGCTGTGCATGGCAAGGCCGGAAGCCAGCATCATCAGCATCAGCGCCATCAGCCGCACCCTTCCAACACCAGCGGCTGTGAATGCCAAGGCCCAAAGCCAGCATCATCAGTATGAGCCGCACGCTTCCAACACCAGTGGCTGCGAATGCCACGGCCGGAAGCAAGTGTCATGAGCATCAGGCCCAACTTTCCCACATAACTCCCGTGGCTGCGAACGCCAAGGCCCAAAACCAGCATCATCAGCATCAGCCGCCCCCCTCCAACACCAGTGGCTGTGAATGCTAAGGCCCGAAGCCAGCATCATTAGCGTCAGCCGCCCCCTTCAAACACCAGTGGTGCCTGCAGCCAGCATCATCAGCATCAGCCGCCACCAGTGGCTGTGAATGCCAAGGCCCACAGCCAGCATCATCAGCATCAGCCGCCCCGTTCCAAAGCCAGCATCATCAGCATCAGCCGCCCACTTCAAACACTAGAGGCTGTGAATGCCAAGGCCCGAAGCCCATCGTCACCATAAGCGGCCCCTGCCAACACTAATGGCTTTGAATGCCAAGGCCCGAAGCCAGCATCGTCAGTATCAGCCGCCCGCTTCCAACACCAGTGGCTGCGAATGGCACGGCCCAAAGCCAGCACCATCAGCATCAGCCGCACCCTTCCAACAACAGCGGCTCTGAATCTCAAGGCCCAAAGCCAGCATCATCAGTATGAGCCGCCCGCTTCCAACACCAGGGGCTGCGAATGCCACGGCCCGAAGCAAGTGTCATGAGCATCAGTCGCAACTTTCCCACATAACTTCTGTGGCTGCGAACGCCAAGGCCCAAAGCCAGCATCATGAGCATCCGCCGCCCCCCTCCAACACCAGTCGCTGCGAATGCTAAGGCCCGAAGCCAGCATCATCAGCGTTAGCCGCCCGCGAATGCCAAGGCCCAAAGCCAGCATCATCAGCATCAGCAAACACTAGAGGCTGTGAATGCCGAGGCCCGAAGCCAGCATCATCAGCATCAGCGGCCTCCTTCAAACACTAGCTGTGCATGCCAAGGGCGGAAGCCAGCATCATCAGCATCAGCGCCATCAGCCGCACCGTTCCAACACCAGTGGCTGTGAACCCCAGAACCCGAGGCCAGCATCATCAGCATCAGCCGCCACCTTCCAACAGCAGTGGCTGTGAATGCCAAAGCCCAAAGCCAGCATCATCAGCATCAGCCGCCCCCTTCCAACACCAGCGGCTGTGAATGCCAAGGCGCACAGCCAGCATCATCAGCATCAGCCGCCCCGTTCCAACAGAAGTGGCTGTGAATGTAAAGGCCCAAAGCCAGCATCATCAGCATCAGCCGCAGCCTTCCAACGCCACTGGCTGTGAATGCCACGGCCGGAAGCAAGTGTCATGAGCATCAAGCCCAACTTTCCCACATAACTCCCGTGGCTGCGAATGCGAAGGCTCAAAACGAGCAGCATCAGCATCAGCCGCCCCCCTCAAACACCAGTGGCTGTGAATGCTAAGGCCCAAAGCCAGCATCATCAGCGTCAGCCGCCTCCTTCAATGTCAAACACCAGTGGCTGCGAATGCCAAGGCCTGAAACCAGCATCATCAGCATCAGCCGCCTCCTTCCAACACCAGTGGCTGTGCATACCGAGGCCCAAAGCCAGCATCATCAGCAAACACTAGAGGCTGTGAATGCCAAGGCCCGAATCCAGCATCATCAGCATCAGCAGCCTCCTTCAAACACTAGCTGTGCATGCCAAGGCCGGAAGCCAGCATCATCAGCATCAGCGCCATCAGCCGCACCCTTCCAACACCAGCGGCTGTGAATGCCAAGGCCCAAAGCCAGCATCATCAGTATAAGCCGCCCGCTTCCAACACCAGTGGCTGCGAATGCCACGGCCGGAAGCAAGTGTCATGAGCATCAGGCCCAACTTTCCCACATAACTCCCGTGGCTGCGAATGCGAAGGCCCAAAACGAGCAGCATCAGCATCAGCCGCCCCCCTCCAACACCGGTGGCTGTGAATGCTAAGGCCCAAAGCCAGCATCATCAGCGTCAGCCGCCTCCTTCAATGTCAAACACCAGTGGTTGCGAATGCCAAGGCCTGAAACCAGCATCATCAGTATCAGCCGCCTCCTTCCAACACCAGTGGCTGTGAATGCCAAGGCCCAAAGCCAGCATCATCAGCATCAGCCGCCCCCTTCCAACACTAGAGTCTGTGCATGCCAAGGCCCACAGCCAGCATCATTAGCATGAGCCGCTCTGTTCCAACAGAAATGGTTGTGAATGCCGAGGCCGAAAGCCAGCATCATCAGCATCAGCCGCCCCCTTCCAAGACGAGAGACTGTGAATGCTAAGGCCCAAAGCCAGCATCATCAGCATCAGCCGCCACCTTCCAACAGCAGTGGCTGTGAATGGCAAAGCCCAAAGCCAGCATCATCAGCATCAGCCGCCCCCTCCAACTAATGCCAAGGCCCACAGCCAGCATCATCAGCATCAGCCGCCCCGTTCCAACAGAAGTGGCTAAAGGTCAAAAGCCGGCATCATCAGCATCAGCCGCCCCCTTCCAACACTAGAGGCTGTGCATGCCAAGGCCCACAGCCAGCATCATCAGCATCAGCCCCCCCGTTCCAACCGAAGTGGCTGTGAATGCCGAGGCCAAAAGCTAGCATCATCAGCATCAGCCGCCTTCTTCCAACACTAGAGGCTGTGCATGCCAAGGCCCAAAGCCAGCATCGTCAGCATCAGCCGCCCCCTTCCAACACTAGTGGCTGCGAATGCCAAGGCCCAAAGCCAGCATAATCAGCATCAGCCGCCGCTTCCAACACCAGTGGCTGTGAAGGCGAAGGCCCACAGCCAGCATCATCAGCATCAGCCGCCCCGTTCCAACAGAAGGGGCTGTGAATGTAAAGGCCCAAAGCCAGCATCATCAGCATCAGCCGCCCCCTTCCAACACTAGAGTCTGTGCATGCCAAGGCCCACAGCCAGCATCATTAGCATGAGCCGCTCTGTTCCAACAGAAATGGTTGTGAATGCCGAGGCCGAAAGCCAGCATCATCAGCATCAGCCGCCCCCTTCCAAGACGAGAGACTGTGCATGCCAAGGCCCAAAGCCAGCATCATCAGCATCAGCCGCTTCCTTCCAACACTAGAGACTGTGCATGCCAAGGCCCAAAGCCAGCATCATCAGCATCAGCCGCCTCCTTCCAGCACTAGTGGCCGCGAATGCCAAGGCCCAAAGGCAGCATCATCAGCATCAGCCGCCACTTCCAACACCAGTGGCTGTGAATGCCAAGGCCCACAGCCAGCATCATCAGCATCAGCCGCCCCGTTCCAACAGAAGTGGCTGTGAATGTAAAGGCCCAAAGACAGCATCATCAGCATCAGCCGCCCCCTTCCAACACTAGTGGCTGCGAATGCCAAGGCCCAAAGCCAGCATCATCAGCATCAGCCGCCACTTCCAACACAAGTGGCTGTGAATGCCAAGGCCTACAGCCAGCATCATCAGCATCAGCCGCTTCCAACAGAAGTGGCTGTGAATGTAAAAGCCCAAAGCCAGCATCATCAGCATCAGCCGCCCCCTTCCAACGCTAGTGGCTGCGAATGCCAAGGCCCAAAGCCAGCATCATCAGCATCAGCCGCCGCTTCCAACACCAGTGGCTGCGAATGCACAGAAGTGGCTGTAAATGTACAGGCCAAAAGCCAGCATCATCAGCATCAGCCGCCCCCTTCCAACACTAGTGGCTGCGAATGCCAAGGCCCAAAGCCAGCATCATCAGCATCAGCCGCCGCTTCCAACACCAGTGGCTGTGCATGCCAAGGCCCACAGCCAGCATCATCAGCATCAGCCGCCCCGTTCCAACAGAAGTGGCTGTAAATGTACAGGCCAAAAGCCAGCATCATCAGCATCAGCCGCCCCCTTCCAACACTAGTGGCTGCGAATGCCAAGGCCCAAAGCCAGCATCATCAGCATCAGCCGCCGCTTCCAACACCAGTGGCTGTGCATGCCAAGGCCCACAGCCAGCATCATCAGCATCAGCCGCCCCGTTCCAACAGAAGTGGCTGTGAATGTAAAGGCCCAAAGCCAGCATCATCAGCATCAGCCGTCCCCTTCCAACGCTAGTGGCTGCGAATGTCAAGGCCCAAAGCCAGCATCATCAGCATCAGCCGCCGCTTCCAACACAAGTGGCTGTGAATGCCAAGGCCCACAGCCAGCATCATCAGCATCAGCCGCCCCATTCCAACAGAAGTGGCTGTGAATGTAAAGGCCCAAAGCCAGCATCATCAGCATCAGCCGCCCCCTTCCAATACTAGTGGCTGCGAATGCCAAGGCCCAAAGCCAGCATCATCAGCATCAGCCGCCCCATTCCAACAGAAGTGGCTGTGAATGTAAAGGCCCAAAGCCAGCATCATCAGCATCAGCATCATCAGGCTCAAGCCTGGCGTCGAACCCTAAGGTCCCTTGCCTGCGTGAAGGGAGCGGTTCACTTCCATGAGCAGCTCGTACTCGATAAAATGAGCAGGGTCGATCATGACGTCCTGGTCTCCACACAATCTCTACTTGCATGTCCACACATGCCTTTTCGATGAGGGCTTCACCCCGACTCTGTCCTTGCCATACTTCTCCCGAACTGCTTCCTTGATTCCACGGTCCATTTCTTTCAAGTTGATGGTGCCGCCGGAATCCCCTCAGATGCGACTTTGGTTCCGCGTTGGCTGGCAGAGTTCATTAAGTTGAGAACTGATGGCATCACCTAGTTTCAGTACGAGGTCACAAGTTTCAGCAAGGCTGCAGATGCCTGCGTCACGCATGCCCAAGATGCTTACAGCGAAGTTTCTGTTCACCGGGCCCAAAACCGGTAAGAATGCAATCCAAGTGTCTGTCCAGATGCCCTTAGCACACCAAAATGTCTGCCTAATTCTATTTACGGCAGTCTGACGTCTTCCGATATAGCTCTGATTTTGGCCAAGTCTCCAACTAAGGCCTTGAAGGAGGCAGGATCGATGTTCACCCCTATCCTCGGAGCTTCTCGGGCATGTGAGAGATACTGCAGCAAGTATCTTAGAGCAAGCTTCTGCTATCCTTGTCACAACCTTGTAGTAACCCTTACCACAAGTACCACTAGCACCATTCCCCTCTAACCACTTCGTAAGTATGCTATGATGATCTAAGATGCACCGTATCGCATCGCCAAGCCAACACTTCCGACGATTGGTGCCAGGCAACTCTTCGAGACCCTTCCGGAGCTCACCTCAAAGATCGACAGGCGTGGCTCTGGCTGCTTTGCGTGTACGGCTTGGGGCTTTAGGTTCAAGGATGTTTAGGGTTTAGGGTGATCCGATTTCAAGGTGCCTGGGTCGTTCCTGGTCTTGAATGAGCGAACCAAGCTGTACTCTCTATTAACCGATGAATTTCCGTAGACAGCAGGACAGCGGGAAGCCTATCGCACAGTCTGATCAAGCCAAAGCCACTTCTCGTGATGGTACCATCTCCACCTTTGCTAGCTGTTGGGTGCCCCAATCGATTATGATCTGACTTCTGGAATTACAGCAGAAAGGTCCGAGGCAGCTGAGTGGTTGCCGGCAGCACTGATCTGCATCTGAACGCCCCTTGCCAGCTGCTATCCGAGCCACTGCGGTCCAATAGTCTGAACAAATCCTGAGAAAAGCGACTTCTGCCGTGCAAATGACAAAATCTGGTGCAAGCAGCTGTCACCTCTCCCAGCCGGACCTCTCACTCTCAGACTCTGCCCCGCTTGAAAACAAGCCAAGGAGCAATTGTCCTCATCTTCCTGTGATGTGATGAGTTGAACGGTTGAACCCGGAGGCGAACACACACTGCACTTGCCCCGTAAACCGACGCATCACCGGCTCCAGGATTCAAATCGGCCACAAGCCTTCCAACATGAACATCACCGTTCACGGCTTGTTCCCCACCTTGCTACCTGTAACTGTAGTTGTGCCTCAACCATGCGACACCAGGGCTAAAGCAACTACAACTAGTGAACGCATGTTCCAAACAGGCTCATCAAGAAAAAATCCCATGTTTGCTTGTATCCTGGCGTGACGAGATCAACATGTGCGCAGAACCGTGATACGTCGATGCGGTCATACTTTAGCAGGTCCTACAGCGTACCAGACAGCGTCCAAGGTGCGTCTCTTCCATGCGGCGGTGGATCTGGCGAAGCGCCTCCATGGCATCAACAGGGCCTTGCGCACAGGGAGGGGCATTGGTGATCCCCCCACTTCTTTGAGCTGAACCCTAAACCCTACACTTTACACCCTAGGGCTCAATTTAAGGTCGAGCCCCCTCAAGTCGAGCTGAGCCCGAGCGACACAGGAGGCTCTCATAAAGCTGGACTCAACGCGCTTCTGGGAATCCTAACCTCCAACGATCTTCAAGGAGTACAGTTACATGGCGCCTGGTAACGTCTTTTCAGGGATTGCACGTCTGTGCAGTCTAGTTTTCGGGGAAGGGCTTGCTCAAGGTATTCTCGATGTTGGAGCATGTCCCGTGGCCGTTGAAAGTTGCTGTAAACCACGTTGGCACCTTGGTCCTCGGTGCGGGCGTGCACGGTGAAGGAGCTCCTGCATGCTCCCTCTCTCTCTGTTTTTTCTTGCTTGCTTGGGGTATGGGTTCCTGCGAGAACCCTGGCCCGAAGGCCTCCCCCTTCCACAGTCCGCAATCCTCAAGGTCTCTATCTATCTATCTATCTATATATTATATATATATATATATCTCTCTCTCTCTCTCTGCATCCAAAGGGTCTAATTTCGGGCTGGCATTTGTATTTGTGAAGAAGTCGTCTGCAAAACGAAGCCACAATGATCCCGCACTGGTACCGGTCGAACATCTGCTGCATAGACGATTTCTAGAACAGCAACAACAACTGCTCCTGAGCTACTCCGAGTGCTACTTGCTCTACCAGTATATACCTTTTACTTCTAGCAGCAGGTCTGCCATAGAGAATTGAGTCAGCAGAAGAGCGAACACCAGCACCAGCAGCAGGATCCACGACCGCAACTCCACTACACGTAGAGTTTGAGGTTCAGGTTTTGAAATCGGATTCCTTTCAAAGCAGCTTGCCAACCAAGTCGAGGGAGCCGGCAAGATTGGTCTAGTTCTTCTAATTCCAACTCGCCAAGCTTTATCGTGGTGCGTCGCTGAATGCTGACAAAGGACAAACTCACAAGCACACCTTCGGGTCCTCGGGGCGGGGCTGTTCTCGAGGCTGCCGCGGCTCTCCCGAACATCCCGAGGTGCAGGGGCATGGGAGCTCCTGGATACAGAATTTACTGTAGGATTTCAGACTTGAGATGTCGAGACCGTCAAACTGACGGGACACCCCAGATCGAGTTGTGGGAGGGCTTGGTCGGAGAACGCACTCTACCCAGATGCACATCTTCGATGGCGGTAGCAGTCGAGGGTAGCAGGAGCTGTAGCAGCGGCAGCAGCAGCAGCAGCAGCAGCACTCGCAGATCGTAGTTGCCGTCGTCATCCTCGTCCTCTTCGTGGTAGTACATGCGGCAATCTTGGAAGTTGCTGCTTTTTGCAATGCTGTTGTGGATGGCTGCTGCGAGAGGCGTTGGAGCAAGGTAATGTTTCCAACTAGTCACCATCCGACAGCCAGTAACCAACATCGAGACTTCTCTGGCTTGATGGTGATGGTGGTGAACACCTTCTGCAAAACCAATTCCCAAGATCCCTTACACAGTGGGCCCTCGCGCCTTGGGCTTGAGCTTCGCCCCTGGCTGCTTCTCCTCGAGAAATGTGGCAAAGGAGTCATCTTTGCGGGGTTTTCGGCGTTCGCCTGCTGAAACCTGCAATGGTGCCATGCCAAGGAAACGGTCCTGGATCCCCTCCTGCTGAGATCTGCCGCAGCTGCATCGGTGGAAGATCGAGTCTGAGGCTGAACCTCGAAGAGTCCGCGAGGAAACTGTTGTGCGCAAAGCACTGCAGTGCCAACATGCTGGAGAAAATGTACCCAACAGTGGTATCCAGGTGCAGGCTCTTCTCACTCTGTCGGAGAAACGCATCGTTTTCCCAGGTTGGTGAACAGCACACATGTATGTTGTGGAAAACAAGCAGCATGCCTAACACGATTCCGAGGCCTGTGTAGCACAAACACATGCGATTCAATGCTCTTTGGATTTGCGTATGCGGACGCGTACGCTGTGAAAGCTTTTGATTGCGCTTCGAGTGCCCGTTTCCCGTGGCACATTGGGAGGAAAACATTTTTGGAGACCTACGCCCTCGACGAACTTCTTCAGAAGTAAGTTCTCCGGCACAACTTACTCCGGGATTCTTCCTAACGACACATCTGAACTTTTTACGAGTCTACTCAACTCCCCTGAAGTCGTACCGTCTGACTCACCAACTTTCTTCTTGCGTCGCGGGTACAATCAAAACAGAAAGGACAACGCCCACACCACAATCAGGCCAAGCTACAATCAGCAGAAACTCAGTTTTCTGTACGGTGGATAGCTGCTCCCTAAGCCCTATAACACTCGTAGTAACATTCTAATACCCAGAACCCTGTAATATAGGGACATACTATAATCATAAAGAGGAGACGATTGGTAATTTTTTGGGCCCCTCTAGTGACCTGACTTTTCTCCTTCCGAGAGACTTGGGGCTCCGCAGCGCCGGATGGGCGGCGACTGGGACCTGGCGACACGAAGGTTTGCAGTGAAGTCCTAGGTGAACTCCTCATTCGAACCCATAAATCTTGGAATTCTGCACCCTCCAGTAAACATGCTACTTGTATACACCAAAACCCTGTACTATACTATTCTTACTATTCAAGGCTTTGCTGCTACTGTTACCTGCAAGCAAGCGGCTGTTGAAGGGACTCTGGCGTCGTGGGACGCTGCCAGCCTGTGGTGCTGCGGAATGCTGGCATAGGGTGTGCTCCAAGTAGAAGAGTCAAAAGCTTCCCAGAGACTCCAATATCCCTTAATTAAGGAATATACCCTATTTCATATTAGGGATCCTACCATGATTCAAGGTATATTCCTTAATTACAAGTAAGGGATATGGGAGTCTCTGGGTTCAAGCAAGCGTTTTGCGTCCTACTAGCTTTGCGGGCCGAAACTTCGACCCCTTCGCGAAGAATTGACCTGTGGGGCCTCTAGTCCGAAGTTCGCAGATTTTGTGGCCTGTCCCTTGTGTTTCGTGAAAGTCTCTTGTCACTGACGTTCCGGCTTGTTCTGCGCCGCCTATGCAGGACGAAGCGGTCTCGTTTCACCAATCCCCAAAGCCTAAAAACAGCCGAAACTCTGGGCTATGTCGGCTTCCCACAGAAGACACCTCGAAGGAGGGAACCCCAAACCCCGCCCTGGGCCTGGGGCTGCTTATACCTGCCCGGGTCCCTGTTCCTGGCTTTTGTTTTTCATGCTTCCACCCTGGTCTCCGAGCCACCTCACGCGATCCCGCACCGGAAGCAGAGGAGAGTCGTCGGCCTCTCGATCCAACAACGGGGGGTTTAGGGCATGGGCCTACGCAGTCTGGGCTTCGGGGTGTAGGAGACTGAAGGCCTGCTTAATTCCATGTTTGAGTCATGTTTCTCGTGAAATCCAGACCTTTCGAACCTGCGTAAAAGGCAACACGCCCGGAGATCGGCGGGAAGGATATGAGTTGAGATCCGGCCTGACCCGATAATCGGGATTTGCGTTGGCTTTCGGGCACATGGTTCCTCAAACATGCACGAACAATGGGGCGGAATCATTCTTCGGAAGACTCCGGAACCTGCTAAGTAGGGCTCTTGGTGCTGGCAAATGCTCAGGCTTGTATATGGGCTCAGAGCCCAAGCCCCTGACCCCAAAGCTTCGGGGATGTCATGATGGGCTATGTGGTTCATGCCTGCATCCCCCGTGCTCGCAGCACGTACCGACGACGAGGACGGCCGACGGCTGGAGGAGAGCAGCGGCGGCGCTCCGGTCGCCTCGATGATGCCTGGACAAACATGGGGATCTTTTAAAGCAGGGTGCCTTCTTCAGGTGTCCTTGCGATAAGGATCTGACTGTTTAAGTTTCTTTAGGTTAGGTCCTTTGTTTTCTGAAACCCCCCCACATCGCCTCCCAGCACAGTTTGAGACAGCGAGACACCCGCGACATGAACAATCCAAGACTTTGGATCCTCTTGCAGTTGCCACCAAGCATTGAACCTCGAAGCAGTAGCAGTAGCAGTAGCAGTAGCAGTAGCAGTAGGAGTAGGAGTAGGAGTAGTAGTAGTAGTAGTAGTAGTAGTAGCAGTAGCAGTAGCAGTAGTAGCAGTAGTTTTTTTGTAGTAGTAGTAGTAGTAGTAGTAGTAGTAGTAGTAGTAGTAGTAGTAATAGGATACTTCATGACACTCCCATGTGCACAGAGGTGCGGCTCTACGACTCTACATCCTAACGAAGGTTTGAAGCCATTGAGATTCTTCCTGGTCTTGGAGAGCTTAGGATTCCCCAGGGTTTTGGCTGAGGGTACCGTGCTGATCTGACGTGAAGCTTCTCTTTGCTAGGGTATGATTCGCTTTTCGAGGATCCTCTGAAGGTTTTACGTCGTGACAGAGTCTTTTCTCGAATCTTCCATCCAGCCACAAGTGACAAGGTCACGGCCCAACAAGCCTCGATGTGGAATGCTGCTAAGTTCTACCAAGCCCTTCCCGAACTGTATTCAGCAAACGTTTAAAGAGCCCTGCATCGCCAAAGCTTCCGAACAACTATAGGCAAGTCGGCTCCAAAAGAGCTCGTGAGCCAAGAAGCTGGAACGTTTTTGAACGCCTGGCTGCAAGGAGCCGAACCAAGTTGACCCTAAACCCTTAAACGGTTCCCTAAACCGTAGACCCTAAACCCTTTAAATCCTTCCCGAAACTTCCAAACCCTGAACCCCCAGGTTTAGGGATATGGTAGTAATAGTAGTTGTACTTGTACCCCATTCCTCCATTCCCTACTAACCAAAGGTAAGGTTAGGGTTTGTAGGGTTGCCAGACGAGGTCTCGGGTTCGAAGTACTTTGACTGGTCAGGCACTAGTGGCTGGTAATCAAGGCTTGTAGGCCCTGCTGTCGGGAGCCAGGAATATGCATTCCATAGTGTGAAATGCAGATTTTGCCAATACCGGGACGCGCTCCTGCCCCTCCGACCTGAAAATATGCATTTCACACCATGGAATGCATATTCCTGGCTCCAAACTGACAACTGGCAGTACCTGCGTCGGCCGGGCGTCGCATCTGGCAGGGGCCCCAACAGTGAATATGCATTATACAGTATAGAATGCACATTCACACAAATCAAAATGCACAACGGATATTGCACATTTTTCGGGCAGGAGTGCCAACAGGCCGGTGCAAGGCACATTTTCAGAGCTGGATGGCCGCACGGGCATTCTCGAATGCAGGCCACCAGGGAGCCCAGAATCCACCCATCGTGACCTCACGCCGCCCCTCCTTTTGGCCGTCGTCGTAATCGTAGTGTAGGAGGATCAGGAGGAGGAGGAGGATGAGTGAGAGTGGGAGTGGGATTGTTGCTAAATGTGCATTCGCAAATGTTCATTGTTGGATCCGCAGGTTTCCAAATGTTCAGTGTTAGATCTGCATGTTACCGCATGTGCATTCGCAAATGTTGGCGAAATATGCATGGTTGCGACTACCGTACATGTTACGTGGATGGTTGAACGGTACCATTGACTGGCTTTGCATTTCGCATCTGACATGTTCTGCTAACATTGCAATCCTCGCGTGACACAAGTGTGTTGGAAGCCTCACCGCTCGATCACAGCACAGATGCAAAAGCCGATGGCCCCGTAGGCCTGCAGAACGAGGTCACTGCTTTTCCGGTTGCGGCCGTCACGGTCGCTCTGTCGTCAGTCCACTGACCACGCACCGAGCCTATGGCTTCAAGCAAGCTTCCTTTAGAAGGACTATGTCGCGTAGCCTACAGATAAGCCAAAGGCGCGCCTGCGTGATACAGCTGATTATGTGCTGAAAGTTGGATGCAGGCAAAGGTTACCTACAACTCAAGAGGCTGCCTCTCTGACATGCCCCGGAAACGGTTGCCGAAAGACTAACTTTCAGCGTTCGGCCTCACGGGCAAAACAAGGGCCTAAGGCTTCAAGGGCACGCCGCTTCTTGGCGCTCATGATGGCTCCAGGATGGCGCAATCGCCAGCACCCGGTGGTCAGGAAACGCTTGAGGGTGTCCTGCTTCTGCACCTTTGTGAGGCCGTCAGCAAGCTGGTGGTCGCTGTCCGTCCACTGAAGGTAGGTTCCCAAAGTGGTCATGCTCTGGGACAAGGCAAGAGTCTCCAGGGCCGAGAACTTATCCTTCATGTTGGAGATCGTCAGGTCACCCCGCTCCAAGGCATCATATAAGGCACGAGCATCGATGACCATAGTGGCTGGGATGGAGCGGATCCAGGAATCCTTATCCTTGAGGTCGCCACGGCATCCGTTCATCTCTGACCAGGTGAGTCGTGCAAACATCATTTCGCCATCTAAGTCTGCCAAGGCCTGCGTCTCTGCTGAGAGGCTGCTCCGCGCAACTCGGTTGAGTCGACTGGACTTCCAGGTGATCGGGTTTATCTTCCCATAGCCGGCGCGAAACTCATCCGGGTTCATGAGGCCGAACAGGTGGCCACCGGTGGATTTGAGATCCGGTCTGTTGGCCACTGCGGCATCGCTCCACCCGACGAAGACCAGTCGAGAGGGGTCGCATCCGAGCTGCTGCACCTTCACCGACACATGGCGGGACGAATGAACCTCACGCACGAGCTTGTTGACCAGCTCCACTGCTTCGCCCTTCCGTGTCGCGAGAAGCGACAGAAGGTACGACACCTTGGCGCTGTGGTGTGGGCCACTCTGGGAAGCCCTCCACTGGATGGACCCCAAGATCGCGCGGGCTTGCGTGATCTCTGAACTTGACAGTTCGGACAAGTCCCCCTTCTCACGAGCTGGCATTTGCATGAGCTCGGAGCAGAACTCCGAATGGTCCAGTAAGATGCTGCCATCTGCAAATTGTTGGACCCGGATTCCGCAGTGATGGAAGCTGTCACTCTCCCACGGGCTCCAGGAGTACGCCTGATGGAGGTCGTGCAAGAAGTTGCAGTACTTGTCATTGCTTTCGTCCCCGCAAAACAGTATGTCGTCCACATACAGGCCCACAAGGCCAATGACGGTCTTGTCATCATCAGCAAAGAGCCTCCAGATGCAAGGGTCTGAAAGACAAGGAACTGCATGGAGGCGTCGGAGGGTAGACGTCAAGTCTTGAAACCACTCCCTCGGGGCTGAGGTTAGCCCGTAGGCAGAGCCTAGGAGTTCCACCATTTGTCTTTCCGACAGGTTCATGGCGGCCGCAAGTTCAGGTAGAGGCTGGGCGTGCAGAGGATGCTGACGGTCAGGAGCTCGAGCTTGAAGAAAGGCCGTCTTCACATCTCCTGCCAAAATTCTCCACTGTCTCGCCATGGCGTAGTTGAAGAAAAGCATCTTGCTCTGCCGACTCATTGCTGGAGACGATGTCTCTTGGTCCAGGAGCGAAGGATCGCTGTACCCCAAGATGACCATACGTGCTTTGGCTTTCACCTTCCCGGGCTCGGCTGCCTTGAAGGTGTAGATCCATCTCATCTTAAGGGCTTGCTCCTTCGTGATGTGGGGCAGAGCAGCTTTCACCACACGATTGGTGAGCCATGAGTCCACTTCCGCGGCTTTGGCTTCAGACATGGCCGCTCGCTGCTTCTCATCCAAACGATTCCAGCTCACCTCCACTCCTTTTTGCACCGACTTGGCCATGAACTTCTTGGGATCCTTCAAGACCTTTCGCCACTCTTTGTCGTTGGCCGGCATGTCCAAGGTGATGGCATAGACGCCGTCTTGGGCTTCTTCCTCGGTGAAGAGAAGATCACCTTGTCGAACGTGCCATGGTCGATCATCCAGTTCATGCTGCCGTCGCTGTTCCTGAAAGGTTGAGGTGGAGGCAGAAGGCAGGTACCGGGGATCATTGAGGAGCCGGTCGATATCCAAGTCCATCTCAGAGGATGGCGGAGGTCGTGGTTCATGTAGTCGGGGCGCCTTTCGCATCGCTGAATCCGGCACCATTTCCTCATCAGACTCGAAAGGGGCAGTTGGAGGTGCTGCCGATGCTGAAGGTGGTTGTTCAGGAGGTAGCCGCGGGCGTCGAGGCACTCGTTCCGGACGTCGTTGAAGCCCTTTCTTCTTCTTTCCGATGAAGGATGATCGGGAAGCACGCTCTCGAGTCTCATCATCAAAGGACCCTTTGTCCAGGAGGCGAGTCAATGAGGTCATAGACCACGGCATGGTGATGTCGCGGAGGGCCTCGTGGGTGAGCTTCTCACTGGGCGACGCATGTCGAAGTTGAGAGGCATGAAATTTCTTGAGTCTTCCTCCACAGATCGCCCACACATATTGAGAGGCCTTCCGGTGGCGCTCCTCCACCTTGGTTTCACAACTTAGCACTCTCGCTGGCCCATACCATCGAGCTCCACGTAGGCGAGGTCGATCCACCCAGGAGTTCGCGGGAAGATCGGCTGGCGTTTTCATCCGCCGGAAGAACACCATGTCTCCAGGATAGTAGTGGGCTTGAGACCTCACCTTAGCATTCTTAGCCCGGGAAAGCAGCTGTTCAGCACGATACTTCAGGAATCCCTGCTCGGCTTCCAGTCGGAGGCTCTGGCGTTGAGAGAAGGTAGTAGAGGTCGTTGCCGCCGAGATCTCATCCCCAGGAGCATCTTGAACTCGCCCACCAACTGACAGGTCTCGCCCCAAGGCCCATTGCATTGGCGAGAAGCCATGGACCCGCCCCAACGCATTGTGGGCGGTCACTGCCGCAATGGCAGCCTGGCCAGGGTGCTCAAAGGAGCCTCCCCTTAAGAAGCGTTCCAAATGCTGCTTGACAAACCCAATCTCACGCTCCACATCAGCAATCATCTCGTGGTATTCGGCGGGCGCCGGAACCAGATCGATTCCCTTGTCCAAGCAGGCTTCACGTAGGACGGTACTCCTCAGAGCACCTTCCAAATCCAGCTTGAGGGTGTCGGGGTACCCAAAGTACTGGAACCACGCTTCTTCCAAGGTATGTACCACTTCTTGGCCAGTCATGTTTCGGTGCTCCTCCTCGGGATGAGAGAACATCTCTCTCACCACCGCAAAGCCACTGGCTTCGTCCACCATCAACAGGTAGTGATAGACAGTTTCTCCGCAACGAAGATGAAAGCCATCAACCTGGAGACAGGACCATAGGCGCTCGCACTTGTCGAGGTTGACCGCGGGCGCAGGCATCTTGATCTGGGACTCCATGCACTCGTCGCACTCCAGTTGCGAGGCTGCCGCAATCACTTTCTCGTCGGCATTCCGGTGGATCAGGTTCTTGATCAGTAGCCGGTTGGATGGATGCCCAAAGCGCCGATGCAGCTGCCTCACGTGTTGGTTGAGGCGTTCCAACTCGGTGGTAGTAAGGGTCTCCAGACACGAAACATCCACGGGATACACCGCAGAGGCTTCATCGTCCAGCAGCCAGGTGGTGGCTTGTTGAGTGACCGTAGTAAAGGTGGTCCAGAAGCGGTCCTCGGGCTGCCCAGGTGGAAGATCGCAGATTTCCAACACGTTGGAGTACACTTGCACTCCATCAACTGGAGAAGTCGCTGGGCCTTTTCCATAACATCTCCAGAACCGTTGAAATTCCCGAAGTTGTCCCGCTTCGCTTTTGGAAGGCACCAGCCACAGTAGTTTGCCGCCGGTGAGGACGTGGTCCCGAGAGAGAAGTAGTAGATGTCGTAAGACCTTCAGGTAGCGCTTGATCCTGGTGGCGGCTTTCGGATCATTTCCACCACCGGCTTCATCAAATAGATGGGCTGGTCCTTGGGGTACATGACACCACAGCCACTCGGGTTTCAAGGTTGAAAGTTCACTTCGAGCCCGGTGGAAACCTCCATTGGTAGACAAATCGCATCCTTCTCCAAAAGAAAGCGTGTGGTACTTCCAGTCGAGTCCTTGTAGCGCCATTTCCATCGCCGCAGGGTCCAGCCACGGGTTGCAGAGGTTCACCACCTTGGCCGACTTCTCGTTGGGGTAGTGAACGAAGATCTCATTGAGCGCTTCCTCGTAGGCCACGTAGGAGCCCAAGATGGAGTTGCGATCCGCCTCAGTCAGGAGTTCCGCTTCGGGGCTTGCGGCTTCAATTTCTTCGACATCCTGGCCCTCATCCGAACCAAACAGAAGAGCCTCTCGTTCTCCAGACGACGTTCTCGTAGGCACACGAAGATTACGTAGGTCTCGATAGAGGTCCTCGTCACCACAAGCCTCACTCCAGCTCCGGGCGGTGTAGGCAACCACGGAGTAGCGATTGCCCGTCCAAGGCAAGGTTTTGTGGTATCGTTTTGGGCAAAACACAGTAGGGGTCCTCCACGTAGATAAAGTTTGGCCAGGAACCTTCTTGCCCCCCGGGACTTCCCGCCAGGACACCGTAGAGCTCGGAACCGGAGGGTCTCCTTCTCGGTGCTCCACCCACAGTTCGCCTCCTTGGTAAGGACCCAATCCAAGTGCCAGGTTGTTGAAATCTGAGGCGTTGTGGGCGTCCACGTGCATATGGCCTTTCATATTCACCAGCACACTGAGAGAGGTCCAACGACAATCTTTGAAGGCGGGTAGGCGACGGAAGCACTCATTAAAGAACCGACTGGTGGAAGGGTAGTGAAGAGAGTCTCGCGTCACCCCATAGTAGTTGCCGTGGGCGTACAGGCCAAACACCATGGCGAAGCCGTACTTCCGATCCCGTGTAGTGGCGGCTCTTCCCTCTTGAAACCTCCGGGGCTGCATCACCTCGATCAACTCTTCCATAGACTGGTAATCGAAGGACTCCAGATCCAGGAGGTACTCCGCAAAAGACTCTACCTCCAGGGAGTTCAACAGCTTGACAAAGTGGGCCTGGTCCTCGGTGTCATTGTTCAGGTCTCGCCCTCCAGCTGCTCGGGAATCGTGGAGCTTGGTCTCGAGGCCTTTCGACTGGGATGTGGTGGAAGCTCCTCGGGATCCACCACAATCGTTCCAGGGGAGAGTGGACTTGAACCTTGTGACGGATGGCTCTTGCTCTCGTCCTGCACCTCGATGACCTTGGCCCCAATGGTCTTGGCGATCTGGTCCTGGTTCTTCAACTGGTCCCCGGTGGTCTCGGCGATCTGGTCCTGGTTCTTCAAGTGGTCCCCTGGTGGCATCTTGCGCGCTCCCTTGGTGTCCTCCGCGAGAGTGGAACGCCCTCCTCCCTTGCGAAGACGGCGTAGACTCTCCAGGCGGGCTAGCGCAGAGTTCTCGGCTGCCGTCAAGGAGATCTCCCGGTTCGACGGATAGGACTCGGTGTTGGGAGGAAGTTCTTGAAGAGCATCGGAGACATCCTTGGCCAGTGGGGCGCTCTTGCGGTGAATGCCATGGCAACCCATCCGAGGAGTGTACGTCAAGCGAAGTTTGCATACTTCGCATCCGGTCCAGCTCCCGTACTGGTTCGAGCCGGTCACACTTCCCTTGTAGCCCTTGGCCACTCGGTGGTTGCCGTGACATGGGGCCCCACGGGTCCGTGGGTCCCGAGGGTCCGGGCCCTCTGATCTCTCCTCGTCCAAGGGATCGCTGACCTTCTTGGTCTTCGACTTTGAAGCTGCTGCCGCCTTGGCCATGAAGTGCTAAGAGGGAGGTAAGCACCGTCAGGGCCCTCATAGACCCTACTTCTTGAACTGCTGAAGGCTGCAACGAAGTCGAAGCCGTCAATACATGCCCTGGGCTGGGTTCAGGTGGAGGTTCTGTCACTGGAGGATCATGCAGACAAATGCTTGCACTCAGATCGTCAACTGCATGAACTGACTGTGGAACCGCATCACACTCTTGATCATCCTGAACCATGAAACTGCTGGCGGGCCCTTCTTTTGAAAGACAAGGGAGAAGATCCGGCTGCCGGGTCAAGGAGTCTAATCGGTGGCCTTGTTGCAACCAATTGTCCTTCAGACTCACTAGAAGGTGACCCGACTTGCTGCGTCTCAGGGGAACAACCAGGCCTGCATCAACAGAGGCAAACACCGCACGACAATGGGCGAAATCCACCAAGGCATGCAGTCTCATCATGGTTTTGATGCCTATGAGTATGGGGACACCTACAACGTCCAGTGTAAAGATTCCCAGGTCCACTTGGTGATCCCCTATTTGTTGTGGAAGAAGAATAAACGAAGACGACACGGCGAATTCCCCATTCCCGAACTTGAACTTCTTGGGAGCCTGATCAACCACCTGAAAAGGAGCTTGCGACGTGGATCTCTCCCGCACTCTCATAAGGGCCTCCAGCGCTGGAAGCGAAGCCACCGTCTCGGTAGCCCCAGAGTCCAGGACTGCATATCCAGAGAGGTCCTCCGAGGCGTCCTGGGAGTAGATCGCATCCCGGTTGGGGTCCTCCTCAATCGCATAGACGGAGGATGGCACGTACTCAGGCTCCACGGAGTCGCCATAGAAGATGGTGGCCACCTCGGAGGCAAAATGGACGGCACCCTTGCCTCCCCCTTTCGACTGTCTCTTGGGGCAGTGGCGGAAGTCGTGGCTCTTGTTGCCACAGATGAAACAGCCGGTGTACGAAGGGTCGCCCACCGCGGCTCCAAGGAACCCACTCCCATCATCATCGCGCCCAGGTAGTCCAGAAGCCACAGAGGCCGCCAGGATGGGGTTAGAGGAAGCCGACGAGGAGGAAGGGAAACCAAAGCCTTTTCCCTTTGGCTTTCCTTTCCCCTTTCCTTTCTTTCCCTTGAAGGAGCCGCCCTTGATGGATGGCGTGAAGGGGTAGAATCCCCTTGAAAGGTTTCGAGCCTTCACCGCTTGCCGAGCTTCAACGAAGTTCCGAGCCTTCTGGTCCACCGCTGCATAGGCCTCCTCCAGCTCTTTCTGCTGTTCCTGGGGAAGATCATCATACCACCAAGCGGCTGAAGGGTCCTCATAGCTCCACTCGTCCGGGTAGTAGTCCTCCCAGCCGCTTCCATAGTAGGTCCACTCATCAGAGTATTCCGGAGCAGGAGGAGAAACTGGATGGACTTGGGCAGGAAGCTGCTTCCCCACGTAGTGCACCTCGCCACCATCAAAGAGCTCGTCAAGGTCCATGCTGTCCCCAAGCCACATGGACCATTCTCCTTGTTCCTCCACCCAGTAGGTCCGGCCTCGTCCCTTTCCATGGTGACCCGGTCCTCCTCGCGGTCGAAGCTCTTGGGAGAGGATCTCGTCTTCCATGGCCCTCAAGCTCTTCTCGATATCATCAAGACGGAGGGAATTCCCTGCCGCCGACTGGACTGCCAGGCTGGCTTGGTGGGAGATTCCTGCTCGACGCAGCAGAAGCCATCCCAGCGCTTCACTCGGGAGCACATCCGGTAAGTGCTCGTCATAACGATCCCATAGGGCGAGATCCTCCAGAGCCAGGGCACTTTCATCAGAGTCGCTATCCCTTGCCTTCGGTGAGCGCTTGGCACGACGTCGCCACGACGGAGAAGATCTTCCAGGAACCTCGTCGTCCTCAAGGAGCTCCTCCCTGTCGTCCTCAGGAGGGCCCACGGTCTCCTCCCCATCACCAGCATCATCTTCGCCTTGAGGTTCTTCCTGGGTCTCTCGCGAGGCCCGACGTGGAGAGCTTGTTGAGGGAGGCGAAGATCGGGTTGGCCTCGAAGTAGAAGGCGACGAGGTCGAGGGGGCTGCCGCTGCAGCCGCTGGATCACCTTGGTCCTTTCGGACCCGTCCCAAAGCCACCTGGAGCTGTCGGTAGTGATAGCGCAGTTGGCTTGACCAAGTTGACATGCTCTGGCCTGGTACACGGCGGATGCGCAAGATCAGGTTCTCGAGACGGGTGCCGATATCTGGCACCGGGGTGCGGCCTAACCGCTCGCGGAGGTACTCGAGCAAGTAGATGACGCCATTTCTCCGGACCAGCATCCGGTGATCCAAATCTTGAGTAATGACCCATGCCCGCTCGGTAAGCTGGGCCACCACCTCAGGACCAAGAAGGTGACGCTTCCTTCTGGGTGTCCGCTCAAAGGAGAGGCGGACTCGCCTCATGAAATCCGGATAGGTAGCCGGGTCGCCATTCCAAGCACATCGAATTCTGTTGTCGGGAGTCTCATGCGAAGCCATACTGCAGGATCGTGTAAAAGGGCTCGTGCCTTCTCAATCTCCCTGCGGGATCAGGCCCCGGAACCAGGTACTGTATCACGTAGGCGAAGCTACCCAACACAGCCTTGAGCTCCCCAGCCGCTGGTACGAGCTCCGCTACCAACACAAGTGTGTTGGAAGCCTCACCGCTCGATCACAGCACAGATGCAAAAGCCGATGGCCCCGTAGGCCTGCAGAACGAGGTCACTGCTTTTCCGGTTGCGGCCGTCACGGTCGCTCTGTCGTCAGTCCACTGACCACGCACCGAGCCTATGGCTTCAAGCAAGCTTCCTTTAGAAGCACTATGTCGCGTAGCCTACAGATAAGCCAAAGGCGCGCCTGCGTGATACAGCTGATTATGTGCTGAAAGTTGGATGCAGGCAAAGGTTACCTACAACTCAAGAGGCTGCCTCTCTGACACGTGAACCACGGAGGCAGCATGCGCAGTCATAGCTGAATGTGCATTCGCAAACATGCATTCTCGGATCTGCAACCGGAGAATATGCATTATTGGATTTGCAAGTTGCCACATATGCATTCGAAGATATGCATTCTTGCATTTACATGTTGCCGCATATGCATTCTCAAATGTTGGGAAAATATGCATTATCGCGATTTCCGTACATGTTACTTGGATGGCTGATCGGCGGTCATAATTGTAGGGTGTACTATAGGGGCCTAAATAATTACCATGCTATTTTGGGGTTCCTTAGTAGAATTATAATATAAAGGGCCCAAAAGCCCGATTCTAATTATTAAGGCCCCTATATTGGGGTTTAGGCGTTGGAGATGCTCGTGTTGGACCATGCTCCAGAGTTGTCTCAGAAACAAACAATCTTCTGCGTCGTCCTCTTGCTGTTACTGTCGCGTTGCTATTGGTTATAGATTGTAGCAAGTAAGTTTTGCTCGTCGTGTGTAACAGCACGCTTACTAGGTAATGGCACTGTCTGCTGAAGCTCGGATTGTCAAGGAACTTCCGAGATGTGTCAATTAACTCCGTAGGGGAGTTCTCCTAGAGTTTTGGACTTAGGTGACGCTTGGTGGAAGCTGGAATGTGCTTCCCTGTCACTCATGTACAGCAGACTAGAAATGCATCGCCGAGGAATGCTAACTTCGCCGTTTGGGAGCTTTGAATTGAACACCTCGTGCACGAACCTGTAATTTGCAGTGCAGACTTGTGGTGGCCAGCCACTCTCCTAGCTGTGTTCCATCAGTGCTTCGCAGTTGTGCTCATAGAAACAGATAAATGCTAGTAAACTAGTATAGTTGTAAAATACCAACCCACATATTATGATAGCAGCAGTCCTTGCAAATGCTACTTGGCCGACCTTGGGGATTCTGCAGCGCATGGACCAGCTCGCTGAGTTCCTTCAAGGCTAGGAGAAAGTCAACCCCTGATGGATAAACTCATTTCTCGAAGGGCCCTGTAGGATTCGTACTGTAAACCCTGTTCAAGTATATAGGGGGGATGTATTCATCAGGGGTCTGCGTTACTAGTAGGGTTTCTTTGGGGCTTTGTGGAATTTAGGGTTAAGGGCACAAAGACGTGGCACACTCACTGATTGTTCCAAAATCTACGGACGGTTCTTTGCACCTAATTTGTTACCCATGCTGTCGTGTTTGCAAACACAATGCAGGGGACATTTCGAATTCCGTGGTCTCCACTGCCTGCATGGACTGTGAACTCTCGGTCAAGCCCGTGCTGACTTAACAGTGCATGCACGGCACTCGCTACATGCGACTCGTCTTGCAGCTGACCGTTGGAAATGAGCACAACGAAACGGTCGTGAAGCCAGGCAAGATATCAGGGTGCCGGCAAATCGCAAGATACTCTGCCGGAGAGGCTCTATTTTGCCATTTTCGTTGGTGTCCATCGCGTCCGTAAGTTGCTGCAAAAGAGCGTCTGACCTTGGCAATATCGTTGAACCAGAACACTCGCTTGCAAATGCACAAACTGCAAAGTAGAGGGCAAACACCTCAACGAATGTAAAGACTTGCAAACACCCCAGCAGCACCCGAGCTAGAGCCAGAGATTCCCAAAACGGACAACCGCGTACTTTACACGTTAAACGTACTGGTAACCAGAAGTTTATCTACACAAAGCCTCTACTCCCGGCATCCTACACTCCAACCTTTAGTAAGCTCCTTCACCCGAACCCTCAACCCTTAGACCCCTTCACTCAACCCCTCACACTCAAGCCAAAGCTTTCAAACCCATACTCTAAACCCTAAGCCCTTTTCCCTAAACTTCTCGCTAGACTCTTTGCGGCCGGAAGCGGCACGGTCACGCCGAGGCGGCGAAAGCCCCGCTGAATCTCCGAGGGATCCAGGGCCCCACTTCCGTCCTGCAATAATCCCAGAGACTCCCATATCCCTTAGTTACGGAACATACCTCAAATTATAGTAGGATCCCAAGTATGATTTAAGGTATAGTTCCTTAATCAAAGGATCCCAAGTATGATTTAGGGTATAGTTCCTTAACCAAAGGATCCCAAGGATGATTTAAGGTAGAGTTCCTTAATTAAAGGCCTACTTGTCGGGTATCCTGGGGAACTAGAGGTTAACATTTTTGGGTATATAGGGATTATATAGCGGCTATGCAACCCCAAAAAGGCTAAAGGTTACCTACTCGACTACTAGGAAGGATATTGGAGATTCTGAGGTAATCCCAGAGACTCCAATATCCCTTAGCTAAGGAACATACCTTACCTTATAGTAGGATCCCTATAATATGATTTGAGGAGTTTGTGGGGTCTCTGCAGCCCTGGGTCTCCCCCCAACTCTGGTTTTGGGGATATGGGTCGTTGTCAGAATTAGGGTCCCTGTTTGGATGCCCTAAATATCAAAAGGGAAAAGGAGGGACCCTTAATGGGGACCCCTACCCTATAAGGGGCTATATAAAGGGTATATGGAAAATTAGTAGGTGCCGTATTAAATTAGGGACTCACAAAAGGGAGCGTAATTGTCAAAACTACCCATATCAGTGAGGCAAGCTCCATGTCCACGAATTTGCACTCTGCTGGTTCATTGCATGCAGACTGCAATTCCAAAATAGTTCTTGTGGCTACCAGGATCATCTTTTCTTTATCGCCCAAGTATGCATCTTCGCAAGTATGCACCTCAGAAATTACTCCGATCTTGTCATCTATTCTAATCTCTTCCGTTTTCTGCAGCTCCCTGGTCAGTTCTCTCTGTTGCTCTTGTACTTAAACCCTAAAAAGCCCTTAAGGGGCCCCGAGTCCGAGTCGTCCGTATCTTGTGCTGAAGCGGGTCCTTGTCGATCGCCTTGAAGAAGCCTAATATGGCTCGAAGCTAGGGCAGCCATTGCAACAGGGCTAATTGCGGATCAAGCTTCTTGGTGCGGGGATTCAGGCTTTAGGACATGTTATGGTACTAGAGACTGTTGAAGACCTGTGATGAAGCGAAGACCTGTGATAGTTCTTTGCCCCAGGCGTTCACAGCTGCAGCTTTACTGGGCAAGGTCGCGGCCTGACGGTTGTCACAGGCTTCTTTCACAGGCTCGCACATCAAGTAGTGGTACTTCGCCCAGCGTGCATGACATGTTTGCATCAGGTCACCGGGTTTACGGTGTATGGCCGAGTGGCTGTGCGCGTCGTGAATCTTACGCCCATACACCTGCAGCTTCTGGCCATGAGTTTGGGGTCGCCCGTGCCAACTCAGGAATGCTAAAAGTCTCTCTGCGCAGCCAGGATACTGTAAGTTTGCCCGACTGCAGGGCCGTGTTGACACGATGCAGCACGTCGCTGATGGACTCCTGTGGACTGTCCTCGGCAATCGCAGAGTTGCAAAGCTCTCACGAGCAGGTTCCTCCCGACATCCTGCCTTCATCACGCGCTGTGCTGCTGCCTCCAGGGCATCCAGCGCCGCCTCCGACTCCGTTGGCCAAGCGGTCGTGTGTGCACCATTTTCAAAGCTCGGATGAAGCGCTTCTAAGGCCCTGCAAAAGTGCTAGACACCGCGGCATCATGCACTTCCAAAGGCTGCCCCGAGACACCTTCTTTACGCACCGGTCGAGCTCCTTCACACTGATGGAGCCACTTCCTTACTGATTCCCACAGTGCTTTTCGCTGCTCTTGGTGTATCGCTGTCATCAGTCCTTTGGTTGCAGTAGTAGCAGTAACAGTTGTTGTCTTGACTTGCACTGTCCTGTGTGTGTTCATGTTGCGATCGAATGCATGGTCATCAGCGTCTTCAACAGGGCCATCATCACCGGCCTAGTCAGCGGAAACGGCTTTATCATCAATGTCATGCTCTGTTTTCGTGTCGTCTGTTGGTGTCCATCTGCATTGACAAGTGCCATTGCGTATCGGTGCAAAGGCTTCGTGTCGTGACTGGGCATCCCGCCATCTGCATCTAGAAGCTCCGTCAGTGCATCCAGCTCTTCAGCGCTGATCTCGTAGCCCAGCTTGAAAAGTCCTTTCAAATGTTTCAACTCTTGCGCTTGTTGGCATAACTGTCAACAGACATATGGATTACAAGAGAAAGTCATTCATGCCCATTATCTGCTTGCGCTGCAGGAATGCCAAAAGAACTGCAGAGACACCATCAGTATATCCAAGCTTACACACATGTCGATCACTGAAGGGCCTTCGCTTTAGCCTGACACTCAAAAGCCGTCTCTTCCAAACCAAACCCTAAATACCCTGTCCCCCAAACACATGAAGGTGATGACGATGGTGATGCCGCTGAAGGGAAAGATGATGTCATTTATGCCAGAATTTTCCCCATGGCGAGAGCTTGAACGTGGAGGCGGCTCTGAATTAGGAAGGCATCCCCTCGCAGTAAGAGAGATGCACTCTCTGGGGGACAAAGACGGAATCCGAACTTTAGAAAACTAACCAAATTCTGAAGATCCGAGCTTGCTGGTTGTGTTCACCAAGCCATGGTACCTTCCCGGAGCTCTGCCGGTGCGAGGTGGGCGTCGCTGTCGCCTGGGCTTTTTGAGCATCTGATTGGGGGCCCGGCTTATTTCGGAAAGCAGTGTTTCTGGTCCCGGATGAGCATGAACGGAAAACATGCAGTGTGGGAAGAAGACAGGGCCGCTAGGATAAATACGTTTTGCGAAGTCTCCCATCGAATCGCCGGAAACTTCTCCAACCCAACAGCACTGATCCAATTCTTCAGGACCCCAAGCCGCTCCAAAATAGAACCCTTCCCAACCTAGAGTTTGTCATCTCCGCGACTGTACCCCAAAGAAAGCTCCGGAGCTTTCACCTCCTGCCCCCCAAAGAGTGTGCACAAAGGCCGAGCAACGGTCGATGAGTCGGATGAAGTCGATGGTCCGCAGCTTGTTCATCTCCAGGAGCTCGTAGATGGCTACAAGGGCCTCGAAAAGAACTCTTACCCGGATACCTCTCAGTGTACGTTTCGGGCTACTCAGGCTGGCTGAAAACTGAAAACTGAGGGGGCATCTATGAAATCATTTCATTCGGGTTTACTAAGTTGCCCGCATCTTCCGCCGGAGCTGAATAGGCTAGGATCGGTTTCGGAGGTTCTTCTACCTGAGATCTGGCGGAAGTTCAAGGGATGCCTCGGTGCTTTGGAGCGGCCTTCATAAGTAGAGACCTAGAGAACTGCAACAGAAAGTCTGCTGACGGGAACTAGGCAGGGTCTCATGGCCTGCCTTTCGCTGGGACTGCTTTCGCCTAGGATCCCGCCTGCTCGTGACGAGCGCAATGTCCTGAAGCATGATCTCGTCTTACCCAGGATCTCCTTCTTACAGAGCCTGGAACCGAGCCCTTGAAAGGATGGCAGTCAAGAGTCTTCTATGAAAGGGTGATCGCCAAGTTTTGTACTGCCCTGTCGTTTAGGGTTTAAATCGTAAGCTGAGTCACAGCATTCGCGGTGAGCTCGCGCATGGTCTCGGGAGAAGGCAGCCTGGTTCAGTAGGTGCCCACATGCTGCTAAAACCTTTGCCCGGCTCTGCAACCTAATGTGAAAGTCGTGATCGCCGCTGCTCTATTTGTTTATCTATCTATCCACATCATACTTTCACCGTTTGGATTGCTCCAAACTGAAACCCCCTCGGCTGCTTGCAGGCCAACGGCTCCAGCACCTGAGCCAGCTCTGCACTGTCGGGACTTCGGCTGCCGGCACGACGCTGGGCTCCTGTGGCACAGGCGGAATAAATCCCAACATGAACTGCGGTTGATGCATCACTTTGAACCTCCCCACAGTTCCCTGGCTACCATCTTGCGCTGACCCGCGGGCTAGACAAGGGCGGCCGAAGTGAATAGCGCGACATGACATATTCGCGATGTTGTAACTCGTGCAGGATTTTGGGATACCGGGGGGAAGCCATGGACAAGTGCTGTACTTTTCCTGTGCCGCTTTTCAGTCAAGTTCGGCACCTGTTGCCTGGTTCTGCCGGCTAATTACCGGCTGCAGTCTGCTGCATGAGAGGAGCTTACTTCGACGGAATATGCTTAGACCCGCTCCGACTTCCAGGCCACCCCGGCGAAGGGCCCGGAACAGTTCCTTCAGGTCCTGGGCGCAGGCTGGAGGGCTCTGGCAAAGGAACACTCTCACCGTCATGCTGTTGCGGTTGTCCTCCGTCCTTGTCAGATTTCATGTTATGGTTGTTGTCGCTTTGCATCCATCGCTACCTACCTGGCTAAGTATCTGTAAGTATGTACGTATGTGTAAAGATGGATAATCTTCAGGAGCGGGGCTGCAGCATGCCACTCGAAGCAGTAGCAGCTGAGCCCATGACCACAAAGCCATTGAGATCCAAATCCATCCTCAGCCGCAGTCGGTTGTGCTGCCAATGAGAAACCCTAGGGCCCTAGGGCTTTCATTCTAACATCCTTTTTGCGCGAAGTCAGATGTCGCGACCTTCGGGAAGAACACACCCAACATGCAACCCACTGGCCACACTGCAGACCTCCACAACGGCAAACCCGGCACAACACGAAACCAAGTGAAGACGAAGAATCCGCTGTGTTGATTACCATAAAGCGGTTCCTTCAGCTGTAGATTCGCAATCCTCTAACCCAGCACATTCGGAGAAGTGGGAGTCCATAGCTAAACTTGAACGGGGCTCAAATCCATCAGCTCTCGCAGATCGGCGTCAGATGGGGGGTGCCCCGAGAAGGCCAGGGCGTCTCCTCGGATGAACGGCTAGTAAGTGCCTTAATAACTACCTATACTATTTTAGGGTTCCTTGAAAGGGTTCCATATACGGGCTACTACAAGGATACGATAGGAAAGCCCGAAATACTTACCTATACTATTTTGGGGTTCCTTATTTTATAATGGCCCGCACATCCCTATTCGAATTAGTAAGGCCCTGTAGCATTGCAGGAACTGTAGGTCTCAAACATCCTCCAACAAACATGACAAGGTTAAAGGGCTTAAATGCTTCCTGAGGATGACGGTGGCATTGCTTGTTTGAAGCATGACAGTGACATGTAAGGCTGCTGAGAGAAGCAACGAACCACTTCGAGGTGTCAACATAAGTGACTACGTAGCAGCATAGGAAGTGCAACTATTTCTTGAATTCTCTACGGTAGCTCTCTGCATCTTCGGAATTACTCTAATCCTTTTCGAGCGGTTTTTGCTTTCATCGCACATGCCCAAATTCCTTCCCAACGGTTCCCTTCGTTTCTGAAATACGCGTCTCATTTTCAAAGGGTCTGCTGCTCCGCTGCACGATGCTCTACGAGTGGTCCCTTTCATGCGGCTTGCTGCTCTGCGTCGAGTGTTCTTATGCCCTCGACTGTTTGCTCCTGTTTTGAAATGCACCGGTCACTTTCGAGCGGTTTGCTGCTTGTTATCAAACAATCTACTCGTTGTCGAACCGACGGTTTGCCCGCCTCTTTCAGCGACTCGCTGCTCTTGCTTTGCCAATCGCTTTAGTCAGTTCCTTTCGAGGCCCTGTGTTTTCGACAGGGTTGTTGCTCTGTCTCGATGGGTCAAATTTCGAGCGGTTCGTTCGTGCGCTTGGCCGGGCCTTTTCCAACGCTAGTCCTTGGAAGTCGTTTGCTCCATTTAGAGCGGTAGACTCCTTTGTGGAACTCTCTAAGCACTTTCAAGCGCAGATGTGCTGATTTCTTTCTAGCGGTTGGCTGCTCTTTCTGAAAAAACGCTGGTCCGTTTCGAGCGGTTTGTCGCTATATCTGAAACACTCGACTCTACTCGATTTCGAGCAGCGTGCTTTTGTTCTTTGAATTGTTCTAAGCCCTTTCGACAGAAATTCTTGCATTGGGACTGGGTAGCACGTGCAACTCCTGTGCTTCGAGCCGTTCTATGGGGATGTTGCATAGGTTAATGTATCGTCATGGAAGCCAGTCCGTGCTGCACTTGCCAGGGCGCCAAGCTCCGAGACGGACCAAAAGCCGTCCTCATCCACGTCAAACTTGCGGAACCTGGGATGCCGACATGGATCTATCGATGATAGGGCCAGCCGTAAAGCTAACTAAAACAGCCGAACAGCAAGACAAGCAGTAACAGCAACAACCACAGCGACGACGATAAAGCGGGCTGCTGCATCTTGATGTCTCAGAGTGCTACTACTGTGCTATTTCACAGCATTTTCGCCCTTGGTGAAACTCAACATGCCTTGACTCTTGGTGGCTCCGGCTTCTGGGACATGCAAGAGGAACAGTTTAACAGGCTTTGGTTACTCGCCCCGCAGGTTTGCAAAGAGCATAAACGAAGCTGAAGAGCACACGGGGTCCAAACAAACATGAGGGGCGCATGTAGGGCCCCATGCAGGCATGATCCTAAACCACCATTAACAGCGAAGCGGCAGCTCGCCGACTTGCATCTGCGCTGCCTGCTTGCAGCTACGTTAGGGATTTAGGGATGTGATTCCACACGAATGTCGGCGAAATCCGTTGCGGGCACACTGTTTACATTCAAATCTCCAGGACGGTGGACCATAGCTGCCATAACTTCGTGGCTTCTATATGGTGACTAACAAAGTCGTGCGAGAGTTGGCATACTTAGAAGACTTGGGAGCTAGAAAGATAGAATATGAGGGACAGGAGCGGCATCATGCGTAGGAAAGAAATGGACAGAATATGCAAGGAAAGGAGCCGGACAGGGAGGGGAGGAGGTGGGAGGGCGGTTGACGGCACCAGCTTTCAGATCCTCAACGACGTGTGTGCTGGCTGCTAGCGCTGATAACAGTATTGCGACTCCGCAGTGCCTGTTGCCATGTTCTGGACGGTACGAACGAGGCCATTTTTGTCCTGTAGTATCTCTACCAAAGCTGGTAAAACCAGGTCTTATATCGGAAGTCTGCATGTGTACGAATGTAAATTCATAATCGACACTTCGAGCCTCGATCTTCCGCACCAGCGCTCGGAGTGCTGCTGAAGAGATCTCCGGAGACCTGTCGAACGAAGACTTGGAAAAGTTCACGTCTTCTGCTTGTCTCCGCGACTTGTAGCTCCCCTGCCAGTTTGACAGGGCACCGATCCCTCGAGGCCGTGATCCGATGATGCCGGGCCCGGGCGACCGGACTCTGGAGAAGACTTGGCAGTACTTGCGGCAGATCCCAAAGAGTGAAATCACAGCTTGGGCAGAGCGGTGCATTTACGAGGGAGTGTTTGCTCGGCGCCACCGTCTGCTTAGAGCCAGATAAAGAGTTGCACAACGACAAAACATGCCGATCCTTGGCCTTTCCCTTCTGTGCAAAGCGGTTTCGATGTCCGGCACAGCACCATAACATCCCACATGCAGGGATCTACAGCAAGGCAAGCACAGAGGCCTCTCTCTCACTGCTTCCTCCCCTCGGCCGCCGAAACCTTCCAGGACAAGCGCCGCGCTCGGTAAACCCCACGCTCTGGCAACGAAAGTGCGACCTTGCAGCATAGTGATGTGATGGATGGGTTCTATGTGAACCCAGGACGTGAGAACCCTAAACTACACCAACAAACCTGGCCCGAGGGCACGGCCCGTTCTCATGACTGGTCCATGGACTGATTCTGTGCCGAAGCACGACAGCCCAGGAAGCTTCAACCAAAAGCCTGGAAGCCCTCAGGTGCCTTGGATTCGAAAGCTCTCAACACGAAAGCCCGAACCCTGAACCCCTCAGGCCCCCAAAGCCCTCAAACCGAAGTCAAGGCTTCGGAGCCAGTCGCCCGGCGCATGGCTCGCTCCAGCTCTTGCCTGGACGGGCTTGGGAAGGGCAGAGTGGTGTGGCCATCATAATAGTCTGAAGACGGAGATATGATGTTGACGGAGGGAGGCAGAGGCAAAGGTTCTGTTGCTGGGGGCAGCGCTGCGCATGACGATAATCATGAAGGCGACGGTGCGAATGCTTGTTCAGTATATTGCGACGAGCAATCGGTTTGATGGGGGCAGCTACACCATCCTAGCTGTTGAGGTGCACAGGCTTCCCTGTAGTAAACGCTAGCCAGCTCAATATGCACCACTGGAGCGCAGGTGGCAGCTGTAAGGTGCTTGCTTTGACACCCACGGCGGCCCGAAATTCACTAGATGCTTCAGCATAGAGCTTCAGATGAAAGAGTCATGCACGCTGCCAGCGGTAGTTTTCTCAGGAGGTTGCAAAGTTCAGGTCAATCCTGAGTGCTTGATGCCACGTGGGATTTAGCTACGGTCAACAGCACACCACTGTAGATCCTTGCCTTGGTTGTGTGCCAAACAGCATGTATGTGTGAATTTTGCTGGCACCCGCGGCAAGACCCCACAGGCATGACTCAGCTACGGTGCAGGCCAGACAAGCCCACATACTTGGAATTGGGCTTTGGGGGGATATTGTGCCGATGCAGCAGTAGCATTATGATCTGTTGAGGCTCTTGCGCCACATTTAGCATGGGAGTTGTACAACCGTAAAATCTCGACGCACGATGCAAAAAAAACTGTTGTACCCCATCCTTCACTCTACGCTTCACTTTTATCGGCTTTACATAATGTGACCACGAGTACTTTCAAAAGTGTGGGGGCTGCCTGAGCTTTGCCTCATGCTCAGCAGCTTCCAGTCGGACCTGGATCTCGGGTATCACTTTGTCGGGGCTACTTTGTGTCTGTGCTTATGTACATATGTATGCGTATGAGTATATTCTTTTTAGCACTCGCAGCTCGACAAAGTCAAGTATGAATACATACATACATTGATACATATGTTCACCTCTACGTGTATCTGTTCTGGGCACGTGCTTACATCTTGCGGTATCATCTCTTCAGTTTTGCCTGGTAGCTCGACGAGAACATGAAACCCTCAAACAGTCTGACGAGAGCATGTCTGACCGATGGGAGAGCCCGGTTTGGGACATATCGTTTGTAGTCTTTAGTTGGTTAGGACTCTGAGGCACTAGCGTCACTTGGCATCCCGCTTTCGTGCGTTATTTTGTGATTGCTACAGAAGAGTCTGCTTGAAGTCTAAGTTGCGCAGTCTGAACCGCCCTGGCACATCTTTACCCTCCGAAGGTTCTCTCACTTACAGCAACCCGAAGCCGACACCCACCGCATGGAAACACCTCACCTACACGGAGCGGTATCTAGGATCCTATCCTATCTCCAAGCCCAAAACCACGAAACCTAGACTCGACCCAACTTCTGAAAACTTTACCTCTCCGAACCCTCAACCCGAAGCCTTCACGCCTAACACCCAAGCCCCGACGCCCAACCAACATCCCGTCCAGCGCACCGCGCGGTCCAACGCGGCAATCTCCACGCTGCCGATACGCTCTGGGTCCAGCCTTCCAAGGCGAGGAAGGACTTGAAGGAGGGCTTTCAAGACAGGGGGGCTGTAGGAGTTAGATTCAGTATCGAAGGTTTTTAAACTTATTTCTGGTCTTGCATGACAGGGGGACGCTTTCTGTGTTAGCTGTGTACAACCAAAGTTCTTCACAGCTGTCAAAGGACAGTTTAACTTCAGCTGAGAGATGTGTCTTGCAGCCACGAGCAGAATTTCTTCTGTAACCACGGCATCATACAAAAGCAGTATAAGCCGGCGAATGTACGAAACCATACTACGCAGCGTTGACTGTTTGCACAAAGCTACATGCATGACATTGTCACCCTGATATGCCAGAATACCGAATAGGTGGACGGAGGGGATTGCAGGCTGTCAGTTTCGAGTTTTGCCATGTTTCTAACAAGACTCAGGGTCTGGGCACTTTCGGGCTTGGGGTGCAGATGCTGACAACCGCACCTCGCAAGAAGCTGGCGAAGTTCGTCGGGGGTGGGGCGATACCTCATGCGGAAGCACTTGTGTCATTGGCATCTCCACAAAGTGTGCGAAGCCTGATATGCCTGGAACCTTCACACCCACCGAAGCCTCGAAGAAACGTGAACTGGAAGCCGTGAAGCCCATCAGCAAGTCTCAGCCATCCCAGCAACCGGGCCTCTTGGAGTTGTAAGTGGTTCCTATTCTTGAGGGAGCCCCCAACACTGACCATGCAACAAAACATCCTCGTACTTTTTATATTCCGTAGACAAGCTGTGGAGACAAGCTTGACCAGTGAACTCCAGCCTTTCGACCTCAGAAGCTCCAAAATCTTGCCGGTACCTCAGAAATCATACTCTTTCTTAGGGCCAACTCCCAGAACACAAGGGTTCTATGATTGTCCTATGTCCGAGCAGCCCGATGCTCTGCAGACATTTCCGCAGCTCCTTGTGATGTCTGCAGACTTCAGGACTGTAACAGGGCTTGAAACCTCACGTTTGTGATTTACGGTGTCACTGTGCCCAAAGGCTGGAACTGCAAGCGATCATGTTTTGGGGCAGGGGCAGCGGTGGACGTGCTCCCATTCCCAGCCTGCTGCACTTCACATCCAGACTTAAGGCACAACGCTTTACAAGCATCGCCTCGTTGCGAATCTGCATGAAAAACATAGGAACGCTGTTGGCGGCTCTGCAAGCGATCATTAATTACAACCGCAGGTACCGGACTGTAAGTTCTGATTCCTTCTCACGAATATCCAGGCATGCCTAGGATGTCGAGGATGTAGAGGCTGGCACATTGTCGTGACCATTGGTTGACAGCAGAAATGCCTACAACGGAACACGCTCATCGAATGCGGCTGAATTGGGACATTCCAGTAGAACGCAAGTCTCCTGTTGCCATGTCCTTACTGTCAATCTTCCAAGGGACGAAGAAAGAACAATGCAGCTCAGGCTCATCCGGTGTTAAGCGGCCATCATCGTCGCCGTCCAGCTGTGCGAAAAACTCCAGCGGGTTCCTTTGGAGGCTTGGTGCCTATGGCTATTTCGCACCGAATCGCGGCAAGACCCCTCCGAGCCACGAACTTTGTAATGTAATTTATCAGGTTATCGGACATGGTGCCCCGGCACTAGACAGCAAACTCCCGCACTTCGAACTGAAGACTCCCGCAGGAGAATCAAGATGGCTCTAAGGCTCGTCCTGACAGTAACATCATGCTTGAACCCCCAATTTCCAAACACAAACTATCGCAGGACAGCTATTGAGTAAGGCAGTTCAGAATGCAAACTTCTACGATCTTCTTGTGCATAGGTGCATGACAAGGTGTATATATGCGCGTGCATGTATGGTTAAGGCATTAACAGGTATTGCGATAAAAGAACGAATACAAACTGATGCGACTAACAGCTGCGATAGTAATGTACAGTTCGAAATCGTAACCGGGCTTGGCATGTTGAAGAATCGAAACCTCTACGTGCCACTCCATCTACCTACCCACCTACCTACCAATTCGTCTACAGTTAATATCACAAAACTGACTGTTACCATGGTCTTAACAGAATGGTTAGCTGAACAGCTAAAAATATGACATTGTACAGTTTTTGTCGCTACCATCCCGCTCGGTCATCTGTGACCCAGCTCCCTTGCTGCGCCCCTTTTTTCAGTCAGTGACTCACTGGGCAGGTTCCGCCAGCAGTGTGTGATCGCAAAGCTTCCTGTGCATCGCAGCCTCCAGAAATGGAACTCGGCACTTCATGACCTGTGCCAGGTTGCTCATGAACGGGCTGACGAACACCAGGACAAGGAGGTGGAGTCCACCCTTGGGCACCGCTGCTCTGCATGTTCAGGCTCCCTCTAGCAAAGTGTACCCGCCGCACCATGGACGTTTTGAGCATCACGACAACTTTCGAAAGGCGCGGATTCCAGCAACGAGGTACTGAGGTGAAACCAGGCTGAGCCAGCTGGACACCCAACTCCCCAAAGAAACGACTACACCACTACACCACATCGCCATCACATCATATCACAATAACTCAATGATCATCCATATACTCGAGACACACACACACACACACACACACGGACACAGCAGCCCTTCACATGAAGTACGTGTAACTTCACGCGCATAGCTACAAAGACTTTCTACCACCAGGCAATCACCAACAGAAGCGGCATGCAATCAGAAATTCCCAGTTTTCCATGCTGTAGGATGCATCTGCAGAAATCATCATGCTTCAGCTTCACCCGCGCAGCACGACAACTTCAGTTCTAGGCAGCAGCGACACATGTCATTTCGAATGTCAGGCTAAGTCTACAGTCTGCAGTGTTGCTCGGAACGGTCGAGCGTGACCCGCGAGTTTCTCTATCAGCAGCTCGCGCCTTCGCAACACTCCACGCAATCTCCACCATAAGCTCATCGCTTTGGCATCCGAAAGGACCCGCGACTACCTCGCGGTGTTAATGCAGGCAGAGAGGTCTGTGGCTGGAGCCCGTCTTCCGCACCAAACCCTATCTATACACCCTACACTACCAGACATCCAAGTCACTTCAGGCCTGCACCGTGACCTAGTTAATCTCTGCCTGAGTTAGTCTGCTACTTAGAATAGATCCAGAGAGGCCTAGACTGTCCCAAATTTCAGATAGGTGCCGCCGCGAACGTCCTCAAGAAGAGTAGTCTTGCAGCCAGTATGTCCCACTTTCAAGCTAAGCTTGTTGGCCCCTGAAGTGCTCGCAGCTGTAAGCCCCATGCGAGGCCCTAAACCCTAAGCTCGAAACCCTTTTTTGCAGCTGGGCTCTCAGTGTCTGCCAGCGAAGCTCGAAACCCTAAAACCCCAAACTAACGAGCGAAGTCCCGCCTGCACGAGATTGGCGATGGATGTGTACACGGCAAACAAAGGCGCCAGGCGAGCTGCCAACACGGTCAAGTAGAGGGTGTAGGTCCGCTTCAGATGTTTCCTTTGCTATCTTTCCGAATGCGACGTGCATACATATATATATATATATATATGTATATACACACATCTATGGATATGTACACATATACGCGCACACACACAAACACACACACACACACACACACACACATATATATATATATGTAAAGCTGTGTACATATTGAACGGACCCTCTAGCATTTAATTGGCGGAACCGGGATTTCAAGGCACAGGAGCTTTACTAAAATTTGTATTCGATTCAAAACACTTCTAACTAACACATCCAGCTTCCGGAGGTCTTCGGAGTAGTATCGAACCCTCAGGCCCGCCACGACCAGCGGCAACAGCAAAAACACCACCTCGGCACCAAACTGCGGGTGGTACCATGCGGGCACACTGGGAGAAGGTTAAACTATACGAACTCTCAATGTGACAGAATACTGTTCCAATGATTCAGGCCACATCATGTTAAAACGCATCTGAAGCGGTGACAGACATGGGAAAACGTTATGTTTAGTACAACCGAAGAACAAATGACTGCCAGCAGAACTAGCATGCCTACTTACAATTACAGATATCACCAGTAGATCAGCAGGCGGTCGCAACTTATGAGAAGTTAGGACAAGAGGCTATCGCGAAGCAATGCCTGTGCAGCAACTGGCAGGAGCCCTGAAAAGCTGCTGCCAGCTTATGAAACTTGAATGTGAACGCCATTGCCAATATCCATAGAACGACTGCGGCGGGCATCAGCACCGTGAGGATTACGAAGATGAGGACCATGACAAACATGATGGAGTTCCCTTCCACGAGCGCTCGCAAAGCGACAAGTTGCATCTGGGCACGACCTTTACCCCGGCCACCACCGAAATTGAACACCAATGCCAGCACCCTGCCTGCATCGACTGTGCCCACACATGGTACCCACATCCGCACCGTGTCTTCATCAGGGGGTGATAGGTCGTACAAGCTATGTTTCAAGATGTCCGTGCTGATCGTATATTCCCAGCACAGCCAGCGAGCACAAAACTCGAACGCTCGGCAAACATATTCCCAGAAGGGCCAGTTGGTCAAGAACCTGAAGGAACGGCTCCTGTACATAGTGAGCAGCCTCTCGTGGTCCTTCAAGAACATGTGGTTTAATTTGGCTGCAACTTCGCGGAGCTTCTCGGTGGGATAGTTGGGATGCGCACATCCTGTGCGATGGTGCCACATCTCTTGCAAAATCTTCTGGGCAACTTCTGGACGAAGATCACCTCATGACGAACTGGCAACTTGTGTAGGTCAGTATCGTAAGTAACAGATGTAATAAACATCACCCATGTCAAGGTCATCGTCATGAACTTTAACTTCACTGTCAATCTCAACACCTTATCCCCACACACTGCCAATTTTCAATGTCTGTTGTTACAGATGCAGCGACTGCGACGTTTAGCAAACCACTTATGCCTACTAACAGTCTTGCGATGAGCATCGGCGTGCTCGTCCTCACCCCCGAAACTGCAAACAAGGTGTGCCTTTTGTGTCTTGTTGTCTGAGGTGTAAACATATAGAAACGGGTCTCTTCTTCTTCTTCTTCCAATGTCTTTTCGGCCCAACACTCCCTTTGTACGACGACAGTAACGGCTGCCACTACGACAGCGACCGCGACTGCTACTAGCGCGTCTGCTAGTACTGCTGCCGCTACCGCTATCGCTGCCGCTACTATGTCTACGACAACAACAACATTAACATTGACACGATTTTTAACAACAACATTAATAACAGCATTAGCAATCACATTCACAACCACATTAACAACAACATTGGCAACAACATTAAAAGCAACATTAACCACAGCATTCACACCGTCATGTCAGAGCCAAAAACAACCACACCTGCTGCTGCTGCTGCTCCTACTTCTCCTCCTCCTCTTCTGGGTACCCCAACTCCTACTCCTGCTACTTCTACTGCTACTACTACCACTACTACGACTACTACTACTACTACTACTACTACTGCTGCCACTTCTACTACTACTGTTACCACTGCTTCTACTTGTACTTCTACTGCTACTGCTGCTGTTATTCCTAGTAGCAGCTCGTGCTATTCACTAGGGGCAGGGCGTCCTCGCCTTGGGTTGAAGCAAAAGACTGCGCATCTCTGGACTAGCATCTCTGCTTGCCTGATGTGTAGAAGTACAAGAAGGTCTTAACGTCAGCGAATAAGTTACAAAACTATCCAGGTACGTTGATGCCAAGTCGCTTCCGGCAACCGAATGATGCATCTTTGCTAGCTCTTCGGCCACCTCCAGCGCAAAGAATCGAAGAGCAAGGAGGAAACTGCCCTTGAAGACAAGAGCTCAAGGCGAAGATTGTTTGAAATATTGTGAAGGTAAGAGTCTTGGCGCTGTCATAAAAAAAGTCTTTCGCTGCAGGCAGCTCGACGCTCTCATATGCTTTCATACTGTGCTATGTTTTACCTTCATCTTCTGTAAGTTACATCGCATTGTACGGCCAGGTGATAGGTCTTCGTTTCCTACCTTGTAATCGAACATGACCTGGCTAAAGTACGCCCAACGTGACCCGCTAAACTACGCCCTAAACGACTTGTCTACCCGCCCTCTTAACAGTAAGAACAACTCCATGGCCCGTCCTCGTCCGACCATTCCGGGGGATGCACTGGAGATGCCATGACGAGGGCACCAAGCTCTGCAGACTGGAGCCTTCCTACGTTTCAGTTCTCGGGAACACGAACAGGGTTTTGTGACCAGAAGATGCTGCAGTCACACAAATTTGGTTACGAAGCAAGCTATGTTAGAATGAGGACCAAGATGCCCTAAACCCTGAACTCGACTCCGTAGCTATTATGCTGAGAATCGTCGGATCTACAGCGAAGAAGAATCCACTCTGCCTACCCACGAGCTTGAGCCGCGAAGGACAGGCTTTCGGCGGGGTTCGGCATGTGGGTTTTCGTATTAGCCTTCAGGCTTCAACGGGATGCCGCTGCGGAAGCCTCAGATTATGTGCCTCACCCACTTTGCTTTGATGCTTATTTGGCACGGCTCTAAGCACGTGTGGCTGGAGCTCGCTGCCAAGTGCAAGCGGTAAAGGCGTGCCTCTCACCTGGTGCTCTGTTGTCGAAACAAGTGTTGGACATGTTGAGAGTGCTGCATTTCTGGGTCAACACTGCCAACCCGCCAGGTACCTATCTGCCTCGACGACGAGAACTGCTGCAGTCACCATTCCATGACAAGACCAGCCGTCGTTGAGAGCATTGGAATGTTGAAGACGAAGCTGACTCTCGCCGTTTTGGAACGGAAGTCAGGTTAGGAACCCTTTTTCCAAACAAAGGGTCCGCACGTGTAGCATCGCATTGGTGCGCTGCCTAGTACTTGCAACAACACGTGCTCAAACGCATCGACAGCCAACCAGCTAGCCTCCTTCTGTATTTGATGCTTCTGCTACCTTTCAATTCATTGCCTTCTTATGTGAGCAATGAGATCTCATGTCCGAAGATGTCCGAAAAGCATGCGGTGGGCAGCAGAATTTGGGACGTAAGCTCTCAGCAAACAACTTGGATGTCAAGGCTCATCTTTGCTTCCAGCAGCTTCTGGTGGATCGCCAGTAGTGGTGCAGCAGTGAGGACGTCCGCAGGGACATCTTGTCCTCGTCAGGAAAATGAATATGTGTGCTTGTAACATACATTTTCGTGCATGCGACAGAATAAAAACAACATGACTCACACTTACAGGATCTCTTAACTAGAAGCAACCCACAAAGGAAGTCACTGAAAAGAAAAGCTACCACTTAAAATGATTCAAAAGATAATTGTAGCAACTTGCACTACATAGTCCGAATGGCTTGCATACGAGACTTGAACTTGTTTATCTGAGGTTCAGGGAAAGGGCTCCCGAGAGACAAGTCTGCACTTCAGACTTTCCTTTCAGGACTTACAGCCCCAAGCCTTCAACCGCATGCGCGTTTCTGAAATTCTTGCCCCCTTGAGCCTACCACCCGGTCCACTCCGTACTGGTACCACGATTTTGTGGGGGTCTCTCATGCAGCGGAACAGCAGCCCAAACCTTCAATCCGAAAACTCGGTCGAAAGTCGGCCTTCTGGCGTACGCGGGCTCCGAGTTCCAGGACTGCCTCGCATAGCACAAACCGTAGGCTGCAGTTGTGCTTTTCTTAAAGTTGTCGGGCTCATACCAGTGCGGTTGGTTTTCGTCCTGACCCAGGAGTTCGAACCCTCGAAGAATCATGCGGGGAGTTATGAGCAAAGACGGGTTTCTGGTTCTCATGTTATATGGCTGCAGCTAAGCTGTTGGATGCAGCTTTGAAGCGAGCTGCGCGCACTTACAGAGGCTCTCGAACAACTGCCCCTGGCAGATCCCAGGCCGGGATGCCCCTATAAATAGGATAGCAGAGGAACTGTGCTGCGATTGCGCGAGAAATGAGGCGCAGAAGGCTTGCAAAGAAGGTGCCATTTAACAACCCTTTCAAACCAGGGGAAACATGAGAAACAGGAGTTTGCCATAGCTGGAAATGCAGCATGATAGCAAGCGCGCAAGAAGACACGGCTTGAAGCCCTTCAACCATCGGAGCCCGTCTCGCAGCATCAGAGCCCATGTTCTTGCAGGATTCTCAGGACATGGCACCCGTAGAATTTTAGAAAGAGACACCCTGAAAATGAATCCCTCGGCCCGAATCCCAACACCCACCTCCCTCCGCGATCGCTCCGAGATCGGTCGGTGATGGCAGAGTCAGCTGGAGCTGCTCCTCGGAGCCCTCCTCCTCCTCCTCCTTTGAGGCTTTGGGGGTTAGGGGCTACTGCAAAGGTTACTACAAGATGTTCCAGTGATTGTAGTGGTTGTAGATATTATGGTGATTTATAGCTTTTCGGGTTTACTGTAAGGGTTTTGCACCTTACACTCGCTCACAAGGCAGGCAAGCATTCAAACGACTGGTCCACCACATCCAACGTCACGGATCCCCGGCTAACTGCAAGCATGCATTATCCCGGCCACAAGCAAGCGTCAACCCAACGTAACGCAAAGAATCTGATTCCTGACGCTTCTGCCAAGCAGCCACCTCCTCAATGGCCAGGTCGAAGCCAAGATCGTCTGTGGCCCCGGCAGCCTCGCAGTCCGAACCCCGCTGCACACGGTGGAGCAACCGGAGGTCTCGGAGCTACCATTTGGGACTAGAGTCAGCAAGCAACGCACAGATACCAAAAAAAGCGAGTTCGGAAGAACAGGACGAAAACAGCTTACATGTTGGGGACACCGGGCACCTTTGCGACCCGGAAAGAGACCCAGTCTTCATCGACCACTGCGGAGCATAAGATTCAAATTCTCAACCAGTTCAGGCTTTAGAAAGCCCCTGAGGTTTCAGAAAGCCGCTCCTCTGGCTGTCCGAGGGGCTACCTGCACGCCGACTTCCTTGGGATCCTCGAAGGCCACGCCCACCTCTGCCCAAGTTTCAGAGCCACTGTGAACACCTCGGGTGCAACCTTCGGGCCTTTACATCTGTGTGGTTCTCAAATTTAAGGTCGCTTTTTGGGCCCCTAATATACTACGGCACCGATTATTTAGGGTACCCAAAAGGGGGACCCTAATTTTGAAAACCATCCACATCTGGTTTTGCTTGCAGAGTGCGAGAAGGGTCCTAAGCCCTGGTCGCGTGGGGTTCGCGATTCGGGAGGCTTACCACTGATCTTGGCCAAAAAAAGAGATGAGCTTTGAGCTAGAGTGATGCTCGCCGGCCGTAGGTGTGAGAGGGTTAGACTCAGACCTTCGGGCTTGTTTGGACGTGTTCGACGAGTTTGGCTGATCGCCCGCAGAAGGTGCCCGAGCCTTCTCCAAAGCAGCTTGAATGACGGCGCGGACGTCCTGACAGCGACTGGAGATGATCACATAGCAACCGCCTGTTTCGACCCTTGGATGCTGATATACAGATATACATGTTCCAGGCCGGCAAAACTTTTCGCGACGTGATTCGCAGGTGAGGCCCTCAACTCGCAGAAGCCGGCCAATACCAGCATTGAAAAGGGTCTAAGGGTTTAGGGTTTAGCTAAACCCTAAACCCCATCCAAGGGGCGCCTCACGAGCATGGCGGAGCGAGGCGATCTCCAGAATGCCGGCCTCTTTTGGGGCGATGCAGGCTTGGTGGGAGTTGGGAGAGAGTAAGCTGGGAGTTCAGCTTTCTTTGCGCTTGGGAGTTGCAGGGTTTTGAGCAGGATTCTGCATTTTGTAAGATTTACGGTTCGGTTCAGTCTTCGAGTCTTGGGATTCGACTAATAATCTTTATCTTCCAAGTGGGCTTAAGGCTTTACTTACATATGGCGCTGCAACGTCATCAGACTTCAATCGCTAGGCTGGAGGCCTCCCTGAATGTCAAAGATCTACGGTGTTTCGACGGGGGCTGCATGTCTGGTAACAGCAAGTGTGCACAACCTCAATCGGCAAGCTCCTCACGAGCCCTCGAACTTTGAACTCCCAACCAAAACCCCAGCATGGAAGTGCTGGCCTTGCAAACCTGCTCCAAGCTGGCATGCTGCAGCAGCCTCTGTGCTAGAGTGCCACAGCTGAAGACTTCATTGAAACGTCAGTTGGTTTCACTACACATTCGCCCGTTCTGCGAAAGTATGCGCGAACCTTCAAGTGCGCCCTACGTGATGGGTTTCGGATCGGAGGGGAGCATGGCCGCTGTCTCCCATGTGCAGCCCAAAGCCACCCTGGAACGTCTGACCTTGAATTCGTTGCTCCCCACACACCGAAGGATTTGCAAAACCCAGCTTCTTCCTTGCAAAGCATAAACATGCAAGAGCCGCCTCAAATGCCCACAAGGCCATTCCTAACTCCCGTGAACCTACCTTAACTCAAATAACCTGCCCGTTTAGGGACTTATATAAAGTTGAAATCATCATAGGGAACCCTAAAAAGGTAGGTGAACGCGAGCCAGGGGTCGTCTCACAACATTCCAGATGGCCGCGGAAGGCGGCGGAGTGCAAGGCTGTCAGGTGGTCGCAGTCCTTTGCTGTGGAGAACCGAAGATGAACTCTCAAGGTTTAGAAGTTTAGGGTTTAGAGGTTTAGGGGTACTGTAGTAACCTCTAGACTCGACCGCAAAGTCGAGACGTCGGTTCGTTGATTGTGACGAAAGATCCATAAGTTTGGCGCAGCGATCTGCTGTTAGCACGTTCCTTCTGAGAGTGCTCAGAACTTGGAACAGCCCCGATAAATCGAAGAGCGATGCGAAGTAAGCTTTTCACTACTCTCCCGAAATGGAGACCCAGAAGCACCCTCACCAACATCGTCAAGTATTGGAGGAGCCCCGTACACACTCGTCGAAACTGTAGTATACCTCCGTCTTCACATGGGCTCACGATCAAGAGGGCGTCAGCTTTTGCGAAGGCTACCGAGATCGGAACTCCTAAAGCTCCCGTGGCCCCGCCACGAAACGATGCCAAGCTTCAGTCGCCCAGACCTCAGCTCCAAACATCGTGGCGATGTAACTGTCAAGCACCGAAGGCGACTGATTTGTAGCATCTCTTTCCCTGTCTCAAACGATCTGACGCAGACAGGTTAATCAACGGTTGCACTTGTGCCAGCCGGGAAGCAGTGCTGACTTCTGCCTTGTCAGGGACACGCCGTGCTCATGCCGGGTCTGATGTGACATGCTCATCTCAGGGCCCAGGGCCGCAGCATCGGCTACCTTGAGAAACCAGAGTCGCCAGCGGTAGCCGCCGGATCTAGGAAACGCAGCCCCCGAGTCACCTAAAGAAGATCCACGCGATGGAATCCCAGAGTGAAACAACTCAGGCCTTCATGCTACTTGCCACTGCCGCTGTGACGACGACAGCAGCAACAACTACTAATGATAATCCAAAGAAAAAATGATAACGATACTAGCAAAAAAGGCAATATCCCCTGCACTAGTACGGATCGTAGCAAACATGATAGTAGGAAAATCATAGCAGTACTAGCAACAAAACAGTGATAACCACGGCACTAGTATGGATCGGTCATGAATCTCGCTGCAGTGCCCAGCCTCGGTCAGCAGGACACTTGCCACCGGCGCGTGCCCTGGCAGCGGTATGAGCATGCCAATGTCTCAGATATTGGGGGCCTTATTATGAGGATCCTACTATTTAGGGTCTTACCAATGTATCAAATGCCATGAACAATCAGAAGACCAGCATAGAGGGTTTGTTAAACAAAAACCCTTCATCAAGAATAATCAGAAGACCATCACATCAAAGATCATTAAAGTAACCGCGAAGCGGACCCTGCTTTGCTCTTCAAGGGTTGCTTCGGCCCTTTTCACCAGCTGGGGTGAGTGTGTTAATGACGTATAAGAACCAAAATCCCCAGCAAGGTTTGTTCCTTTGGAGTTCATGTCTCGCACACCGCTAGAAATATCACAACACGAAAACAAATAAGATTTTTCAGTTAAACGCACCAGAGACAGACGTGGAAAGCACATCCGAGTCCCGTCCTCCACGCGCTGCGTGGTGCAACGCTGTGCGCCCGAAGACATCGACGGCGTCCACAGCTGTGAAGGACTCGTGGTCCATGAGCAGCTTGCAAACCTGAAATGTGAAAGCCCTGCTTTCGGGACATGAATCTTTGTTGAAGGGTTTTAGGCTATGTTGGCTGCCTTGTGAAGGCAAAGATATCTGGGCCATCCGGGAAAGGCAGGTGGCATCGTCGTGGCCAGCGGCTGCTGCATGGTGGAGGGCGGTCTGCCCATCGCAATCCACAGCATTTGCGGCTGTGAACAATCCTTGACAGGGGAGCGAAGAAAAAATCACTCGAACTTGCATAATCTGAAAGACTGGAGAGTCGTATCTGGCGCAACCATGCATGGGCTTGTTGCATCGCCTCTCCAACAGCTACCCCCCAATCTTGCACCCAACATCATCGATCGTTGCCGATGCTCGATGCACTGTGTTCTCTGCCAGGTTGCAGGGGTTGTTTTTCCGGTGCAGATTTTGGGACTTGGGGCTGAAGCTTCGGGCGTCCAAGAGTCGGTGATCAAGCAGTAATCGGCACACCTGGGCGTGGCCTGCACGAGCCGCCATGTGCAACGCCTGCCAGGTCGTGTTCAGGGCTTAGGGGGCTACACCCCCTCCCACCACCACCGCAATGGCTCTAACCATCGCCAAACACCACTTTCTTGAGGCGACACTGCGCAGAACTGCTCCTGTTCTTGTATGCACTGGGACCCCTCTAGAATCCCAAAACCAAGTGCTGGAGCCGAGATTGTTACGCGATGTCCATGCAAAGCGACCCTGCGACCGAGAGGCCGATCGAAGGTAGCGGTCTGGTGCGTCGATGTAGTACACGAAGTTCGAGTGGTCCTCACAAGGCTAACTGCAACCACTGCAACCAACTACTGAACTGAGAGGCTTGCGACATCTCGTCTTTGGCAGGGTCAGCATGCAACACGTCACATGCTCCAGTCTGAAGAGTTGGATCCAGCTGCTCGAACCTGGCTAGATTCATACGGGATCAGATGCTAAGGGACCCTCCCGCCGGCAACTGTCCAGGAGCATCTTGGCAATGGCTTCGGAGCCCCGCGATGCGGCACAGTGCAGGGCTGTGCGACCATGCTGGTCCTGCTTGACAAAACCCCCCACAGCCGGTCAAGGACGACATCTCTCAAAACTGCAGGCCGACTCGTTGGATGAAGCAGGCTCTCAAGCGGAGAATCCACTTGGCAGCTTGGCAAAATCCCGAAAAATGCGAGTCTTCACGGAGAGGAGGCTGTACTCAGCTTGAGCTTGCTGCCATGGCAGGAGCCCCGTCGTGTCGACGGACATGGTGCTTATATCTCTCTCAAGGGTTGATTCTGTTATGACTTGGCTCTCTCGATGGCAGACATGGAGCTGCCTCTTCGCATAGATCCTCTCGGTACTTGCGACAAGGCCTAGACGGCTTCAGCCCTGAAGATAGGTGCGGCTGGCGGCTTCAATAGCTCTCATCTGCCAGTCCTTCGCGTCCAGCTCGGCCTGTGCACTGACCGAGGATGCCCGGAATTGCATTTGCAGGGCACGAACTTTGTGTTTCTACACTTCCTAGCCGATACCTTCTGCTTTCAAGGACGGCGCCTTCTTCTCCTTCTCTAAAGGCTTTGAGCCAGGAGGGTCATCACCAGCACTGCTGATTAGCATCAGTGCCTCGGTCAACCAATGTCGCTGCGGAGGGCTTCAGGGGCTCGCTAACACATGATTGTGGGATGTCGGGACGGCACGGCCAGCGGCGAGGAGTAGGCGCATTGAAGTGCTTCGGATGCTAACAGATTTGACCGAACCTGGAACCCGAGGCTACAACCCGAAACCTTTTCAACTCCTAGTTCCTCCCGCCCCAAAAATATCCGACAATCCCTATAGACCCTCAACTCAAAGGCTTTTTTGACGAGAGGCTGCAGTACACACTAACAAGTAGCCCCTCGAGCCCTCAACTGTGAATCCTCTAGGGTCAGGTGAGAAACATCCGGCTCATCTCCGAAAGCTACCGTGAAGAGAAGGCCCTGGAGCTCCTCGGGCATTGCTTTCTTTTAAATGCAAGAGCCGAAACGGTTTCGGGTCTAGGTTTGGGGCTGAAAATTCAGCTGCTTTTGTGCTTGTTTGCGGATTTGGTGTTCCAAGGTTTGGCTGTTTGGGCATTTTTTCTATGGCTTTTTCAGAGGTTGCGGGGAGCATGAGGTTTTCTTTTCAGTAGGGTTGTCAGGATGTGGGGGGGTTTCGGGGTGTGTGCAGCTAGTCTTGTCATACGTCCGAAGGGTTTCAGGTTTCAATAAGCGCTTTCTGGTGTGCAGGAGGCACACAAAGCTGCAGCAAGATCAGGCACTTCAGGCTCCCTAATCTCACTTTGACGTGTCGGTCGTAGCTACTTCTAGATCGACAGCTTTAGCACGGCCCTTGACCACTTCACACCGCCCGCCCGCCCCAAGATCTAGCACGCTTCTTAGGTTTGGAAAAAGATGACATAAGTCTCAGGAGTTGTAAGAGCATGGAAATTGCGGTCACGGTGTGAAACTAGGAGCGGCATCGTGATCAGTTGATACCACCACCGCGCTGTATTCCCATCTGGCCGGGTCTCCAGCGGGTTCATTGCAGGCAACTCCCGATGGCTCTTGATGAAGCTCTCGTCGCCCTCGTCGTAGATCGCGCGATCCTGTTGCTGGGTTTTCGGAAACCCTGTCGGTTGCTTCCAAAACTGAAGGGCAACGACGACTCTACCGACGACGTTTCCAATTTATGCACACGAACCAGCTGGTGCATGCACCAAGTCGAAGCAGAATAACGGTACTATGAGGGTTTTTTAGACTTGACACTGTATCCTTGACCATCTGGCAGTTTTCCCATCTCCCTCCTGCCCTCCCGGAATCCGAAAGCACTGCGCCCCGACAACAACAACTTCGCTTCGCTACAATCCCTGATCCCTGCAAACCCTCAATCTGAAGGCAGATTGCGTAGCCTGCAAACCTCCGAAAGAGAACAGCCGGAGGATGGACCCTCTATCGCCTGAGAGGGCCGAGTCATGACAACCTTCTATACCCCTGAGATCCGATTCGTGAGACCTCCAAACCCGAAGCGCTGGAGCCCCGCACCCCAAAGCCCAAGCCCGCATACTCTTTCTGCATAGGTGTCCCATTCCAAGCTCTGGCAAGCCGTCCCGCCTAAAACGCTACGTCCTCAAGGCGGCCCAACTCCTGTAACCCTGGGAAGCCCAAGAACGGCGACAGAAGAAGCCGCAGCAAAACAGCACCAACAGAAAAAAGCCCGAGAAAGAGGCAACAGCAACAGGAGGAAGATGAGTGAACCCACAGAGTCCCCAAGCCCTGAACACTACCCTAAACCCTAAACCCTAAATCCTAAATCCTAAACCCTAAACCCTAAACCCTAAATCCTAAACCCTAAATCCTAAACCCTAAACCCTAAATCCTAAACCCTAAACCCAAATCGCATGTTCATTCACCGGAGCCTCTGCCGGTGCCCTCAGCAAGGCTTTGTCCGGCAGAGAGCCCGGGAGCGCCAAGGGCGGCGGCAGCCGCATTTCCAGCCTCTTTCCGATCTCTCCAATTTTTTTCACGTTTTTTGGAGCAGGGTACAAGGGGTACCAATTCTATAACGGCGGTTCAGGGTAAACAGCGAGCCCAAACTGCACTGCAATCTATAGAATATTGCTTTCAAACGAGCCTGCCTTCTAATTAGGCTTACAGGGTCGGTCGAAGTGCTTTCGACATTTGCATCAGTCGCGGTTCTTGGCTCCGGCCTATGCATGAACATCAGCAGCTTGTCCACATTATCTCGCAGCGAATCCACTTCCTCGTATGCGCTGGAAGAGTGAAGAGCTGCAATCTGGCCCGAGACATGGTCCAAAGCCTAAAGTAAAAGCCAGAAAGTTGGAATATGATTATCCTAAACCCTTTATGGTTAATTATAGGGTATCCTACCCTGAAACCATACTCCAACTTTATGGAGTTTCCTCTATGGGCTGTGAACCTGACCTGGTGAAGACTCCTCGGCCTATGTCGGCCTATCTTCCGTCCCAGGTTTGCAAGCAGGTCTCCGAATCTTTGGCCTCGCGCCAGGACGGCTGCACACATCCTGCATCCCCTCTCCCGGCTTCATGCATGCGGATGAAATAGGGAACACCATTGAAGTTGCCAATTTTGAGTAGCTTCGTATGTGAGTGGTTCCACATCGGGTCCCTGTACTCTGTCGACATCAACGCAGCATCGAGTTCAGCAGGCCCATCATCTTGCAATGGCATTGCTCAATGCTTCCGGGTCGCCCATGGTATAAATAATGATGGAAGATGCTGCGATTCTTTCCTAGTTCTGTAGTTGGGCAGTCGTGCAGCACCTTCCAGACCCCCCTGTCACTCGGACTACTTTCAGCGACCACCTCCAGTACCTCGGGCATCTTCTACCACACCCCGAAGCTGCGATCTCTCACCCTCCTAATCCCAAATCTCCGTTCAGTGCTATGTTTGGGAGATCTCCGTTATGACACCTTCAAAAGATAAGCACTCACCCTGCGTCCTCCCCCCGAGATGTGGGATTTCAGCGGGGCCACGTCCCGCTCCAAATCCGAAACGCGCTCCAGCAGTCTCAGCTTCGACTCTGTGGGTGTGGGTTTCGAGGGTTTGTTCGGGGAGGGTTTGGTTTTGCGGTGTCAAGTGTCAAAGTGTGCGGTTAGGGGATCTGTTTGCGATTTAGCGTTTAGGCTCTAACACTCGGAGTCGCGAGATGCGGCGGTTCATAGTTCGCAGTCGGTGGGTTACCCAGCCGTACTTGCGATCGCTCACAAACCGCATGAACCGATCATCGTTACGCGATGACAGTGACCGAACTAAAGTCAAACCCTGAATCGAGACGTTCAGCGAAGCAGAGCGGGTAAGGAAGGCAGGCACACAAAACCCATGACGCAACCAAGGCATAAACTAGAACAGCCGCCACACCTCCTTCGCAAGTGCAGTGACTGTGAGTGCAACCTCCTGTGCCCCGATGATAATTGCTGGAGTTGAGCTACACGCTGACAGGGGCGGAGCAGATAAGCGGAGGTGGTTGCAAACCTGGGACGGAGAGAGCGAGAGAGATAGAGAAAACAAGAGCAAGGGAGGGAGGAAGGGAGAGAGGGAGGGTCGAAGCCCAGAACCTCAAGGCCCAACACCTTGAATTTACAACCGGGCCTGCGTAGGCGTGCACTTGCAACAGGGGATTATTTTGCCCCCATCTATTCCGAAACCCCGCAGCTTTTGAAGCGCCGGGCAGCCCCACCACCAGACGCTGCAATGATTCGACCTCCCGACTGATTAAGGGTGGAGCTTTGAGAATGTCGGGCATGGATCACATTTGAGTGTTTGCAGGGTTGCAGCGTAGCACAAGCTGCAATTCGCAACCCCCGGTCAGGATACTTAGAAGCACATTGATAACTGCCCCCTGCCCCAACGAACTTTCATGCAGAGTTTGGGGTTCGCGAACGGGGCTGTCACAACTCGACACTTCAGTCGAGGCTCCATGCCTCTGCGCTGAACACTACAACCAGGAACCACGGCAAGTGCCAGGGTAGTGGGCATAAACATCACGAACCTAAATGTTACGGCGTTTGTTCTGCAGACTTCGCCAGTCAAGGGATTCGAGGTTGGACCCTCTATGGATCAGTCGCTCTGAACTGCAACGCAAGTAGGGCCCATTTGGAACACTAGCCTGTTAGGTCTCGATTGTCAAGGTTTCTACTGAGACGTCAGGAGCGGCGGGCATTACGGCGGGATGGTTCAGGACGATGATTATGTAAAGGCCTTGGGACACTGCAGGGTTTCAGAAGAAACCCTGGTTGGTGTTCGGTGCCAACCCCTGCTCAACTAAGTGAAGTGCTGCTTCTGAAGCAAGACAGCCGGTAGAAGTCAGGTCGGCACATCCCACACAACCAACGGTTCCAGGAGCTCCGGGGCCTGTGTACAAAGCCATGTCAAAGGAGTGCCCACGCCCGAAGCAAGGGAGCTCTGCATGGCGACAGCGAGACTCCGGGATTGTGTCACCCTGAATCATCTAAGTTAAGTCCTTACTGCGAGATGATGTGCCTGATGAGGCCAAGGCCCTCTTCGTTTCAAGCCGTTTCGTGCTACAGACAGCCGGGGGAGGGGGGGGATTCCAGGTTCGGGTCTAATCGCTATATCGTGGGAACGAGTGATGTGAAGTGTCCGTCCATCCGCTGCAACTGCGAACCCAGAAAGCATGCGCGCTGATCTTCCTTAGGCGACTCTTGGTGAGTTCAGTTGGTGGGGCGCCCGCTCGGGAGAACTCCATCCATCTTCTCAGGTTCTACAACGAACAGCGCCAGCAACAGGTGGGAGAACCGGGGGCAGGATGACTGCAAGACCACTGCGTGCCGCAGGAAAAAGGGGTACGAGCAGAACTTACGGCAACGACAAGCACGGAGCTGACGCTGATCTATCTTGACTCTGCGATTCAAACCAGCAGCCGTTATTACAAGCTTTATTCAACTGATCATCATCAAAATGTTACGTCATACAGAACATGAGTGTCACCATTGCCGAGGATGTTTGTCGCCACCACCGCAGGAGCCACCAGCACTGCCCATTGCCAAAATCATCTTCATCGCCGCCATCATGTGGTGGGCAGAACTGTCATGATGGTCAGTATCATTATTGTCGATCATGTCGTTGTCCAATGAATGTCAGCAGTTCTATCGTTCCACTGCTACTGCTGCGACAGCTATGTCGTCGAGGATCGATACGACGGCATTTTGCCCTGTGCGACTGCTGCTGCTGATACTACTGACTGCTGGCACCACCACTACCACCGCCACTCCGCCGAAGACCCTGACGACGACCACGACTTCTCCCTGCCTTATGCTACTGCCACAGCTACGATCACGGCGACGACTACAATGGGACACCTTACTACTCGATGCATTCCTACAGTACGACCAGCTTGCCCAGCCGATGTCAGTTGGACCAAGGGCGCTGAGCGCGCCGCGGCGACCTGTACACCAGCGTGCCCAGCCTGCGGTGTCAAGAAAGAGAGCTTTTCACCCTTAAACCGTGGTGCTCAATTTGGCTTTATGGCTCGGGCCAGCACTCTCCTGAGTTCCATACAGGATGAAACAAACAAGTTCTACGGCTCGAGCTCAAAGTGCGGATTCCAAGGGGGCTTTCGACTTGAACATGGCACGACGGTGCAACATATCTCCAAGAGTCTGAAACTTTGTAGACATCGCTGCCCCGAGCTCTACTCAACATCCCGAGCCGTGAGCTACTCTGAACTCACTCTGGAGCCTCATTGAACCGAAAATGAAGAAACTCCGAAATTTGCTCCACCATGGATTTTGCCTTAAACTTTCGTAAGGAATTCGCTGAACCTGGCTATTGAACCCAAAACACCCCCCAAACCTCTACGCAGCTCTGTAAAGGACCCGATTAATTATGGAACCCCAAACCCAAAGCCAACATAGAACCCTTTACCGCTTGAACCGGGGCCGCGAGCGCCAAAGACAAAATCACCCCATAAAGCCCTTATAAACCCTTATGGGCCCCCTTTGCATCCGCATTTTACCAAAGAAGACATGCGGAGACCTGGATCTGGCCATGTCCCGAAAGTACTTGGCAGCCATCGCGGCGCCCCTGGGCTCCGGCCGCTTTCGGGGGCTGCAAGAAATTTCTGAAAGGGTTGTTCAAGTTGTCTTGAAATTGTAAGCCTAGGGGTTTGGCTCATGACCATGAACGTTGAATATCTAGATTGCCACCCGAAAATACTGATGAGACACTAAAAGTGTTGAAAACCAGACTCCTGGAAGAAACCCGCACGCTTGTTTCTGCGGCCGAGCAGCGGCTCTTTCGCGACCTGTTGGCACAGCTGGGGTACCGGGTTGCAGGAGGTGTGGTCCTTCAAGTGATTGCTATTCTTCTTGTTGCTGCTGTTGCTGCTGCCGCCTCTGCTGCTGCCTCTGCCCCTGGCATCCTCAATGTCAAAACTACTGGGGCTCTTATCCTACCGTCTCTTACATGATTCTGTTGGTCGGTCTCGGTGGTTATGGTAACTGTTGTTTTGACGGGTTTCCTCTTGTCTCACTGGTAATGATAGGTCTTACAGGGCCACATTCCACTTCTTGCTTGCATGGGGCGTGCGATGCGGGTGTTCTATTCGAACGGGCCCCCTTCAGGCAAAGATGAAACCACCGTTGTGGAGAAGGGATCCTCATTTGAAACAGCCCCTGCGCAAACCGGCGACTGTTCTTGGGCTTCCCCCTTCGCCGCCACATGGACATTCCACAATGTCTCGGAGAAACACACAAGCAACTGAAGCTTTGGAAACCCTAAACGTCGACATCTCCGAACCTCTTCAAGGCTCGGGCCCCCTGAAAGGCTGAGACCCTGAGGAGAAACCAGAATAACCGCTTACCACACAGCTCTTGAACATGGAGCACCCTGCCTAGGGCCCGTCTACCAAAACAGCAGGCATGAGATGAGCATGAACACCAGCGTAATGGCATCGAACATGGAACCTAACCTTTCGAAACCCCAACCCCTCCAAAACCCAGAACCCCACAAGCCGGGAACCCCCAAAGACTTGAATCCTGGAGCCCATGGTTATTATAGGGGAGTTTCTGAAAACAGGGGACCCTGAAATAGTACCCTGAATAGTAGCATCCTTCTTCTAAGAACCCCACAATTAAGGTACCCGCTAATTTTCGGTATCCCTGAACCCTTAAAGAGCCCTCTAAAGGAACCCTTGAAGTACCCTTACAGTAACCCGAAATAAGGTACCCCGAACTTTTCGGCAAGTCCAAAATCTATAGTAACCCAAAATAGGGTACCCCCTAATTTTCGCAGAAAGTCTCCCAAATACGAACCCTCGTGGTACCCTTATAGTAACCCAAACTAAGGTACACCCCCAACTTTGCGGTAACTCCCAAATACGAAGCTGGGGCCGGTACCCGTAGGCTCAGAGCCGAAACAACGATTACGGCGAGAGCTGTGCGCCAGGTCACGGACAACTCGAAAACCTCAGCTCGCTGTTGATGATATTGCAAGAAGCATGATGGACCTATGATCAGAGCTTTTGCTCTTAAATAGGTTCTATAGGCTTTTTTCCGGGTCGTAAACAGGCTTGATCACATGTTGGTGGTGAGGCAGGGGAGGAGCTAGTAGACAACAAGCAACCCCAGACTGTCGACTACTACTACTACTACTACTACTACTACTACTACTACTACTACTACTACTACTACTACTACTACTACTACTACTACTACTATGTTCTTTGAACTTGTCATCTCCCTCACCTACCATTTGTTATTTGCGATGCTCATGGTGGCGGTCTGGTGGTGATGGTGGTTCTGGAATATCCTCAGGAATAGTTACTAAGAAAATTATTAGTTACTAGCCCAATGCTACTTACTATGTGGTTTTTCGAAACAGGTATTGCTGCTCCTGCCGATAGTATTGGATGCCCGAGGTGTTGGCCATCCTTACTCTGATCTCGACTTTGGTGGCTGATGCGGTTGTTGGTTAAACCTGAACTCTGACTTTCTGCTCTCCGGCTACTTTAACTAAGTTGGAGAAGCGCACGCGCGCACACAGACGCACGTAGACACAAATCTTTGCCAAACGCGGACCCAGACACCATACTCGGCAGCAGCACCTCGGCGGACGAAACAGGCAAGCTTGCATTGAAACGCGAGTCAGGAACAGTCGTGGAACACAACTCTTAGAGTCTTAGAGTTGCACCGCGAGAAGAGCAGCTGCCGGAAAGGAAAAGCCGGCCTCAGAACAAAGCACGGTGAACATGCAAGGATCCTGGCGTGCGGTGTGCGAAACTGGAAACAACGCCTGATTACACCTCCTCTTTGCAGAAGGGATTTGTCGGATCCGTACTACCGTATGGCAACGTCTCCGATGCAGGGAGATTGCAAATCAACACCCCGCCTAGACAAATCATTGAAAACAATGCTGAAGCACTGAAGGCCCGGCATACAGAAGGGTGATCAGGTAGACTGGCGCAAACATCCGCCATGGGGCAAACTGCACCTGCAAAGTTCAGGTGCGGCTTGCCCACGGCATCTTCATCGCCACAAACAGTAATAAGCACCAGAATCTCCGACTGCTTCCTGGTATCCTCGTTGTTGTGACAGCAGTTGGCCATGACGACTACTGTCACCCTAGCAGTTGTGAGTATCGTTGTCACGGGTACAATGCAAAAATCGCCCAGCATGTGCACATTACCTCTCATGCCAAAGGGCTCATATAGGGGCATTGAAATTCGAATACGGTTTTGGGGGCCAATTATACGATAAATATAGTAAGGAACCCCCAAAACAGTAAAGGTAACTGTTAAAGCCCCTATATGAGCGCTCTCTTCGAAGATCTGAGCCGCCGACCCCGGCACTGGCAATCCCCTCGGCGGCTGCCATGGCTCCTGTCCTCCTACACACTGTCCTCGCCACAAAAGCTTTTAGGAAGCCAGTGTAAGGACCTTAATAACTCGAATAGGGTTCTGGGGCCCAGTATCATAGAATTATAACAAGGAACCCCCAAAATAGTATTGGTAATTATTTAGGCCCCTATATTCACTGCCAGTTCCTTAGCCTCTGTACATGGGGCGAGAGAACATGCATTGATTGCTCTTCAGAAGCCTAGGGCCGAGGGCATGGAGCTTAGGTGCCGTCCAAAGGCTAGCACTCTTTCTGAAAGCACTGGGACCAACAAGGCACATGCCAGGGTCCAACAGGATGAGAAATCGGAGGTTAAAGGCAAGGATGTAGCGCACGGAGGAAACACTCGAGTGTCGGCGATGTCAGCAGTGGACTGTTTTGTCTCGCGGCTTACTCTTCGTCTGACATTTCCTCTTCATCTTCCTGAGCATCATCGTCGTCACCGAGATCCTGCACAGAAGAATCGGAGCTTGGCGCAGGCGCACATCAAGATCATCAAGGCAGAGCAGTGCTTCAACCCTTCAATAAGCGGGCCTGCCTTGCCTACCTGGACCCTAAGGAACCTACTTGTTTTAGAGCCCCCTGCTATAGTTTCTTTATATAAGTCCCTAAAGAAGTAGGTTATTTGGGGTTAGGGTAGGGCCTAGCGGAGCTACAGCTAAAAGACTGCTCCCAAAGCCAAATGCCTTGTATCGCACAGCGTGACTTGAGGGATGCCTTCAGACATGGAGCACTTATATGGGAGTTTCCGAAAATTAGGGGTACCTTATGGTACCTTATTTTGGGGGTCCCTATAATAAGGATCCTACTGTTTGGGGTACTATGTTACGGTCCCCCATTTTCGGAAACTCCCATATGCCCACAGCATCACTACGCTCGACACTGCTGCACGAGCCCCCAATCCTGACTGTTCCAGAACACTGCTGCCGAAAGACCTCCCTCGTATCACCTCGAAGCCTCAAGCACTGCACCTAGTTCAGTTCATGGTTGGGATAGGATTAGAAATATACATATTTATTCCTTATTGGGTTTAAGTACCCATAAAAATGTGTAAAATGCTACCCAACTATGACAAAGACACCCTGCTAGCTTGTCTTACTTCTGAGCCTCAGCTAGGAGACTCCGATCCGCCCCGAACCCTGGCAACCCTAAATCTGTTTAACCCTGAACCACACAGCCTTAAACTTTGTAAAACCCCAGTCAGACAAGGTATGTACAATGTACAACCCTTTTTTGCTGCTGACTTGCACGCAAGGACGCCTCAGAGTTAACCGCTCTTCCGGGAGTAAGTGGGAGTTTCCGAAAATAGGGGACCCTAATATAGTACCTTAAATAGTAGGATCCCTATTATAAGGACCCCAAAATACGGTACCCCCTAATTTTCGGAAACTCCCAAGTGCACCCTGAACCCATAATCCTCTCCTCCCCTCCGTTGTCGCCGAGCTCCGCTGCATGCCGCTTTCGAAGCTCATCTCAGGCCAAGACCCCAAATAAGGGGCTCGAAGTCAGGGCCGTGTTTAAAAGTCCTTTTACGGCTTCGATGACGTTTCGAGGTGTCTCAAAGTTTTGGGTATGTTGAGGGTTCTGTAAGTGTCTTGTTGGGGGTTCAGCAGGCTTAGTGACCATAATCCCTAAACCCGAAAGCTTTTGTGGGGGTTTTGACACTGATAACATATGGGCGTCTTCAAAAACAAGGGTCCATGTCGTTCCGATTGTTTGAGCATCTAAATCTAGGTCTCCTTGTTTTCTCAAAGGTCGGTGCAGTTCACACGTGTCCAGGAGCAGGATGGCTGCTGACAAAACCGGAAAACCCATCCCAGTTGGCACGCTGACAATCACAATGCGGAAAAATCCCAGAAGAGTTAATCAAAGTGGCCCGTTGTGGCCCACATACTTGGTTCCCAGTGTACTACAAGACATCCCCAAACCACCGTTCCACAGATTCACGCTCTTTTAAATTAGAGACGAGGGGCCGGTCATCTGCTTGATCTCGTCTGTTAATGCCTTGGGCTGCACGGCGAGATGGAAGCCTTTGGGCCCCGGGCGAAGATTCTCAAGACTGTGCCTTCTTGTCGTCCTTCTTGCTCTTCTTCCTTAGCATCCGCGGTCGACCAACGGTTACTTTAAAAGTCTTTACAGAAGCGGCTTAGAGTTTAGAGAGCTTGATGGCTCCTGGAGGCTATGTCGGGTCGGTCAAACTCAAGATAAAAGTTGGAAAGTTCGAAATGCTTTTCGCGTTTAGTTCCGGATTTCCTCTTTGGTAACTAGCTTAATCCAACCTCAGCAATGTACGCACGCTAAAGGCGGAACCGTCCCGGCTTGCTAATTAATTAAGCATATTTCATATTTCTCTGCTATGCCGTTGGGCTTTTCAGCCTGAACACATCATACCTGAGGGCCCGAAGTCTGCAGCACTTGTGCTCCTGAAGGCACGCGTCCCAACACTGGATCGCACCCGCTAGCCGCTAATTGCCGTCTGGATTCGGCAGCTTCTTCCGCTGCCGCTTCAGGTCTGCCACGGTCGCCTTCCAATGGCAGGTGGTCTCGACTTTCGCGCTGCGGGGTTTGGGCGGCTTGCGGATTTACTCACCCAGGCGACCTTTGCAAACGCCCTCTGTCCGACCCCCTGATCCAACCTGCTCAAAGCTGCCAGTACACTTGCAAAACAATGAGTGCTAAATGTTCTTGGGTACTAGGGCTTGAAAGAAGTTTGCCTAAAGGCTTGTGCATTTACAGGCGCTCTGAAAACCCTGGACAGATCATCTGGAATCTGGACTCTCAACTTTCGAGGGGCACTGGGGATGCTTCATTTGGCAGTCAAGACAAGTGGCAGCTCTGAAGAATTGGGAGGGGACTCTGATTAGAGCTCCGTGACACATGTCTTGACTTGGCTGCAATCCTCCTATAAGTTTTAAGTCCTTAGCATGCCATGTGTGGACTCAAGCTCTATGCAAAAGGCACCTTGAGTGCTTTGCGCTCAGCTGCGTGACGCCTGCAAGAAGCATGAGGGAAGGAGCTCTTTGTCAAGTTTAGGATTCAGGATTCTGCTCTTTTAAGGGTTTGGCGGATGCGTGCTCTGAAAGCTGAAGATTATAAGGGTTCTTGAATAGAACTTAGGACGTTTCCTCTAGAGTAAGTGCCACTAGGCCGGTGGCAGACCTGGCATCACCAGAGGGCTCAGCTTCGATTTGGGTTGCTGGCTTTGGGTCAAACTAGCAATCGAGGACAGGAGACACTCTTCCGGCACTTCTTTAAACGGTGAGAGTTGCAGATGGGTCAGGAGTGGTTGTGCTGCCATGCACGATGACGAGTGACTAGATCGGAACTCTAGCTCAAGAGACCACGTCCGTAAAACCCTAAACCCTAAACCCTAGTATGGCAAGCCCCTCCTCTTCATGTCGTGACTCGATTCTTTCGGCGGCTCCACCGAAACATCAGCGTCCTCATCCTTTTTTTTGGCTGCCTGCCATGGGCACGTGTATAGTCCAGCACAGCTGCATATAAATAGCCGTAGCCATAGCAGCATGCAGGAAGCCCTCACCCGAACACTCGAAACCCCTAAAGCCTGGGGCACTAAACCTATCAAAACCTGAAAGCATCTGCATGCCACCACGTTTTGAGTTCTCGACCTGGCGCATTCGCAGTATGAGCTCCCTGCGAGACAAATGAAGAGTAGTAGTGGTAGTCGTCGTCGTATTTAGAAGCAGTAGCAACAGTAGACGGAGGACAATAGTAGTAGAACATGGTAGCTGTTGTCGTCGTTGTCATCACGGTCGTGGCCGTGTTGGGTCGTAGCACCTGTAGTAAACAAACAAAGCCAAACACAGTGGTCTTTCGAATCCCAAAACTTTAAAACACTGCAAGCATCAAGTCGCAGAACCTGAAACGGATGCACTGTTGAAACAAAGCGCCGGCAACACCTGCTTGGCTTTGGCTTTCCTCGACTAACACTCGGAGTCCAAAGCCGCACATCACGGAAAGGAGTTCTCATGCCAGCCCATGTAACCAGTGAATGTTCGGTCCAAGGTGCTTGCTTTTGAGGTGAGCTTTCTTGACCTGCTCAAGGGCGAAGGGCGGCTTTGAGTGGGCAAATATCTTGTACCGTCACTACTTGTTACTTCGTCACAGTGTTGGTGCGAACGTGTTCTGCTACGCTGCCTATACGGTTTCAGCCTCTGCTTTAGGCACCCGCACTAACAACAACATGGGCATGCTTGTTTTGGCTACGGCCGAGAGTATCACCGTGCCAAAGCATTACGTAACGTACCCTGCTGCCTTGCCCATCGTCCTCGCCGGAACCAGGGCTGTGTCAAAGCCGCGCCATCAGTCCACTGACAGCGGCGTCTGTATTCAAAACCAGATCACAACAACAAATAAAAAGCCAGTCCAGCGGAGCGTTTATAAAAATGCTTTTAAGTAGCTGTCGTAGCAATGCGATAACCAGAAAACTGACAACAGCTGTGAAAAGTGCTTTGTTGACCTGCTGCATCAGCCACAGTGTATGGAGGACCGCTGAGGGTGTGCCGGTCCATAGTGTGCTCCTGGTGAGCTCCTCATGCGTAGGAGCACGGAACCACAAGAGCCGACTGTGATTTGCTCTGGAAGATTGAGGTCAGAGGCTGTGCTGCGGCTGGTTTGGAAGCCTTTGCACCACAGCTTCTACTCGAATGAGCAGGGCGATACCCGTCCCAAAGACCATGCCTGCCGAAACTGAGTACGGGAAGTGCTCAGCGACTCGGTTGGAACCCCTGATCCTGATCCCGGTCTTGACCGTCTACATCCTCAAGATACGGAAACCAAACCTCGACATCTTGCTCACTGCTGATGCAGAAACTTCAGCTGGATTCTTTTCCGCTTGCATTGTCTCGCAGCATGTTCGTGGCGTCCGGCCTTGATCTGAAGGCCATCGATTCCGATGCCCCGTTGTCTTGCCAGCCAAAGCCCAGAAGCTTACAACTCGTACCAGTAAACGGGGTGATGACGGTGAAGAAAAGGAAATAGTGTCTGCATCGAAGCAGTCGAATCTCCTAGTATCGTGCCATCTGGCAAGCGCTTATCTATGGATGATTTCTGATTGGACTCAGTCTTTGAATTCCAATCAGAACCTCAGTCACAGGTGTTTTTTATGGTGAAACGTTGACCTGCTTGTGGGCCCAGAGGCACCGCGCTGACTTCAGGATGCCGTGCTAATGGGGTATGTCGGTCTTGTTTACTGATATATATATATGAATATTCAAGGTATAAAGGAAAATAAATATAAATATAAATATAAATAAATATGTATATATATATATATATATATATCTATCTTATGCCTGAGAGATCTACACCAAGAGTTCAAGAACGCAGTAAATCAACCTACAAATTCGACCATCGCGGCGGTACACTGCGTGCACTACGATCATGCTGGTATCTGAATTGCATGTCAGGCACGCGGGCAACTGCCTTGCCAAGCAAAGACAGCGGCAAAGATGTTGCATAGCTATCTTGAGCGTGTGGGAATTTCCGAAAATGGACCCTAATATAGTACCCCAAATAGTAGGATCCTTATTATAAGGATTCCCAAATAAGGTACCTCGGAAACTCCTGTGTAACTTCATCAAAGACAACTTGTGGTTCAAGCAGCCCTGGCACGAAAAAGCAGCTACGCGAGGGCTTGGCAAGTTCCAGTTCTGACAAAGACAAGTTGGCACACCGAGGTCCCCGGTACCGAATCCGTACTGTAAGCCCTACTGGAATCTGTTTTCGAGGGTTCTGGCGAGATGCAAATGTGCAGCGGCATGCTGCATTTCGGCGGCCACTGTCATCGCAAAGCGCGGTCCAGGTCTTCTTTGCACTTGCTGAGATAGGTCCTGTCACCCGGTGGCATGTGAAAGCTGGCCGATCGTGAAAGCAGAGTGGAACTTGTGCCATTACAGTGGCAGCGAAGTGGTGGCTGTGCAGTACACTGGTGTGGGAGCAGCAGGAGTAGTAGTAGTAGTAGTAGCAGTAGTAGTAGTAGTAGTAGTAGTAGTAGTAGTGGTAGTAGTAGTAGTAGTAGTAGTAGTAGTAGTAGTAGTGGTAGTAGTAGTAGTAGTAGGTAGCAGTAGCAGTCGCGGTAGCAGTAGCAGCAGCAGCAACAGTAGCATGAGCAGCAGCAGGAGCAACGGCAGCAATGATAGTGCCTGTGACAATGACAACAACATCGATGCCAGCAACCGAGATCCTGCAGTTCTCCCACGACGGCGAGGTTCGCCAAGAAAAAACACGATTGCTATAACAAGAGATATGGGAAGCACCCCGTTAGAATCGGCTTCAACTGCCAATGCGGCAGAACCTTCAGCAAATCTATGCAATGACGTGCTCGGCAACATGTGGTACCAATCCTCCTCAACTGAACATTAGCTGTGTACTCCTTCTTTTGCAAGCGATGATCTTGCGCAAAGGTGGATGCAGCTTTGTGCCTCCCCAGCAGCGCCGTAGTAGTAGACCCTTAACCCTAAACCCTAAACCCTCAGGCTCTTGTGAGACCTCACGTCTCGTCTTGCGCCAGATACTGCTCGAATCCTCTCAGCAAGAACAAGTCGTCGTGCCCTGCCTGCATCGACGCCCAGGGATTGACACGAATGTGGGTAAGTTCATCATCAACCCTACGGGCCCTACAACCAAAGTCTGGGACTGTACTGGTATATCACTCATTCAATCTGCCAAGAGGGTGTTTAGACCCCATACCTCTCCGAGGGTGAAGACGAAATAGAGATGGAAAGCCCACGAGCCCACGCGCCTCGACGTCGAGATCATAGCCTGGCAACGAAGGTTCCGCCCGACAGCTCTCCGAAGGTATGTCTCGCTGCATTCATGCTGCATCAGCATGCCAACTCGATCACACCTTAACCTCGCAGCTCAAGTAGTCACACGCCTCCCAACACCTGCCAAACATATCGCGGCAACCCGCCGAGGCACCGAGGTCTTGCAGAAATGCTCGGGTCTTCGACTTCTTCGGCTCGAAGTGCAGATGCTCCACCTCTGAGGGCAGCGGATGGGGAGGTGCCGTCCGAGAAGCTTCAGACTCCAGATCCACAGCCGGAGGACACGGTCTAGACTCAGAGAGACAAGTCGTCAATGTTTGTTCCGCATTATGCCATCAACCTTCTTCTTGGAAGCTATGGCTGAGAAGCACGCGGCAATAGCAATCGGGAGGTAGCCTCGGCTTCCCGGACTCAGAACTTGAAGCCCCACGGCAAGGTGCCAGGCAGCAACAAGCCCTCTAAAAGCCTTTATATGGCTGGCGCATGACCCCATGTATAGCCGTCTGCAGAGATGCATCTTACACTTGCGAAAAGGGGCATGTGTGTATATGTAAGTATATGTATGGGCATACATACATACGCCGGATGCGTGCGCACAGGTAAGACCGAGGCGCTGCGAAACCGCTTCTGCACGTTCCCGACTCTACCCATCCATCCATCCATCCGTCCATCCAAATTTATATCCGTGCCATGCATGCATAACATCACGCCGTTCCACATGCTAGCATCTTGTGCCTGAGCCCTGCTGCCATGTACATGATACATCATGTCAGTAGCATATAAGCCATCCTGCATCGCGTGCCTCAACCAGAGTCTGTGCCGAAGAACGGTCGAAGGGAAATGCCTGCAGTATCTCCAGCTCTGACCTTTGGTGTCAAGACCGGGGGTTCGGCTAGTACGTTTACTTTGAATGCGTGGGCGGACCCCCTTCTGACATTTGTCATCACATCCTGGCTTCTTGGTCAGGTTTAGATTCTCAATTGCGAGCCAGCAGAGGAAGGATCTAGGTCTTTGGCTTGCAGAGCCCCTGGTTTCATGTAGGTTTCCGTAGGCAGCCACAAGATCGAAGGCGCTGTGCCTGGGCCGGTTTATCCACATAACAAGAACATCACCAGCCAAGCCGCGGCATCATCCCCAACTGCTTCAGAAGCTCAAGCCGGAAAGCCTAAAATCCAGCCAGCCGCCAACAACTACCAGAAGCAACCTGTCTGCAAGACATGGCCGAAGCGACCCCTCCGTGTCCACGGACATGAAGTGGATGACCTGCTTTGTGTTGCTCTCGAGTTGCGACACCACTAATCTCGTTTTGATGCTCTACCATGAGCGCCGCCTTGTGCTAACATGAGCCCCTCGGGCCACTGTTCAATGCCATTCTGAAGCCTAGGTGGAGTGAGGACCAGCCACGGGCTAAAAAAATGCAGGCGCCTCAGTAAGTGTAGGTATTTACAGTTGATTGCAACAGCATCCTTACCGAATGATTTTAAGTATCCTTTGGGCACGTTTGGGCCAAAAGGGAGTTTTCAAACATAGGGGACCCTAATACAGTACCCTAAATAGTAGAATCCTTGCTATTGTTATCAGGACCCCAAAATAAGGCACCCCGTATTTTCGGAAACCCCCATAAATCACACAGGGAGTTGACTGTACATGAAAGGTCGTGTTGAACGAGGCTTATAGTTCCCTCTCGCAGCCCAACCAAGAACTGGCAATGCGCTGGAAAAGTCTCTATGTGTTTGTTTTTTGAAAGTGGGCGAAGTGTGACTGGCAAAAGCTGACAAGATCACACTTCTTTCAGCATGGGCTTGGATTGTGTGTCACAAGATCACCCTAAAACCTTAACATTAGACCGCAGATCCCACACCCATCTTCAAAGCCAAGGTGTGGAAGGCCAGGGGCCTGGCCGAAGCTCTCACTTCTACCGAAACCTGCCAGCCTCACCTAAGGCCCTCTAAAGCTTAAAGTTTAGCTGCTCGAACCCCCACAGAACCGCGAACCAGTAATCCGTAACCCTAGATCCTAAAATCCTGAAACCCCCTAAACCCTAAAACCCTGAACCCTAAGATCCTGAAACCTATACCTAAACCCGAGTCCATCGCTCTGGCCTTCTTCCTGTCGGGCTTATCCTGGGGAAGCGCTTCCCTCAAAATCGCCTCGATGCTCCTTCAAATGTGCTCGTTCATACTCCAGCTCTCTAGCTCTCGGCATCTATCACATACATGTGCATATATATATATATATATATATGTCGAGTCTTTGTTTGTCTTTTCCACCTATAACACATTTCTGGCTCTCATTTACTGTCTTTCTGACCGTGTATCTATGGGGGCGCGTTGGGTGCTTGGAGGATGTCGGCGAAAGGCGGGTGTGGGTATGCCTGGCTTAGCGGCGGGAGTGTGGTCGGGCGGGGGATCTGCGACTGTACCTTTCTGCATTCCCTTTCGCACATGTGTTCCTGAGGCAGGACCCGAGAACTCTCCGGTTCACTTCTGGGACAGCGACCCCAACCCCAAAACCCCTCAACCCTCGATGACCCTCTGAATGAATATGGGGGCCTTAATAATTAGAAGAGGGTTTTGGGGCCATTCTACTATAAGCCCAAAAGAAACTAAGGAACCCCTAAAAATACTGTAGGTAATTATCTAGGCCCCTTTAGTACGCTGCTAGAAGGAGCAAGTTCACCTTTTGAGTGAACACCCATCGGCTCCTGGTGTCAACTTCAGCGACCTGCACCTGCTCCTGCAAGTTTGGTCTCCAGACTGGGTGCCTTGATAATTACAACAATTAACAAGGGCTACTATAAGGGATCTATAAGGGTACTATAATGTAGGGGCCTTAATAATTACCTATACTATTGTGGGTTTAACTCTTTAACCCCAAACCCCGTAGGCCTTTGTAGGCCGACAATAAATCCTAATTCCAATTTAAACCAAAATCGATGGGGCAAACAAGTACATACCCGGTCTGTTGCGCAAGATGCTCGCAATTGCAGCCTCTCCTTCGGATAATCTCTGTCCAGCCGCTGCACGTTGCCTCAAACAATCTTGTCATCCACAGAAAGCCAGGTCTATGAACTTCTAGCTTTGGGAAGTGGAACTCTGGTCGTAGAGTGACATCGGCTACGATCCCCTAGCGTGGCTTCAGGAGTTTAAGGCGGCTGCTGCACATTTCCGTCGCCGAACTGCGACCCAAGACTTGCAGACGAGCAGCTCGGGTCCATGCCTTGCAGAACACTAGACAGGTTTTGCGAAGGCTTACTGTACAGAAGGTTACTAGGCGCCACCATGCATTTCACAAATGTCCAGACTCAACTGCTATCAGCGAGAGGATCCGAGACCTGATGGCAAAAGAACATTTATAGAGATTCCACTTGCAACAAGCATGACATCTGCACGGAAATGGCCGAGTTTCCAAGGCACAGAGGTGCATGCCACAACTACATGAACAACTCACTGTTCTACATGCAAGGTTTCATAGCTTCCCCTCATCCGAAGACTCAAAGACATGTGCACCCCCCCTCCGGTCCCACGAAGCCCTTCATGGGAGTTTCCGAAAATAGTGGACCCAAATATAGTACCCCCAATAGTCGTAGGATCCTTAGTATAAGGACCTCAAAATAAGGTACCCCTAATTTTCGGAAACTCCCTTCATTTGTTAAAGATCTCAGGCAGCCACTGGAGAGGAGGCCCCCCCAAACGGAGCCCGGCAGGGCAAATGTGGCCCTCGCAGCTGGGTTTCTTTACTTACCTTGGGTTGGTAGGGAATGGAGGAATGGGGTACAATTTTAACTACTATTACTACCATTATTCCATTCCCTACTAGCCAAAAGTAAGCTTAGAGAAGCTGGCAGATGAAGGAACTCTTGCTGTGTCTGTGGGAGAGTGTTGCCTGTTCTTTTAGACGAGGGCATGTCACCGCGATCGGGGCTTCGGACTCACGTGGTCACGACCGCATGGAAGCACAGCTGTCCGGCAGAAGAAACAGCATGGCGCTTCGCCTTGTAGCAAAACAGCAGAACCTTTCAGTGCCTCGCACCCACACCTCGTGCGACATGACTACAACCGCAAAACTCCAACGTGCTCAGTGCCTGCCTGCCACCCTCGACCTGGCCCACTGCTGCAATCACCAGCTTGGCACGACGCTTGCTCCTCAGAGGCTCAGAGCTGACTACACCCAAAGAGTCCGACACTCGCAGTTCAAGAACTTCTGAGGATTCCTTCGCAAAGGGGGCCTGAAGTGAGGAACATTCCTCAACTCATACGTGCGAGTTCATGTTTGTTTGTAAACTAGACCCAACACGTATGCCATTTACGAACTTGAGCCAGTAATATACATACTTGAAGTACAGACAAACATACACGAAGAGACATCTACCTCAACGAGTCTGTGTTCATGCGAGCACATGTCTCGGTCAGTTCGCTTTTCTGTTATCCGTCCGTCTCTCGGGCTGTCTGTCATCTCTGTCTGCCTGTCTGGCTGGCTGTCTTCTTGCCTGTTTGCCTGCGTGTGCACACGCAGTCTGCGCGGCTGTTCAGAGCTGAATTAGGTTTGAACCCCAGGCGCCCACCCAAACCGAGTGGGCGGCCAGTCTCCACGCGGGAATGGCTCTACCTGAGCTGTCTTGGAGCCGTTGTGGTTGAAAGCCTCGCAGCCTGGCAACTCGAGATCCATCCGTGGAGGTGACCCTGTCCGCTTCCTCTTCCAGACTCTGCATGTTTGAATGGAAATGGGCGCCAGGCACAGACCCCGTGCCAGCCAGCTGCCTTCGGCAACAACGAGAGCGACTTTGGCCCGGAGTCTTCGACATTCCCGGATAGGGGCCCAAACTTGAGGGCATGACTAAAGAAGACATGCACAGAGTGGGGCTTCCAGCTTCAGGTATGCACTCGAAGGCATCGGGTCCACGGCCTCCAGAAGCAGCGTGTTCGACATGGTGCTGGGATGGTTCGCCCCGATCTCAAGGAAGAGTCCGTTGGAGACCTTCTGCATTCGTCCGAGTTTCACATCTGATTTTCTAAACCAAATGAGTACAAGCTCCTCGGCTTTAGATCAGAGGCATATGGGGGTTTCCGAAGCCTAATATAGTACCCTAAATAGTGGGATCCTTAGCACAAGGACCCCCAAATAAGGTCCTCCGCAAAGGCAGCTATCGAGGCTTTCTCACAGAATGTCAGGGCGAGCTGGAAGGCGCAAGCCGCCGGGCTACGGGGCTCAGGCATCACAGGGGCACCTTCGGTGTTTGATGCTGGCAAACTCTGTGTTTCAGGGCTCATGGTTTCATGGTTCAGAGGCAATTGAAAGTTGAGAAGATGAAGTACATGCCCCGACTTGGTCTGAAGCCTCAACCAGGTCGAGCTTAAAATGCAGACGGCAAACAGTTCTGAGGTCAAGTTCTCAAGCGCGAGGATCAACTCTCTTGAGGCAACGCAATGCTCACTCGAAGCGAGAATCCTAAAGAATCTTCGGCGCACAGTTGCTAAATCTTACACCTCGTTTCAAGTCCTAGTTTATTCAGACCCTGCACCCAAGATGGCTGCTGCCGCTGCATCTGAGGTACGGGCATGACCCAGGCGGCTAAGCACCTCTTGCGATTTTGACGAGCAACCACCCAATGGGTTCAGGCTTTCGGCGCTCACGCTCGGACAATCCAGGCGAGGCATGTGGTTCGAGGTCTGTCAAGTGAAACGAAGCTAGCTGGACAACACTTGACAAACACAAAGACTTGAATCTCAGCCCAGCGAATAGCCCTCCACGGCAATGCTCTCACGGATCACCTCGTCCAGCTCGTCCGGGTCCGTTAAGCAGCCCTCAGGAACGTAGAGCTGGTTGAAGCATGTGTGCCCGCTCAGTGGAGAGCATCGCACAGTGGTGTTACCTTGCTGAGTCGGCTTTTCAAGATGGAATCTCATGAAATCCGAATCTTTGAATCCACCCACAGGCTCCTTGAAGGATCCGGTGAAGAAGCGGAGAAGCTTGTTGAGCGGATTCTGCATCGGTGGGAGGCCTCGCCCGGCACGCTGCAGGCGGTAGAGGGCATCAGTAAAGAACTGCTTCTGCTCGTCAGTCCAGCCATCCGGCCACTGGACAACAGCGAGCAACTTCTCCAGATCCAGCTCTGAGTTCCCTTCAATCAGCTTCTGGAGCCTTTGGAAACCTCCCGACTTGGCGAGTTCCGGCCAGAACTGCGAGTTCGTGTTGTTCGGGAGAACCGATCTGAAGCCTTTCACCAGCTCGTCCACGGGTGCCTTGAAGTTCTGATTCCACACTGCTTTGCAGCTCAGACGAGTATATTCCTGGGCTCTGCTGAAAGGCACCAGGTCATCGGGCTGGAGACCCTGGGGAGCAAAGGGACCCCACTCAGTGTTGAGGTATTCCCACACATCCGGGCTGCGCCACAGCGGTTTGTAGCAGTTCTGGTCTGTGTACCTTCCGGACTCGGGATCCACGATCTCATCGCAACTCTTCCATCCATACGTGTGCAACTCCTGTTGCCGGCGATGGCCATAGATCCCAGCAATCCACTCGCACTCTCGGATCAGGTCTTCGTCCTTGTAAGCGTTGGGCGCGGGATGTGGCACTGCAGTTTGACCGTGCCAGATGCTCTCATAGATGACGCTGTGAAAGCCTGCCGGCGTGTAGCCCATGCCACTGATAACATAGGCCTTTGCAATCCACCGGCCAAGGAAGTGAAAACTTCCCGCTTTTCCAGGCTCACCCTCACCTTGATCCCCCGCCGCTGCAAGTTCGGCATCCGGCGCTTGCTCGTAATCTAGGATGGGAATGAGCTCACCAGAGATGAGTGGCTCTAGGAGCATCTGGGGCGTCGTGCTGTTCGCACACTTGTTGAGCTTCAAGCATTCTAAAGCCTTCTCGCTGGGCTTCTCCTCGGCCACAATGGATTCCAAGTTCAGCTGTATCCACTCTTTTCGCAACCCCCCAAAATCTATTCCATTTTCATTAAGGAAATTGACCCGCAGGCTTTGCTCCCAATCTGCGTACCAAGCATGCTTGTTTGATGAATGCGTCTCCCTGTCAAACCACTCTTCCACGTCAGAGTGGCTCATGAAGTGGCGTGTCTGCTCAAAGATCGAATCTCCTCCCGTCCGGTTCAATTTGAGTCTGCCCTGACACTCAGAGTCCTGGCCGTTGATATGGCCGTCAGCATCGATAGAATGTAAGGCGCGAAATTCCGCATCCGCAAGTTCTTGCAGCGTCGGATCGTCTGCTCCGGGCTCTGTCGTCGGGGTCGTGGTCGTAGTCGTGGCGGGACTCGGATTGAAGATCTGGTTCATGAGCCACCAGAATGGATTCTCTGCTCCTTCTCGCACCTGCCCTTTCGCCGCAAAGTGCGGCATCATTCTATGGCCGAAGCAGAGACTCCAGGCCGTGGCGTGAAGCGAGAAAGAAAGGACCGCCATGGCCAACGTAACTTAAATACCAGCACCGAGAGGAGTTCAGGGTTTAGGGTTTCGAAACCCTAGCACCCGGACCCCCAGGTAACGCAGAGAAGTTTGCAAACGAACTTGAGCCGGGGCTCAAGGGAAAATGCCAGAACAGCTTCACTATTACTGGTATGAGGCTGCTGCTGGCACTGCCACTGCCACTGCCACTGCTGCTACAACTGCTGCTGCTGCTACTCCTATACTCCTACCCCTACCCCTATTGCTGCTCCTACACCTATGCGCCGATGTCTGCGCCTGCACCTGCGCCTACGCCTCTCCTACCCTTATATACTCCTACGCCTCTCCTGTGCCTACGCCTACTCCAACTCTACTCCGGGTCCAACAGTCCCCGTCCCAGCCCCACCCCCACTCCCGCTCGTACTCTTACTCCTGCTACTCCTACTGCTTCTACTCGTATTGCTTCGACTCCTACTGCGACGACGGCGACTACGACGACGACTACTACTACTGCTACTCCTAGTGCTTTCATGCCGGGATTTCTACTGCCAGCCAACTGGCACCTACCGCTGAGGATCGCTGAGGCCTTGCACCCACAGGTCTTGCGCTAGCTGGCTCGTGGACGCCATCGCGCAAATTACCCAGTCGGGCACCTCGTTCATAAGAGTTGAAGTGTTTAGGTCTTGCTTGGGATCAATCATGTGTTGGACCTGTACATTTCGCAGATGTGAGCTGCAATGATTCCTAAAGACACACATTCCTAAAGACACACGGCAAGAGGGCTCGGAGCTCTAGTCAATTTCAAAAAACGAGCGAGCAGAGGGAGAGAGAGTGACGGAGTTGCTGGATGCAGGCTAATGCCGCACCTGCATGCACAGCTCGAAATTCATAGACTCGTTATAGACGTGCGGAGGCGGATCCAGGTGCAGGCCGATGTGTTGGTGCACAATGTTGTGGTGTCACGACAACGACAGCGCTTACACGGCAACTCCTATCTTACTTGTTCTTTTGCCTCCCTGCTTCTTCCGCTCCCTCCCTCTCTCTCTCTCTCTCTCTCTCTCTCTCTCTCTCTCTCTGCGTGCTGCTACTGCTGCTAACCCCATTTCCGCAATGACGGCAACAATGAGACAAGTGCTTACTTTGCCTAGCACTTGCACCGCTGATGTGACGACGACTCCTGCTGCTGCTGCTGCTGCTGCTGCCACTGCTCCCGTTTCACCGATGCTTCTGTGGTTACAACGAGGCCAGGATGAGGACGGGGAAGACCTAATCCTCTTACTACCGCTGCTGCTAGTCTTACTACTCCGATGTCTCTCTTGCTGATAGCCCATCTACTGTTTTTCTGCACATCGGCTGGTACGAAAGACAGCACGTCGAATGAAGTAATGGCATTAAAGTAAAAATTGCGCAAGCCACGGCCCGCCTGGCTCTGCTGAGCGGCGCCGATCCAACTAGGCAGCCACTCCTCGCTTCGAAAGAGACGACCCCGACTTCACAGGCTTCAATGCTGCATAAGATAGGAAATGGTGCCACCAGTACGATGTGTACCAGTTTGCCATGCGCACCAGCAAGAACGGATCAAGTAGATCAGTAGACCTTGTGACTATGGCACTGGGCAGCGACACTGATAACAGCTACCATGGCTGTACCGGTAGCGCTCGTACTAATGGGCAGAACAGCAGTGGCAAGACAGCGGCTCAAAGCCGTCACAGTGCACACTCGTAGACCATGAAATAAGCCGCCAGGGCCGTAAAAGCTTCGTGCCAAAGGCTCTCGGCACACCTCGCAAAGGGTGACCTCAGGCTTGCGCTTAGCTGCTCTGCACAATCAAGCCATCCACAATTAGAGGAACCACAGCTCCTAGCATTGCATTCCGAAGGACAGATGCAAATCCCTGTCAAGGAGACCTATACCCTAAACCCTTTAGTCAGACCCGGCTCCTTGTGCACACGCTCTTGGATCTTGGCTTCTCCTGGGGCTTTACTTACCTTTGGTAGGGAATTAAAGGGGCCTGATAAAGGTTACTATAAGGGATCTATAAGGGTACTATAATATAGGGGCCTTAATCCTACAACTTACCTTTGGTTGGTAGGGAATGGAGGAATGGGGTACAATTATAACTTATGAAAACTACTATTACTACCATTCTTCCATTCCCTACTAACTGAAGGTAAGTTAAAAAACTGCGGCTGTGCCGGCAGGGCATCCAAGTGCTGAAGGGCCTACGAGCTGAGCTACAGAAAAAGCAGTGAAACAGCCTTGGAGTGTCGTAATATGGGGGCCTTAATAATCAGAATATAGGGGTTTGGGGCCCAGCACACAATAATTGTAATAAGGAATCCCCAAAATAATATTGGTAAAGAATAAGGCCCCTATAGTACCGATGTCTGCCTTGCACAGAGCATACCACCCAACAGCCGTTCAGACAGACGACGCCGCACCCAGTCGCAGTTGGGGTCCTATCCACGGAAGCTTCAGGCGGTTGACGGCTGCTGAACTCCTGGCAATGGCACGGAATATGCCGAGAGCCACGGTTTAGGGTAGAATTTCACCTTCGGCACTTATGCTTCCGAGGTGCATCCACTTCAAGCAGACCCCCCGCAAGGCTCGGAGTCCATCTTCGCGATCGAACATCGCATCCACCTTCGGCAGTGGGGCACTGCAATGCAAGAGGTTTGCATCTCCCTGGCACGGATATTCGGCGAGTTGAGCCCTCGCGTCACATCCATACCTTATACCTTATACAGTTCAGTGTTGGAGTGCTTCGGAGACCAACTATGAGCTATGTCGCAAGAGAACACGCAAGCACACAGTTCGAGGCAGACCAACCATCAGTGGCAACCCACGGAACCTGCTGCAAATCTTCTTCGTCAGCTCTATCTCTTCTGACTCTTCTGGCCAGACCACAAACGGAACCACAGCTACTGTAACAATCTGATTCTGATGGCCTGGCCGCAACCGAGAGCTGCAAAGCCCTAAAACTCCGCCTCCCGAGCTGGACTTGACTAGGTCGTTGGAATGTTAGAGCCCAAACGAAACGTAGCGAAGCTACTGCGTCTCAACATCCGAAGGCCGAAGATGCTGCTGTGGGATTCTTCATGTCGATCTAAGGGATGCTGCCTTCCGACGCCACGACGGAAGTGGCCACCTGCAAACGCAGCAATGCGTGGTAGGCATAGGCAAAGAGGAAGAACAGTGCTCACATTCATAATGCCAGCGAATCTGCCACAGCACAGTGCAACAGTACGGGAGTGGCTGCGGCTGGATCCAGAGCCCCTTCTTCTGGCGCCACCTCTTCGCCCATTGATGTGGAACTCCGGCACGGGGCCATAAGGCTTGTAAACGAGAGTAGCTGTGCTCCACTTCAATGACGCCTCGGCGGCAGCACGTAGATTTGGCCATGCATGGGGTCAGTACTTTGCGATTGTTTGGAAGCGGCACCATGATGATGTGGAAAGTGCCGGTCGCCTTGAGAAGGGCTGTTTGCCACTGAAGTGTCGGCAAAGCCCCAGGCTCTCAATCCCAATCTGATGTCAAACCGCAACAGATTTCCCGAAACCCCGGACTCAACCCACACGTTCAACCAGGATAGTGTACTACAGTAGAGTATCAGTTCCGGGCGGCACTCCAAAGGCGGGTCGCAGCGCCGGAGCCGAGAATCGAGGCCAGCCAGCAGCACCCCAAGGACACCGGGCAGGCAGCCCTGAGAAGAAAACAAGAGGACCAAGCAAGAAGACCACACGTATATACAGTGTGTATATATATATATATATATATCATATGAACGGAAGAGGGTAGCCGTACTGGTACTGTAGGAGTTTAGGGTCGTCGACGTCGTCGTGGCAGTGGCAGTGAGAGTGACAAAGGTGGTGGTGGTAGCGGTGGTGGTGGCGGCGCCGCGGTGATGCTGGTGGCTGGGGTGGCGGTGTGGTGGTAGCAGTGGTAGTAGTAGTAGTAGCAGCAGTAGTGATAGAAGGAGTAGTAGTTGCAGTAGAAGTAGTAGAAGTAGAAGTAGTAGTAGTTGTTGTTGGTGGCATTCTCGGGCTTAGCTAAGCCATGCAGGAGGCTCGGCATTTCAAAAGCTTGGCACAGTCCTGCGGTGTCTATCTACCTCCTGACTCTCAAATCGAGGACTCTTTGCCTCAGCCAGCTCTTCCACACCACTGCGGATGAGACAGCCGTATGCGTCCTGCTGCATCTTCGTATGTGTCTGTTGGGGAGGCTGCAGGCAAACAAAACCCTGTGGAACCACAGCTTGTCATGAAACTCAACCCGAGCAATCAGCCAAGAAATCTGCGTGTACTTGAAGCGTCTGTCTTTCAATCCTTGAATTATCGTCACTTCTCTCCGTCAGCGCCTTCAAACAAGTTGCTGTCATATCGCCGGCAGAGCCATTTGCCTGTGCCTGCACGTGAAGAACATGTGCTGATACGTTTGGGGGTTGTCCTGGAAACAGTCTTCCTGGAAACAAGGCGCCAACATCTTCAACCAAATAATCAAGAGAAGCCACTCCCACATGCAACGAAAAGGCGAACTGTACGCAATGTGGTGGTCCTTCCACCGAAAAACCAGAAGCCGTTTAGAAGAATCCGAAGTCCCCCCCCCTCCCCGGAACCCCCAACCTCATGGGAGTGTCGCCAATCCTGCGCTGGGGGAGACGTATCGGAGAGCTCCACTCTACAGTATCGTTTTCAATGTCTAGACGGGAATTTGGTTTAACAGGGTTCAGTGTAGAGGTGTAGAGGAATGATGCTAAGCGGGGTCTGCACTCAGCAAACCCTGAACTCAAACTCGAAACTTCAAGCCCTTCAGCTCTATACCCCAAGCCCACGCCCGAAACCGTTAAAGAACCCAAACCCCTTCCACAGATTTTCCCAAACTGACAACCCAGAGTAACCAACAGCCCTTACACAACCCTCCCAAGCCTTCCTAAACACGGCAAAGCTCCTGTGAAGCACCTTCTTAAACCCCAACCCCAGACACAAACCCTCCCTCACCCCTTGTAAGGCCCCCATGAACCTTAGCTGCTGAGTTCATAAGCCCTCCAAAAATGTACACTTTTAGCTTCATAGTGGGTAGTATTATCCGAAAAAGTGTAAAGTGTACCCATCCAGCTACGAAAAGTACCTTAAATAGTAGGATCCTTATTATAAGTAACCCCAAAATAAGGTACCCCCAGTTCTCGGAAACTCCCAAACCCTTATGGAGCCCTTTAAAGGAACCTTTATAGCACCCTTATAGTAACCCAAAATAAGGTACCCCTATTTTTGGAAACTCCCAGTTCTCTTCGAAACTTGTAGTATCCTTAAGGGACGGGGGTCCAAGGGGGGTATATAGCCTAGTGATCCCTAATTCTCCCTAGTACTCCCTAAGGTTCCCTTACAGTCCATTAAGGATTCCTTATACCCTCCCGCCTTGAACCACCCTCCCTTAAGGATCCTATAAGAAACCCTTGGAATCGCCAGGCAACCCGGCCTCGAAGCTGCAGCCGTGCGTCGCGGAGCGCAGCCCACAGGGGCCCCAGAGGCCGCAGAATCCTGGAAATGGGGGACTAAAATATAGTACACTCAATACTAGGATCCTAATTATAAGGACCCCAAATAAGGTACCCCTTTTTCGGAAACCGAAGCTTTGCACTTCGATGGGCTTAGGGGAGAACTTTCAGGTATAAAACTTAACCACTAAACCCTAAACCCTACAGGGTCCTCTTGTCCCTTTTTCAAGGGTAGGACGATGGCTACAGAGAGTTGATCCGGACATGGGTTTGATGGGCTTTTTTTTCTCTCTCTCTCTCTCTCTCTCTCTCTGCCGTTGCATCCAGAGGGTCTAGCAGCGCCTTTGATGAGCTTAGTGTCTGGAGTTTCGACACCCGCAGTCGGGCCGGGCAGGCAAGGACTGCAACGACGGTCTAACAAGGTGAAAAGTGACACGGGAGCTGTCGCAAGGGCTACAAAAACACACCAGGACCCACTACACAATCGTAAGCTTCCCAAGGCCAACTGAACCTGAAACGGTGCAAGTATGCAAACAGTGCGGTGTAGTTCGCAGTCTTTCTGGGTCAGGTTGCCTCAGAAGTACAGAGTTTTGCAGCTTTCGGTGATTTTGTGACAAAGGTAATCGCAGGTGTGTCATGAGATATATTTGGTAGAGATGCCGGTGAACTGAAGCAAGCCTACCGACTGATTCTCATGTTAACCAGGCACAAACCCGCTTACGTGTGCAGCATGAAGTACCCCTGAAGATTCATGCGTGCATAAGCAAAGACGTCACACCACTGTGTTAAATTGGGTCCAGGCACGATCCAGGGCCTCAGAATGGCCTTGTCTTTGAGCTGCCACACCTGCTACTCACGCACCTCAACCCTGAACCTTAAGCCCAAAACTGTCTGAGGGTGGGGGAAGGTCACAAATCGAAGGCAGTCTGCTCTAGTCTGCAGGCGCTGCAGCTGGCAACATTATCAATCGTAACAACTATTCATGCACTTTACGAAGCTGAGTGGTCTGCATGGGCACTTGGCACTGGCAGCAAACATGTCTGATGATTTCCAATCTCGAAAGCGGGCAGAACAGTGCTTTCCTACTTGCCCAGCACATAAATGCAAATTGAACAGCACATATGCGACACCTTCTCGTGAAAGACTGCAGGGGCCTGGCTCTGGCAGCACCAAAATGGGCAGCCACATGGAGCCTGGGAGTTCTCAGCTACTTGTGAGGGCGTGACGGTCCCGTCAACCACCCAACGAGAGAGGACCCGCACCGGGACCCCGGCACACATGGTGTTGTCGGAGGGCAGGCATCGCGCCAGGTGGCAAACGGCCATGTCCAGCACGAAACAGTTGCAGGTTGAGCTTGCGGTGCAATCAATTGTTCAATCCGCCGGTCTAAGACATGTTGAGTCTGAGGGGGATAGCGCAGCTTGGGGCAGGGTGTCCCGGTTGGGCTCAGAGCTTCGCGTATGAAGGGGCGTTTAAGGCTGTTCAGGTTCTCGCCTTTCCTTGTTTGCGAAGTCAAGCCTTGAGTTTCTGATTGAGTGATCATCGCTGTGGGAACAAGCCCTCCCAAAAGGTGCAGAGAAGAGAACATGGAGCCAGGTTTGCGTGAGCAAGCTATCAGGTATTGCTTGGGCTGTGACGCTAGAGATACTTGAGCAAACCCGTGAGACTAGAAAGCTAATTGGGATACAAAACTACCTGCTGACATCAAAATGTAAGGCCCCCAACTACACCGTAAACATCGAACGCTGCGTAGACATTGTCCTGAGCCGGGCGTTCTCCTCCTCCTGCTCTTGCTGTCGCCTCGGAGACAAGTCGCAGAAGCTAGGATTTAAGGTTTACAGGCTTAGGTTTTAGGACGTAGTGACTTAGCGATCTCTTTGGGCGTGGGACTTGAAGTTTGGGAATGTCACCAATTCCAACAGAGACTCCTCAACCCCAATCGCACACCATGAAAGGCATACAAGTTTTTTGTCCCCCACCACACAGGAAACCAACTAGTACACATGTATATTCGTGCCAATGCATGCACGCATGTTTGTATGTGTGCGTGACTGAATGTATGCAGGAATGTTTGCATGAATTGGTGTATCTATGGTATGTATGCCCTGCCTCTTCGTCTTGTAGATCTGAGTCTCCTTGGCTGTGCTTCTGCAGCTGGAAATCTCAAGTCCGAACCCGCCAAAGACTGCTCAAGTCCCGTGATGAGGATTGGTACCATGGTTAACCTCCGGATTATGTGGCAAGAAGAAGCACGGCCATAGTTGTTGTTGAAGCACTCTCTTCAACCACATCAGGCCGGCCATCCCCAAACCTGCAAACCCAATGGTTCCTAGATGTTAGCATCGGTTGACACCATTGACAGTCCCTTAGGTGCCAAGGGGCCAAGTCGGCCTTCATTGTCAAGGCATCACGAATGTCCGCACGGAGCCGATCCTCAAAAAGCGAACTCTTCTTGGGTTTTGTTGCTCGAGTGTTGCTAGGATTTCGTGTAGTGCTCTTCTCCTCGAAAGGGTTTCGGGTGTGCAAGAATTTAGTAACGTGAGGTGCGCGGACGTGTCAAGCTCTCTCTCTCCCCCCGTCCCGTGGCTGCGTCCAACTACTGCACCGGCCCATACAGTCTCCATGACAAATATTCGGCTTGAAAAGGACCTGTGATGAGGCCATGCAACTTGAAAGCTCCCGAAAGTCAAACCACTTAACTTCGGACTTTCTGTCGTGTGGGGGCCTTAGGATGCGTCCAAGGGTCTGCCGTGGCCTGCGCGATTTCCTCCATCTTGTTGCGGTCATCGACGGTCTTGGACCTTGGGGTTCCGTTTCATATAAGGTGTCTCTATTTCCATCGTAGTCTATTCCAGTCAGGACCGCAAACCCGACCACAGTGATTCGAACATCCCTCACCTGGAACCTTACTTCCTTTCTACCAATACACTGACTTCGGGCTTATTGCAGAAGCACGTTTGTGCACATTCCAGATGGGGCATCGCTCAGTCTTGCAGGCGTGGAACTTCTCTGCGCGAACTTTGTCGATCTCGTGCTGCACATAATCGGCATCATGAAGAATCTCGTCCTGAACAGACTGACATGATGGGCCGGACCTGCCACTGCGCCCTTCGCTCTCTTTTTCTTTGCTCGCTTTTCCATGATCTTCGAAGGCATCACCACTTCAGGAGCCGGACATCGTGCGTCACAAGTTCGGACTTTGTCTTGCCATTCTGGAGGTGCTCAACCCGGGTTACTGGTCCGGCCCAACGCTGGTGGGGGCCACCGAAAGGTTTCCGCATCAACTGTGGCACGTAGACATACTCGATATTCTTCCACTTGAGCTTGTAATCCTTGTGCACCTGTGTGGGCCATGGATTCTTCTTCGCCTTGCCCGGAGCCTCGACGTCGAGGGTGCGATTGATGCGTGGTGGAAAGGGTGGCCGCAAGTAGAACTGCCCGTCGTTGGAGGTCGAAATGCGGAAGTCACATCGCTTCAGCTGGACGTTGGGAAGTCGGCGGACCTTTCCCTGCCGCTTCGTCGGATTCGGGTAGCCCCACGGTCGACCTGGATGACAATGGATTCCAGTGTAGCGAGTCGTGGAAAGCTTCGGCGGAAATCCGAACCTGGGCTCAGACTATATACCAGGCTACTTCAATTTGCAAGGATCCTACAGTAGCCAGTAGTATCTATGCACCAGCACCAGCCCCTGATCCAAAGAAGCCTACAGCTCCTGAAAATCGATGGCTTCACAACGGCTTCAGAGCCATTGCTTAACTATCGCGATAACGATCGTCACTGTCGCTACGAGCCATTTTAAAACGTCTTTCGCATCCGAAGCGCCAGATCGTCTGATTCCTCGCACGTTACACCCTTTTATGCCCCAAACCCTAGATGGGCACCGTCATTTTCGCCGAAACCGAGTTCTCATGCCCTCAAAACTCTGGACCCTAAGCCCAGTTTTACCTGGACAAGGGGCCCACCAAATGAGCCAATTACCCAAACCCTAAGTAAGTTTCAACTGCGGTTTAAAGGTTCTATATAAGGACTTTTGGGTCCTGATGTGCCGGTAAAGTGTATAGGTCTCAGCCGGACGTTGCGAGTTTCACAAGATGCTTCCGGCACTGTCATAATAGTCCTGCACCCAGAACTTGTGCCGCGTTAACCCTAACCCTCCTCCCCCTCCAAGAACTAACAACGCACAGCATGGACAAATCGCAAGGGGACAGCGGAGCGATGACCAAGCAAGGGCACCTATAAAAAGGCCGGACCCATAAAGCATCCTGCCCTGCCTAAACTTTGAACTTTAAGCCTGCGGAAGCCTGCAGAACCATCCCCAACCCACAAGCCCAACAATAAACGGACATAAGGCCCGAGGAGCCCTGACGCCCCAAACAAAACGAAACCCAAAACACCTGAAGACTCTGAACCCTCAAAGCCCCAAGAACACCAAGGCCCAAGAACCACAACAACTGAACCTGAAGCCCCAAAAGCTAAAAGAAACACATGCATGTATGTATGCACCTATGTGTTTGTATGTATGTGTGTATGTATGTATATAATATTAGTATATATATATATATATATGTAAGTATGTATGTATGTATGTATGTATGTATGTAGTTTTATCAGAGCCCAAGGAGCCAGGCCCTGGCACTCCTCAGCTGGAAGTTGGCGCTGCTCTGAGGCAGCTGGCCGCCAGCCGCGGGTCCCAGGCTCTGGAAGAAGCTCGGGGCCTCAAACAAGTTCCCCCAAAGGAAAAAGTTCCCCCGAAAGAAAAAAAGTTCCCCCAAAAGAAAAAGTTCCCCTGAAAGAAACAAGGTCCCCAAAAGAAAAAAAGTTCCCCCGAAAGAAACAAGTTCCCCCAAAAGAAAAAAAGTTCCCCAAAAGGGTTTCTACAAAGAACGGATCGTGTAAGGGTTCTTATAAAAAGGTCTTGAAGGGTTTCTCTAGGTGGTCCGAGGTGTCTGAAATCAGAACCTGGAAATCGCAGCTGGATGAGCTAAGACTGAGTGTCCGATGCTTTCGAAAGCCTACATCGCCTTCCATCATCTGACGACCCCGCTTGCGCACCGAGTTGCGGAGCCAACCGTAGAGGTGCCCTGCAAAGGAAGGCTTCCGGAGACTGCCGAGCCGGGGAGGCTCCTTGCTAAACGCTGCGTGCAACGTGCCAGGTAGTTCATGGCTCACCAAGACGTCCTGTTTAGGACGCCCGTTTCAGGAGGCTACACTTGTTGGCAAGACGGGCTGTGATGGAATGTCAACCTGAAACCTCTTGGTAAACCTACTGCCCTCTGCAGCTCTTGCCTGAGCCTGAGCTCTGTTCGAGCCACAATTCCGCGGTGCAAGACTGCATTCAGCATGAAATCCGGAAACGCGGCGAAGCAGCTGACCTTGTCGCACGAGCAGCCCTGATGATCAAGGACACAAGCAACCGCCACGATCATCCCAAGACCCTGGCCCTAGCCCCTAAGCTTTCTAAGCACAAGCATCGTAAATCCCAAATGTATCAGCCTTAATCGCCTTACTCATTTTGAGGGGCTGCAATAAGAGGAAACAATCACCATCCAGAAGTGGAGAACCGGATCGCCTTCTCAGCTTTCGCCCTGGCCAGAAGGTTTTCTAGCCTCAAGGCAGGATCAAAGAGAGACCGGGGTGGAGGGTTTGCAGGTTTGCGGTTCCGTCTCTCACTCTCGCACGGTTTCGCCGCTCACACTCCTCGCGGCTTAGGGTAGATGGTTCGGGGTCTTTTGCCTTCTGCATTGCTAGGTCTAGGCATGCTATTACTAAGTACTAGCATCCCAAAATGCCGCTTAGCCATTACCGTTTGATAACACGAGGTTTCAGGTCGCAAGATGCCGGATTTATGCTTCAGGGCTTATGCTGGTTTTGCTGCAGTTGGCGGGGAATACACATGGTACATGTGTAACCAGCTTCCACTACAACTTCTGTCGATACTCCGTGGTCAGAACCACTACATCAGCAGCCATGGCATAAGACCGTCTACAACGCCCTTAGCAAACCCACAGGGACCCCATCAACCAATGAAACCCATCAGAAACCCTAGCCAGCCCCCTGAAAACCCTTCGAACAAGACCAACAACCGTGCGTAACTGCAAGCACCCAGAACTCGGTCTCGTGGGACAGTGGAACTGGGGCCGACTGAGCAAAAACAAATCTACAACTCTTGCAAGACAAGCACTGCTGTTACCACTGCTACTCCTCCTTCTCCTCATCCTGCTGCTGCTACTGCGACTGCTACGACGACGAGTCAGGACGTGTTTCACCTCTAATCCCTCTGCACATGCCCTCTCGAAGTGCTGTCCGGCGAATGCGGCCACGGAGCTCTCGCATTTCCTGCGCATAGCGCATCTCCCTTTCCATGAAGCCTGCAAGCTGCCCGGGCACAACCCTCCAGACCCAAAGGCTTCGTTCATGGCTGTCATTGTATAGGAGATGAAGAGGGGGGAGCTCGAAGCTTGAACAAGCTTCGTGCATCCCGCGCCTTTGGTCACGACACGCTCGCGCTCCTGGACAAGCAGCCCGGTTGCGTCTAGCATGCAGGTGTTCCTGCCGTGTTGGGCATATCTGCAGTACGCCCGCTTTGCTATCGCCTCAAGACATCAGCATCAGCATGCAAGTTTGTGATCAAGCGAAGGGAGTCGAAGCTAATCCTGTTCCCAGTCCTCGGCATCCATCCGATATTTCTTGTTCCGCGCCACATCAAGCTGAAGAAGATCAATGTACTCGGCCACCTGCATCCGCAAAGCGAAGTCGGCTGAGAACATTCCAAAACGTAATTCTGCAGCAAAAGCAAACCTTTCAAGTAGGAGCGAGAGTACGTAAGACATCCGAACAAACTGCAACATGCAAAATCGCGCAGCTTCGCTCTGTATCTCCTTGAAAGGCAATGCAACTAGGAAGCGCATGTCTTGATTGTGATGGTTCCGCTCCCAGATTTCGCTCACGTGCTCTTCAACGTCCTTGTACATCTACTATTCACCATGTTCGCGAACGGTGTTTCTGAATGCTGGTTACATGAGTACTACGTTATGAGGAACTTGTCAATACTGAGGTCAGTGACACTATGATGCACAGCCTCGCCGAAGAAGCGAGCATCTTCGACGTTGCTATGGTTCTGCTCTCTCTGGAGCAGCTTCAATGTCCTGAGATATTTCGTGTTGTGCATGTGGGTGGCTCGACATTCGGATCCCTTTCTAGATTCGCAAAATAGGCCGGCACCAATATAAAAAGGACCCCCCCCAGAGACTCCAATTCACAGAACTACCTATGTGCTGACATGAGTCATGGAGGGACCTAACTCCACCCGACCCTACTCCGGCGTTAAAGCGGACGAGCAAAAACACACGTGCTTTCAACCTATGCCGCATGTGTGACCGCAGTTGCAACCACGCGAAACAAGCAACATACCTAAATTCCGCTTGCTCTGATTCGAACCCCAGTTCAATCAGTCAAGTCGGAATCCCTCTGCAGCCAAGGTGCAGCTCCTCCCAGGCACCAAGATTGGGTTGGGAGGTCTTTGTTTTTGTTTATGGCATGCTGTTACAGGTCCGGTGCTCAACTATATAAGTCTGCTACCGTGGCAAGATTTCGGACATTGGTCAGGCTTTGTCAGACTTCAGAGCATCGGGCCTTAATCTGACATGATAGCAGGGGGCGTTGATGTGGTGGCAGAAGCCATCGGGACAATGTTGGAATCGTCGTCGTAATAGGAAGAAGAAGGAGTGCATAGTAGTAGTAGCAGCAGCGGCAGCATCGGACGAGGATGAGGAGCAGCAGCAGCAGCAGCAGCAGCAGCAGCAGCAATCGCAGGCGCATGGGCAGTCGTCCCAAGGTCAGAGTACCGGTGGAGGCAATAGCAAATGAATACAGCCGGTTTAGCCGCCGCTGCAGGGTCCTCGTCGTGCACTGGAGGCTGAACCTCCAAGAGTGGCTGGAGATGAGGGAGTTTCCGAGCACCCCAAAATAGTAGGATCCTTATTCTAAGGACCCCCAAATAAGGTAACCCTTATTTTCGGAAACTCCCAATGAAGCTCGGGGTAGGGGCGAGGGGGCCTCGGTGCTTCTTTCGAGGGGGCCTCGGTGCAAAATTGAAGAAGCCTATGTTTCCATCATTTCTGTGGGGACAGCCTTCAGAGGCACTGGAGCTTTTTACAGTCATCACCAGCTTTGTCATCCTTAAGTTCGTCATGTCGTCGCATGAATGCCAGCGCTTCGCTCCTGGCAATGGTTCTTACTCTGGCGACTGCTGCTGCTCCTGCTGCCCCTGCTCCTTTTCTGAGCTTGTTAGTTAGTGCCAACATTGTGGAAACTAGGATGCGGCTTAATGAGAACATGCTACGATGACCACTGTACTTGACGGTACTTGTTCAACGCTGACTGGGCATTCACTTGAGCTACGAGGCCCTAAGCCCCGAACCCTTCCCCCCCTGTAGCCGTAGCACAAAGCCTACCGTAAGCCGCCCCTTCAGGGCACCTTGGCCGGAGTCAGAGGCGGAAGGCTCGTAGTTGGCGGGCCCTCCTTGGGGCTCGTCGGCCCCATTCCGCCCTGAAACAGTTGCAGCTCTGGCGGGTCTGGGCAAAAATGCGGGACTTTGGGTATGACCGGGTATGACGTCGTTGGGCATGAGTGCTTTAGATGATCGGGGTCCAGGGCTGTAAAATCATAAAATTAACTACACAAGTACCTGCGAGATCAGAGCCCAAAAGGGTGATCAGGGCTCCAAGAAGAGAAGTTCTAGACGAGTTGGAGTTTAAAGTAGAGGCCCAAGTCGTTAGTACAAGTTTTAGGCGGAGCACGGTGTCAAGAAGTTACGCAGGGCAGCGAAGAAGGTTTGCCTTCCGAAGTCGTCGGCGCCCAAAACAGAGGGAACTGCCTTAGGTCGTTCACCCTAAAGCCACCTGCAATTCCTTAGGTTGAAACCCTATGAGCCCAAAAAAGCCCTACCCCAGCAACCTCAAGTGCCAAGCCCATAGAGCCTAAACCTCAAAACCCCCCCGCCCTCTAAAGTTTCAGGAAGCCGAGAAAGTAAACCGAAGGCACGTCTCTTCCTGTCTGTTTCTCCCCCCAGACTACGATTATCGTTAGTACTACTACTACTACTACTACTACTACTACGACGAAAATTACTTCTTCTTGTATGCTTCCAGACAGAAGCGGGCTTTGCAGGACTGAGTTGAGTGGCTGTAGTAACCCATATAATGACCGATTAGGAGACAGCACCCGTCAGGGCCCAGGTGTTCAGGTGCTCTGACTGTCGTGATCCATGCTTCGACAGCTCTTGCGCCTCCGAGGCGATGGTCATGTTCAGCGACCGCCCCTGAGCTCTTAACTTACCTTTGGATACAATTATAACCACTATTAATTACTACCATTCTTCCATTCCCTACTAACCAAAGGTAAGTTGACTGGCCGTGTTTTGGAGTGATGGGGGGTCGAGGAGCAACGGCATCGGGCTTCGTTTAGGGCTCAGGGTACCGTATCCTTCCTATACAACAATAACAAAAAACTACAGTAATAACAACAATACTGTAATAATAACAATAGTAGAAAACAACAACAATAATAACAATAATAATAACTATCATAACACCTATAATGCTCACTGTTCTTGCCATGGCCACCAGCATGCTGTGCTGTCGTTTGCAGCGAAGGCGCGGTCGTGCCAAAGCCAGGCGAGGCCGGCGTGGTGCTGCCGAAGCCTGTGCCCGGAATCAGAAGGGGCTTAGGGTTTAGGGTTTAGGTGCTAAACTAGAGCTCGCATCTCACGCAAATCAAGCTTTCCACTCAAGTCAGCTCCGTGGAAAGGAGAAGCACGGCCCAAGATTTTGATTTGCGAGGCACGTGCACCTATTTTGCATCACCACTCATTGAAATCTGAACTTAATACTGTTGTCAACTCTTGCCCGACACCGTGAACAATGGTCATGTTCAATCTACAAAGGCTGTCAGAACAAGAATCAAAGTATAGATCCTTACTGGGGGTTAGGCTAGACGGACGGAATAGCACTACTCCCGACCCGATCCAAATACGAGGAAAGGTCCATCGCATAAGCGCAAAATCACCAACCCGGCCCAACCATGCAATGACTCCCTAAACCCTAAACCCTAAACCCTAAACCCTAAACCCTAAACCCTAGCTAATCCAAAGACTCTGAGAAGGAGCTTTAGCCTGAATGACTGATAGCAAACAGCAACAGACACGGCTACAACACAAACGCTGACAAAAGCACGGTTCGTCATGTAAAGCTGGAATTGTAATACTCATAAGCTCCCGAAGCAGAAGAACTTCTACCCAATGATATAACAAGAGCATTCCAAGAAGAGCCAGCCCACAGAAACACAGAGAAGACTCCCCTACCCTCAACCCTAAACTCAGAAGGACAGTTCCGAAGCAGGCGGCCCAAACAGCCCTCTTGAAAAAAGGTACAATAAAGGTAAAGAAAAGGTAACGTGAAAGAAGGCCGCACCTGGCGAGGCCGGGGTTGTCGGAGCGTGCGCAGACATCGGGGACATAGGCGAACCCATGGGCGAGCCCGGATCCTGCAAGGGGGTTCCCGATTGCTCTTCAAGCCGGCTTGAGTTCTGCGAGGTTCTATTTTAAATTTTTTGGTAGCATCTTTTCCATCTGATTTTTAAGGGGTTTAGGGTGCAGGGAGTGCACCTGTTCGGGGTTTAAGTGTTCGGGGTGTTTAGTGGCTGTCGGCTTTGAGGCTTGCTCATTTTCTTAGAAGGCTAAGGAATCTTCAGTTCTTTGTGGCTTTCTTTGCGGCTTGCGGGGCCACACGGCCAGAACGTCTATTTGTTGCAGGGGCCTTAATAGGAAAAATAGGTTTTTATTTTCATATTATTATTGAAAGAGGCCCCTATGTTACATCAGGGGTCCAGGTTTCAAGCGCTCTGGGCGGCTGAGGGATTGGTACTCGGGGGTCTCGGCCAGTTCGATGCCAGGAAAAACCGACTCCGGTGCTCCTGTTGAGATGCTGATACTCCCCTTGTGCTGCAAATGCCTCCAGAAGCCCAACTTCGGATCCTACTGGATGCCTGGTGAGCCTGCTGACGTCAGCATTTCGTTGCTAATGCTAGTCACTGCTAGTAGTTTTCGTTCGGTTTAGGCATCAGCAGCTTTCCCAGACATGGTGGGCATCGCTAGTCTTGCACCTGCTACCAAACTTTTGCTTGTCCTTCCGCCGTCAGGCTTGCAGCACTGACTCCGGAACTCTCCAAGCGAGGCTTCACAGGTTCCAAGATTATAGAACCTTGCACTCATTGGAGACACACCACGGGAGAATTAAACTCTCTGAACTCCCTTATCTGCAGTTTTGCTGCTCGCTTTTGGGGCTAAAGCTCAGGTCAGGGGCTGACGCATAAGGGTGAAGGTGAAAGTGAGACCAGAACGTCCTGCGAAGGTGACATCGCACGCTCCTGCCGGAAAGTGCTCGCCTGAGTTCTGCAATGGCTGAAGCAAAAGAACAATTGTTTGGTTGACGTGCTGAAGGCTGGCCCATCCTAGACCCGTGCTCTTGCTCTTGTTCCGCTGCTGCTCCATCTACCTGTTAGCTTCGTATTCATCTATCGGTTGCTCAGATTGACACTGCAGCAATTCGTTGACCTCATATGGCAAGAGCCTGGCCTGAATCCTTACGATGCATCTCTTGTTGATTGCTGTTCACATCCAAGGACCGAAGAGTCCAATCTAATCCCAAAACCGAAACCTAGAACCACGACAACCCAAGAAACCGACTCTGCGGGAACTGAGGCCCTGGCTCCCATGGGCGCCGTCTGCCGATTTCTTCGGAGGATGAAAGCAATGGCATGCAAAGTATCCTGTTGAAGCAGGAAATATGGGGGACGTAGTTCATACTTGTAGTTTGTGATAGGAGCTTTTAGGGACTGTCCTAGCAGGGTTTGCTTTGTAGGGTTCAAGGTTCCAAAGGGTTTGGGGTTTAGGATTTATGATTTAGTAGCTTCTGTATACTTACATGAAGTTTAAGGGTTCTAATCTGCTACTGATCCCCTTTGCCAAGGTTGCTGTGGCTCGAATATCTCTGTGCTCAGCAACTGCACCGGTATGCAAGGCTGGCAACACTCCGATGCTTTGCGGGGCTCAGATTTAGTTGAGCTAATTCTGCCGATTGAAAGCCCTTCTTGAATGCGCTACCTTGTGCTTGTGAGAAAGTGTTGGGCAAGTTCGGAATGAGTCTTGTTTTGCTGCGCGTGTTCTTACTGCAACCACCAGCAAATGACAACTATGCGACCATGTCGACGACCCTGGCAGTCGACGACAGTCGGTTGTGGCTGTGACGACGTTTAGGAGCATGCTGTGGTAACAAAGGGCTGACCATAAACCAAATCAAACAAGCCTGACACCCGAAGTCCTAAACCTACAAAACTTCAACTCCACACATGATATTCTGCGCCCCACTGGGACATTGCTGCCACGACGACGACGACACTGCTACTCGGACTACTACCTCTGTGAGACCATGCAAGACCTTCAAATCGTCCGGAAGCTTAAACACGAACCCCAGCTGTTCGCCAATAGACCTCGGCCAAGCGGTTGCCGCTAAGCTGGCAATCGATCAATGAGTGGTTGGCCTGTGATTGAAAGTGCTCCGGGGGCTTCGCTTTCGGTTCCGCGGTTAAGAGACTTTGTTTTACGGTTTTGGGGGATTTCAGATTATTGATTTCTAGTTTCCAAGACCTGCATGGCAGAGCTGAGGGAATGAGGCACAATGACGGTGGAACGGTGCAGACATGGGAGTGTACAAGCCGTGCAGGAACAACACGAGTCTGTACTTCCTGATGCAGGCCATAAAAATTGGCTCATGTTGTGCAGCAACCTGTCTGGAGCGCCAAGGTGTGCACACTGTTGGTTTTGGAAATTTTGTTGGAAATTCAGCGTTTGTAGATTGACGTGCGCGGCTGACAGCACACAGTGATGAGTGATCACACTAGACAGTAGCCCAAGGCAAGACGAAAAGGTTATACAGTTCCGTGTGCAAGGCCAACAACTTAGAATGACTAGGGCTTGGGGTCTGACTGCCACGCCACACACAGAACACTTTCTTTTACGTTAGCGGCTAGCCAAAGATACCAGAGCACCACCACTACTGACTGTCGTAACCATACTCATTCTCGTCAGTATCACCATCACAGCGTCTAGCATCATCATCATCATCATCATCATTGCGAACATCACGGTCATTCTCAACGCTCTCAAATCTCATCACGCTGATCACGCATGATTCTCGCTCCTCAAAGCAAGCTCCCAAACACCTGCCTGAAGGCCGTCCAAGAGGGCCTTTCCGCCCTCCACTCCGAGGTCGTTCCAGCTAAGGTCCAGGTGCGTCAAGGTGCCTCAGATGGGCTTTAATTTGGGGGTTGCCTGAAGTTACATACGGGGTAGATCCAGCAGTTGAGGGGTGGGACTAGCTTCTCTCATTGTCTGAACCTTCCACAATGCTCCCGCAAACTCAACAGCTGACGACAGCTTCGTGCAATAGATCTGGCTTTCAGGCACTTCCACAGACAAACATTACCGGTTTCCGCGTGTTTGCATCACTGCGGTTCTGAATGTTCTGTGGCATCCTGTTTTGCAACTTCGGTGTTGTGAGAGTCAGCTTCTTGCCACGCGGGGAGCTAAACTGAGCCTGGGGGAAGCGTTTTCTGGCTGCGAATCTGGGGTTAAAATTATGTATTGCATGTAAAGTTTACCAAACAGATCAGGGCAGAGAAATTTGTGATGTCACCCAGGAGCAATTTTCTCGGAGCATGTCGCCCAGGAATGGTCCGCAATCCGTGCCAATCTTGTTATTCCTCGGAGAGGCAGACTTCTCAGAGATGGACCCTAAACCCTAAACCCTAAACCCTAAGCCCTAAACCCTAAACCCTAAACCCTAAACCCTAAGCCCTAAACCCTAAACCCTAAACCCTAAACCCTAAACCCTAAGCCCTAAACCCTAAACCCTAAACCCTAAACCCTAAACCCTAAACCCTAAGCCCTAAACCCTAAACCCTAAGCCCTAAACCCTAAACCCTAAACCCTAAACCCTAAATCTCTAAGCTCTTCCGAGCGTGTCTTCTGTGTGCCCAAGAGCAGAGGACGAGCATCCCCAGGATTCGGTGAGAGATGTGCTAAAGGCACGACGACTAGGGTTTAGGGTTTAGGGGTTTAGGGTTTAGGGACGATAAGATGGCTTTCAGCAAGCTCCATCGTCTATACTGAGGGAAGCTCTACCAACGAAAGGACCAGCTCCCCAAAAGTAGTTTCAATTGTGGGGGTTGACCTCCAAATGCGCAGCCCTAGGCCAAGTTGTGAGATAGGTCCGAAGGATCAGAACGTCTGCGGCTCAGCGACCGCAAATCGACGTGCGTGATGGACTGATTTTCCTGGGTGAGGGTCCAGGGTAGAGCTCTTAGATTTCAGACTCTCTGCGTATGGACGGACCAGCGGGCAAAACACTTGGTCTTCCGAGCCATAACGCGTGACATGCTGTGGGAGTTTCCGAAAATTGGGGACCCTAATATAATACCCTTAATAGTAGGATCCTTATTGTAAGGACCCCAAAATAAGGTACCCCTATTTTCGGAAACTCCCCTGTCTTTATTCGAGCAATGGATGCAGCCGGGAGCAGAGGGCACAGGCCTCGAGAAAGACACGGAACCATGCGGAACCCCGAAGGCTACTCGCTGCAATTGCTGCTTCGCAACCTTCAGCACGTCGCAGAATGCCTGAATGCCTCTTGGGTGACCTGAGAAGCCATAGCTACTGGTCCTTTGGCTTTGGGGCTTTTACATCGATTGTGGGTCAGGTTTCGACTTTTGTTTTGGTTTTGGCTTTGTGTCGTCGTGCTCAGTAGTCTTCGAATGCTCCCCCCGGACTCGGGAGATGGAGTTGACACACTCCTGCATTCCGAGGATCCTACAGGGTGAACTGCAACACGTCGAGTATTTCGCGGAGTATTTCAGGCTTTGAGGGTTTCAGGACAGGGCATTGCAATTGAGTCTTAAATGCTTTCAAGACTCCTAGGTTAAGTCCAGTGCCTCAAGTCAATTTTCTAAGCGCTATGACTGCTGTGAATCCTGAACCCACGCGGCCCAGGGGCAGACACCCTCAGCCGGTGCTCCTGGATACACTAAAAGCCAGCACATCTCTCTTTCGGCCCCTGCGCGCCTGCTTCAGAACTTCAGGCTCCAAGTGAGGATATGCAACAAATACAATCATCACGGACACCATCCAACCCTGAACGCTGGTTGCGTAAGCCGTAGAGAAGACCACAAGCGCTGCGACTACAGTAGCGCCCGTTTACAGGGGATTTTTCATTCTCCCGAAACAAGAAACATGGCAGACAGATCTGCTAGCTTTCCTAGAATCAGGGAATCAAGGTGTTGAGTCCAAGCGGCTTCCAATCTGGTTCCACTTGAAGCACACCTTGTTGGACAGGCCAACAATTGATATTTGCAGTCTCTTGCTCAAAGAGAGGGTTTACGAAATAGGCGCGTGATCTGAATGCTTCCTTGCCTGCATTGGGCTAGACGGTCGTGAAGACAATCGTGAACTATGAATCTGTAATAAGGCTACAAGGAATCCGCAGGCTGTAAACTTCCGTAAACCCATCCTCGCTTCCGCGAAAGGTGCGATGAAAGAGTCCTGAGCTTCGCACACTCGTCATGTTGCCACCGCCTGCACGGCTTTCAGACAACAAGTATGTAGACCCCAAAGTAGTAGCATCCCTCTTTGTGAGAACTGCTAAGGTTGCCCTGAATATGGTAACCTCCGATTTTCCCAAAACCCCATAGTAATCTACGTCTTGGGGTTGATCGAAGCTCCAAGTGCAGAAGGCTCTGCTTCTCAGTCGCCGACTTCGCACCAGCCGACAGGGACTCAACAACCAAGACACACACATGGACCCCCCGCTCTCTCTCTCTCTCTCTCTCTCTCTCTCTCTTCCTCTCTTCTTCTCCCAGGCTTAAGGGGCGAGTTGAGCCCCCCGGGCACTTTTTGGCCCGCCCCCCTTGTACGGGCTTTTAGAGGGGAGTGAAGGTGGTTCGCGATGGTTGCATTACCGAAACGCACTCCATTGTAAAACTAACTCTCTCTCTGTATCTGTCTCTCTCTCTCTCTCTCTCTCTTCCTCTCTTCTTCTCCCAGGCTTAAGGGGCGAGTTGAGCCCCCCGGGCACTCAGGCCCGCCCCCCTTGTACGGGCTTTTAGAGGGGAGTGAAGGTTCGCGATGGTTGCATTACCGAAACGCACTCCATTGTAAAACTAACTCTCTCTCTGTATCTGTCTCTCTCTCTCTCTCTCTCTCTCTTCCTCTCTTCTTCTCCCAGGCTTAAGGGGCGAGTTGAGCCCCCCGGGCACTCAGGCCCGCCCCCCTTGTACGGGCTTTTAGAGGGGAGTGAAGGTTCGCGATGGTTGCATTACCGAAACGCACTCCATTGTAAAACTAACTCTCTCTCTGTATCTGTCTCTCTCTCTCTCTCTCTTCCTCTCTTCTTCTCCCAGGCTTAAGGGGCGAGTTGAGCCCCCCGGGCACTCAGGCCCGCCCCCCTTGTACGGACTTTTAGAGGGGAGTGAAGGTTCGCGATGGTTGCATTACCGAAACGCACTCCATTGTAAAACTAACTCTCTCTCTGTATCTGTCTGTCTCTCTCTCTCTCTCTCGCTCTCTGAGAGACTCGGCCTGCGGCGTGTGACATGTGTGTGTGTGGGTATGATACATCGGACCTACGTCGTATGCACATGATGCGTATCACCGAGGATAAAGACCAGCTCGAATGCTGAGGAAATAGCATATGCACACAAGCAAACAACAAACACATATGCTTAGACGTACACGAAGTACCAGGAGCTTGCGCAGAAAAAGAGAAATATCATGTATTCCGGTGCACATCAACTGATTCCAAAACCCGGAACCTGTACGAAGCCCATGCGCCAAGACCACGAGACCATCGGCTCCTGAGGGTGAAAGGCTTCATCGATGTGTCGGTTCTTGCAGCCTTTTGGGGGGGCAAGTTGGAGGGTGTACTAAGCGGTTTGGGTCTGGTTTTCTGCCGTGCCCACACCACGGACCACACAAGCCTTGCAACTGAAAACTCTGAAATCCTGAATTCTCAAGCCCCAGCTCATGGCTTCCTATCAGGTTTTTGCGCGTAGGATCTGGCCTTGTCACCACCTCTACTACTGTCATGGCTCTTGGTCTTGTTGAACATATTCTATTCCTCGTGTTGAAGAAGCACCCTCCAATCCTACCGAGGCCCTAAAGCTCAAGTCCAGGGGCGTCTATGGTGCGATTTCTGCCAAGCTCTAACTCCCAGAAGCCCGAGACTCGTAGCTCACAAGCCTCCGCCAAAAAGCCCTCACACCCTGGAGCCTAAAACCTAGGATCTACAAGCCTTCAAACATCAATCACAAATCAAGCTGCAAACAAAAAAAACTGCAAAAAGCTTTGACCACCAACAGCCCTGGCGATTCAGTTGGCGTGTGTCCACGGGCTCTGTCTGCTGCTCGGCTCCTGCATCCTCCACTCCCTTGTTTTCCATCGCACCACCCACCGGTGACTTTTCAAACTCTTGTGAGTTACATTCGTGGTCTCATTCATAGTCATCTTCATACTCTTTAGTCTCCTTATAACCATGATCATCTTCATCACGGCAATTACAGTCGGTGGCGGGTTCTGCATACTGTATCCACCGACAACACCTTTTGCAATTCTTGTCTGTAAACTTGTGTGTTATTAAGCTGCTGCCGCTGGCGCCGCTGTAGCTCGTGCTGATGCTCCGCCGGTGACGACGACCACTACTGCAACACATGACTGTTCCACTACTGCGGCTGCTCGTCTTCCTGATCCTCCGTCTCCTCCTCTGCCTCCGCCTCCTGCTACTACTACTGCTGCTGCTGCTATCACATATGTGACAATTCCACTACCAAACCCTGAATCGTTGCACAGTTGTCGCAGGTGCTCCGCCCGTCGCAGCAGCATCATGATAGATCAAAGTTGTCTCATCGTCATCGTCATAGACACCATCACCAAGGAGCGAGTCATGTGGGCTGCTGTCAATCATCAGTGGCAGCGGGCTGGCGGACGGGTTGTTCTTGAGGCCAAGGTGCTGATATTGTTGCCTCGCAGGTCTAAGGTCCGTAGCATGACCTCGGCACTGGAGACACAACCCCAAATATCCTTTCCGTTGAAATTTCCCAATTGAAACACAACCCACGAGCTGCGAAACGGCTCCCGTCGGCGGGCGGTTAAGGTTCAGTTCTGTGAGCACCTATATTCAATACTTTAGAACCGAAAGTGCAAGGCTTGCAAGGCAGCAAAAGCAGGAACCTGAAGGGCGAGAGAATTGAAAGTCCCACTGCTTCCTTTCTCCGACTCCAGACCAGAAAGAATGCAAAATCCAGAAAGCCTTTGATACCTGGAGCCCGAGAGAAGTACAAAGGCTCACCAGGCACAGAACCGTCAAGATTCAACAGAACTCCGAGAGTTGGAAAGACAACACCAAAAACCCACACTTAGCTTGCTGCGCACTCTGGCGCCGAACTTGGCGAGACGGCACACATTTTATCTCAAAGTCAGGATGCTCAACACTTCCACCTACAAGCATCATCTGCAAACCTCGGTGAAGCAAGACAAGAAGGACAGCAATAATGAGAGAATCCAGACTAATCTCACTTGGTGATGCTAAAATGAGGTTTTACCACAACCTAAGTTGAATCGCAAGAAATGTCACATACACCGAGAGTAGACACACTTGCTAGGCTATGTCAAGGCCCGTACATTCTCCCGCATGTAGCGTGCGATGGCAGTGCAGCCATCGTCACCAACGGAAGCATACGCCAGGGACAAGGCGGTAGAGTCCTGCGGGCGCGAAGATGCCCATGATGACGATGTTGATGTTTAAAACCACTATAGTTCTTTACCGTTATAGTATCTCACAAAAGATTCACTCCACAATATTCTGGGTCCAAGAATGAGCAGTAGTAGTAGTAGTAGTAGTAGTAGTAGTAGTAGTAGTAGTAGTAGTAGTAGTAGTAGTAGTAGTAGTAGTAGTTGTTGCACTAGCAGCAGAAGCAGTAGTATTATTGCTTGTAGCTGCAGCAGCAGGCGTAGCAGTGGGAGCAAGAGTAATCGTTGTGGTAGTGGTCGGAGTAGTCGTTGCTGCGGTAGCAGTAGCAGCAGCAGCAGTAGCTGTAATAGCAGTGGCAGTAGTAGTCGTCTTCTAAGATAGTGAGGAGTCGTTACATTATCATTGCAATGAGTATTTCTGCCGTCTTGCCACTTTATTATGGCACGGTCTGCTGTGCATTGATTTCGTTCGGAAGCTCCATTGTTTGTCGTTTCAGGCTGGCAGCTTTGTTCGGCATGGAAGTTTGATTACTTGGCTTCACCAGCTACAACCCCAGAAACTTCAATCCTCAGACTCAGAATCTGCGTCAAGTCTTGAAGCAGTGGATCCGCAAACGCTAGGTATGTTGTCTGCGAGTCCTGCTTTGTTTGAGGCACCGAAGTGCAGGACTGGAACTTGATGAAATCCCTGCTTCCCAAGCCCCCGCCCCGAGCCGTCCTTCGAGGCATCTAGATGTGCCAACAGCGACGGTGCCGGCATTTTCTGGCCCTTTTTAGAGCTCTTAACTTCTACACGTCAACCTGCGAGCACGGGTGGCATCAGTGACGATTCCGACAGCCAAGCTTCAATTTTGGATTGTTGGCCCCTAAACCCAAAAGCGTACTCGACATTCAGGCAGCAGGCTTCTCAAGCGCCTGCAAGGCTGAATGCTCCACTGCGCAGTCCACGAAGTTCATACATATGGCTCTACGGTGACGGGGTCAGCTGCCTTTTTGACAGGCTGCGTGCAAACTATCCATTTCTGGTGGTGCACGAGCACACCTGCAAAACCAACCGCAATTCTTGAAAATGCGGCCAACCTAACGATGCAACTCTGCTAGGGGAGTTTCTCGAAAAGCCGTAGCTTGTGGCGGGAACAAAGCGTTCTCTGATTCTTGATTTCAAGAACCTCCAATTATTAGAACCTCACCAACAAATAATTTGGGGGCTGTTCTGCGTTCTTCCCCGCGCAATCTACTCCACTCCTTTGGGTGCGATGCCTCACGGGGAACAAGAATCTAGAACAGCCCCACCTTCCCGAAGAAGGCAAAGGGAGCCTTAGGCAGCCTTAACCCAAAGGATGCTACCATGTCCTCCTACGTCTGATGTGATTTCAATGCTCCTCGGTTTCTGGTAAACTGCTGCGACACGTTTCTGCCACACAGAACTGTATGCCTTTCTCTGCAAAAAGTTTTACCTAACCCCTTTGCGCCTCTGCCTCTGTCCGGTCTGGCTGATTCTGCTTGTAGCTCTCCGTCTCCCTCTCTCTCTCTCTCAATCTTCTGTCCGGGCTGTCGCCCTCCACCCCTCAATCCTGACGCCAAGCATTGCAATCGGTCATGAGCCACTCTAGCGCCTCGGCTTGGGTCTCTTACATATATCTGGCTTAACTTATTCGTGGTTGTCAGAATTAGGGTCCCTTGTAGGGCACCCTAAATATTAGGTGCCGTATTATAATAGGGACCATAATTTTGACAGCTACCCATGTGACATATGGCATTTCATGACTCATTCTGCAAAAAGGCTTGCTCAGCCTCTCCCGCTTGAGGACCACGGTAGCTCCCAAAAAAGAAACTTGCACGACGAGAGGCATCGAAAGACTCTGTCTCCTGGCGTCGGTATCACTAAGCATTGAGGTCCAGGACGGAGGACCTCCGTCGGAAATTCCTGAGTTTCTGGCAGGTTCATAATCTCGGTTCTTGTTCAGGGATTTAATTTAAATTGCCATAATACGGAAACCATATGGACCACATTATTTTCCATAGATCCTTATTCTTAAATTTTTATCTAAATTAAACTTCTAAAGACAAGAGCCCAGGAATTTGTCGACGGGATCCCTTTTCGACTGAAGGCTGCCTCCCAAACACACAGAATAGAGGGTTTTGGGGCACATTATACTATAAATACAACAAGGAAGCCCCCCAAAAAATAGTATAGGCAATTATGAAGGTCCCTGCATTAGGACCTTTGACCGGCTTGGGAAACCTGTCGCGGGAACTTATGCAATCATCTCGACACGGTTCTCTCTGCGGAAACCAAAAGCAGGAAATCGAACATGTCAGTCCTATGGAGCCGTCGCAGCGTTTACAAGGAGATTCATAGGTCGCTGAATGCTCCCTACATTAAGAAAATTGTTCTTCCGGGTTGCACATGGCCAAGAAAGCTCAGGGCTCTCTACCTCGCCTCATGAATAGAAGACTTGTGTTACAAGGGCGATATCTCTGACCATGAGCGAACAAGATTATGTGACTCGCTGCCCCACTCTAAATCCAAGGCCCAGCTGCTGCATCTGCCTTTCAACAGGACACTGTCGGATCCGCATCGTCATCGTGTCCTGTAACGCATCGAGAACGACATGCATGCTTCAGATTCAGACAGGGCACCCCCTCTCAGACCCTCGACCCCGCTCTAAACCCTGAGCTATGTACCACCTCCCGCACACCTAGACCCGAAAAGGACCCCGTGTGCACCACAGCTGTTTGCAACCGAAAATCTGAACAGAGCCAGGTTAAGACTCTCACGATTCGCGCCTAAGGTGCCAAATAGCTGAGCGGCAGTGACTAGCATTATCTAGCGATCACATACTTCCCTAGATGCTAAGTTACAAGTACTACTGCATACTGGCCTTAGCCCGACTACCTCAGTTCTGCGTAGTAAAGCCCTCTGGGCAGGCCCACCGTGAAACACGACTGCCATGACCCCAACCGTGCTTTTCGAGTTAAATGCCAAATCAGCAGATGAACTTCCGAAGACATGACCTGCTCGGACCAGCGTATATCCCCTGCAGGCACAGGAGGTACAACAACACCCGCCCCCTGGCAGGTGCGAAATCCGGGTCCAAATAGTACAGCTCCCCGGTCTTGCAGTGAGATACTGTCCTCAGCTCTGCCGCGTTGTCGTGTGTGCCGGTCTCAATCCCCAGTCGCGAAGGAGTAACACGGCGGCTCTTGTTGAGAAGTCTGTTCAATACGGCACAAAGCAGGTATGGCCACTACGATTGCCGACTTCTGCAACCCGACGTTGAACGCGACCGGGCGATGCAAGCCGTAGATTCACAAAAAGCTGCACTTTGCAGCTCAGTCTCTGAACTTCGCTTTTTGGACCTCGGCTTCGCCGGACGAAAAAACCCAAACCAGAAAAACGGGATGGGAAACCAAGAGCCATGTCGCTCTTCCCAGTCTTACATTTTACATTCTCGTGGCTGTAACCACCTCCTGGAGCTACGAGCCCGTCTACGTGGAAGTTTGAGAGAACGAATGCCCTTGGTAGAAATTTCCAGATTACAACGGGATGTTTCGTACGAGGACCCCGACATCGGGACACACCGAGTTTTAGGAAACCGCTACTTGGCTTCTTTGGCAAGCTATCGGCTGTTGTCCAATACGTAGGGGCATTTAATGCAACCCTGAGAAACAGCTGCCCTTCATAATCCGTAGATAAAGTCCTGCATGACGCACAACCCCCCAAATCCTTGTTCCAACTGAAAAGGTCCTTTTTTCTAGAACTTGAACAGTGCTCATAGCAACATTGACTCCGCATAAATCAAGGAACCACCGAAGGCGCTAAACCCTCTAAGGTTCTGCTTGCTTGCTTGCTTGCACGGGGTGTAGGGGCTGCGGACAACCCCTTCGCCCGAAAGCCCACGTACCCCACAAGCCGCGCTCGATCCTACAGAACCTACCCCTCTCTCTCACGCACGTACCTTCTGGAGTAGTCAGGGCAGAGGTGTGCTTCTTATCGCCTTGAATCTTTGGGTGTATAATCCGTATGATCTCTACAAAAACTTAGGCTTCCAGATTCAAGCCCACATCGAATCTAGATCTTAATACTTCCGGCCGTCCCGAGCTGGGCTCCCAAGCCGAACCAGGTGTCGTGGTGCACGTGCTTCTCTACCGACACTTCCCGCTTCTGCGCATCCTGCAGGGATTCCGGGGTTGCCCAGACGGCATCTTTGGGCTGTCGCAAGGCAAGCTGAACTGGGCTTTTTGGGATTGGAGGGTTCTGAGAGGGCTTCGTGGACTGCGGCTTGCCGGGGTTGCAAACTATTCAAGGCAGCCGTTGTGGAGTAGCCTTAATGTTCCGCACAGCAGCTCCGACTGGGAGTTGACATCTCAACCAAAACGTGCCGTCGCATTGGGGCCTCTGCTCGGGATTAGGATGCAACCTCCGATAGAAAGTAAGGCTTTCTTGCGTAGTCGGTCTTCTTGGGCATGCTGCGGCTTCGGGCCCTGTGGAGAGAAGAAGGGACCGTCAATGGTGGCTCGGGGGGTCATGTTTGGACCCAAAACACATTGTCAGATCCAGCGCTGGGAAAAAGGCACTGGTGTAGCTAACGGTTCTAAACCGCCGCACCCTATCTCAGTCAAAGCAACTGAAAGAAATGCCTAGGTTCCTTGTTCAAGATAGATCAAAGTAATGCAGACTGCTGGTTCAGAACCTGCCCCTACAATGATCCTGAGAGCATGGGGGCTACGGAGGTGTCCACAGCCAGAGTGCCTGAGGTATTGTCGTCAACCCTCCCCGGAGCTGCACTTCCTCAACTTAGATACAAACATTTTCTCCAAAGCCTACATGAAAGCCATTTTCCCTAAACCCTCTTTTGCATCCAGGCCTCTTGAAGTCTTCCCTAAACCCCTTAACCCCTAAAACCCCAAACCCAAAGAATAGCCCCGACTAAGCCCAGCCAGGGTCCTTGATCTTCGGTAGCAAGCCGGTGGCCCGGGTCACGGTCGCCTGCCTTGAAAGACGCGGCGCGTCGCGGCGCGGCTTCGAGTTCGGAAGTCTTGGTGGTCACACAAGATGATTGGCATCTGTGGAGTACCGAAGAAGTCTCGCACGGGCGTCGGAAAAGGGCCCAGCGTGGAGATTTGGGTTTTAGGTGCACCGCTTGTTGGGGCAGGGTTCTAAGCCTTTTCCGCTAGTGTCACCATGTGCTTAACTCTAAGCTTAAAAGCAAAAATACAAACAAACCACGTGCAGTCGTAGGTCGTAGGTGCATCCCCCAAAGGCCAGCAAGCCTTGGCCTTGAAACTTACAGAAACCTTGCAGGTTTGAGAGGCACTTTGTTGCTGATTGTTTGCCTGGCCAAAAGCTACATCGTACATACACAAACCATTGCAAAGGTACCTACTGCACCACTGAGTTAAGGTCTGGGCCCAGAGCATCGGATCTGAGAATGAGGTTGTTGCTGTTTTCGATATGCATCCGCATGCTGCAGACAAAAAGATATGGAGGGGCAATCCTGTTTTGTCGTATGCCGAGTCCGCTGCTTGAGCTTGTCGGACATCCCTGTCAAGCCCATGGAGTAGTCCCGCCTGCAGGGCAGTTGTCATGCATTCAACATGTCAGGTGTCGGAAGCATCCCGCAAGGCCATGGAGGTCTTCATAGTTACAACCTGAAATTCGGCAATCTGGTGAACAATTTTGGCAAGGGGATCGGGTCCACTTCCGCTGTCGCAGCTTCGAACGGAATGAAATCCTGGTTCTATGGTTGGATCGATGGCAGGGCAGTGCGGAGACAGAGAGAACGACAGCACAACGGCGATGTACAAGCTTTATCAATGCAGACACTCGCCCGCCCTCTCGAAGTGCGGAAGGTTTCAGATTCACCTGCGTCGCAGGTCCGCTTGCTTTGATCTGCAGGGGGTAAGTCATGAGGGAAATCGGCCGCTTGCACGGAAGATGGTAGAGAATTCGTGGAATTCCTGTAATGCTGGCTGGCACCTACACTCATACAGCCAGGCACAAAGACTCTAGATTTGCTTGCGAAATGGCGCTGTTCCGTCTACAACACAATGGTGCACAGCCGGCGAACTCGATTGCAACAGCCTGAAGTGATGTTGAGGAAATTGTTCAGGGGCAGCGCCATATTTGCCGGCATCAGCCTCCGCATTTCGTGTATCTCACTTACGGCAATGGGACCGGGAAGCTAAGTCTTCATGATACTGATCAAGCAATAGCACTGCAACCAGCTACTATCATAGGGATGGTGGAGCTGTGCCCGACCTCCAAACGCAAACCTTTCAACCTCTTTTGCATAAGATATCACAGCAATACCTTCCTGGAGCCTCAACATCCCTGAGCTGAGGGGCGGACAGCTTAACGGACGAACAGCCACCAGGTATGTCTGGATCCTTTCGGCTGAGAGATCGCCTTTCCCTGAAAATGGGTTTACTATGCCTGGCCCAGTGGTGCCTTGAGGGCTCAAGCCACTCGTAGTTTGTGCTTCAGATGCACCGTTCGCCATCGTAGACGCAGCACAAAGAAGGTAGTACCAGTCGTGACTGTCGCAGCGGCCCGGGCAGCAGTAGTTAGCCGAGGGCTGCAATGACGTGGACAGCAAACAACAGTCTCAAACAGAATCCTCCACTCGGAACCCTGATTTTGATTGATGGACGACCCCGACATCGTTGCAGAGTTGGTGTTTTTTGCTTGCAAGGCTTGAAAGATGCTCAGCAGCTCAGCATCTACCCTCCAGAGCTGACGGACTCGGACTGAGGTTCCAGCTGTTCCGCCGCAGTTGGCTCGCCATCCAATCTCACGCTCACGGATTTTCGTCTCCTGGGTACTTACATTGTATCAACAAGCTGCTTCTAGAAACGACCCCGGTCCCACATCAATTGCACTCCCTATACAGTTTTTTTGCCTTGACCAAACAGCCCGCACATCCTTCCGTCCATTTCCGTCCCACCCGTCCTTCCGCTGCTGCGTCGCACCTTTGCGCCAGGCCTGTGCGGTCTTACTGACCTCATGCCGACTGAAACACAGCCCTTGCACAGTTTGTGCTTCGGCAAAACCGCACGTGCCTGAAAGAACTTCATGATGTCCCCTTTCCTGCCTCCGGTCAGCATCGGAAGTTCAACGCTTGACTTCACCCGTTAGCCGATCCATGAACATGCGCGCCGTGGCGCCAGAATTGCACGGATCGATGTGTGAGAAGAACTGCACACATGTGGCTTAAGATCTCGTACTTGGATTGACAAGCTGCTTCAGAATTTATGGATGCTGTTTCTGTGTAGGCGTTCTGATGCTAGACTGGGCTCGCCCGATCCCGGTGTTGAAGTTGGTTGGAGCCTAGCTGAAGTTCCCGCGCTTGCCTGCCGCCTGCACTCCATACAGACATAACTAAGAACAATACAAGAATGGCAGTAATGCGCATTTCTATCGTCACAATGGTACCGAGCAGGTGGCAACTTTTGAAGTGTGGTCAGTGCTGAATACTGAGAGAGACTGCCGCATCCTGTTTTATCCCTGCTCTTCCTCTTCTTATGGGAACGGAAGCCACAACCATCGTCAAGTGCGGCGTGCCTCCCATCATCAGATTTAATATTCTTTGCCTCTTCTCCTGACAGCAGCCAAGCTTGAGCTCGCGAGCTTTACGAGCTGGGGATGCATTTCCCATCAAGTACAGGTTGCCCTGAATTCGGAATCCCTCACTGAGGGACCGTACTTCTACCTTAAGGCTAAGCCCCGAGGATCCTGCTCCCAACATTGAGTTAGGGGTATGTCGCCACAACTTGGGGTGCTGGTTTAGGCTTGCGAACCCCACGGGCTTCGCCTTCTTCCTGGATCTGTTGCTGAGGACTGCTAACCTAAAACAACCCGAAATCCTAAGGCCTACACTGCACTACCTGCCCCCAAAAAGCTCTAAATTTCCTAGACATCCCTAAGCCCTTCCACCCCAATATGCACTTTGCTGCCTCCTCGGGGTCCACGAGTTCCGTGCCCAAGCCATTTCGATCCTGGCACGGTTTAAAGCCACCGTAGAAAGCTTTAGACAGCCTTGACAGGAGGGGTCGCTATCACAAAGATCCTACTAGTAGGGCCAAGACAGACAAGGCGTGCGGCTTTGGGGTCTGCCCCACGGTGGCCAGAACTACAGCCCTACAAGCAAGCGGCCCAGTCGGGTCCGGTGGCCTGGGGCTTGATCTTGTGTGGTTCTCTATCCAAAATTCTGCACCGTGGCTCGCACCCTCAGTTCACCTGATGACTGCAAGTTTAGAAGATATGGTGCATGGAGTTTTGGCACTTGCGGTTGAGCTCGCAAGAAATGCTCTCACCAACACTGCCTCTGTTTGTAAGGGTGGATGAGTGCTGCTGGGCCCTCGCTCGCAAATGTTGTAAGCCCTAAGCTAAACCAGAAATGCCATCTGCTGCAGCTGCATGTCACAACCTCGGCTCTAGAACCTCAGCCATGAGAATTGCACAGGTCTGCCTGGAACAGCGTACAAACCACTTGTGTGTGTGTTTTTTTTGCATCTCTCTTTTGCCCACTCGATCTTTGACAAGGCAAACTTTTTTCTTGAACCCAGGCTCAAATCCGGCAAAAACTTGACATTCGGAAGCCCCCCCCTCCCCCCCAACACCCTAAGTCTGACGGGGCTGCCATCAGCTCCTTCTGCTTTCGCATAGCTGCCCTGGATGATCAACAGGGGTTAGGGTTTGCTGGATGGATAGATTGGATAGATAGAGCGAACGACAGATAGAGAAATACATCGTCGATCTTTATAGTTAGATTGATAGACTGATAGGTCGATAATAGGTAGATAGAAACGCAGACAGCTGGGTAGACAGCTAGGGAGATCGTCAGAGAGAGAGAGAGGAGAGATTGACAGATAGATCTATAGACATGTATTTTTATGGATATAGCGACAGATCTCATGTGACTGGGCAGAGGGCATTGGGTAGGTTTGCCGCCAACCGGTGTGCAGTTCCAGATTTGGGCCGGTCCCTTAGGGTTCAGGGCCGTAGCGTTTCCGGACCTTGAGCCTCGGCTGTTTAGGGCTTTTGGATCCTGAACTCCTCCCGCCCTCAGGCCGAAGGATCCGCCCACCAAATCAACCTCTCCCACTCACCTCAACGCCGAAACTAGAAGAGGAATTCTAAGCCCACAAGCCCACATTGCCACTTTGCCGGCACCTCTTGACCATTTCCTCCTGCTGCTTCTTCGCCTGGCGAGGCGGACAGCCTCTAAGGAGACCCAGGGAAGACTTACGAATAGGGCTTAAGGGGGTATATTATACGGTATCCATAACAACCGGAGCCTTGGGGAAGGCAATCTGAGTGCTGATGGCTACAACTTGGCCACGAAACACGAAACGACAAGGCAAACTTGCTCCAGAGGCTCACCCCTCGACGTTCCGGAGCCTCTCTCATCGCGAGAACGCGGAAAGCACAGTTAACTTAGCGCTTCCTTCTGGAACTTGTGGGTTTCGTTTCGGTCTGAGGAAACAGGTCACTTGAAGGATTTTAAAACCTACCAATACCGGACTGCTGAATATTTCTATCTTGTAGAGATCCATTGAAGGGGTTAGATGGGTAGTTGTCAAAATTATGGTCCCCTTTTTGGGTACCCTGAATAATAGGTGCCGTATTATAATAGGGACCCCAAAAAGGGACCATATTTTTGACAACCACCCAGATATGCGGTCCCTTTGAGTCATGCCTCCATGGCAAGCTGAAGTCGAGACGAGCCTCAAACCCATCTGCCTGGAAAGGCTCGTTTTGCCCTGAACTGAACACCCTAAACCCTAAACCTTAGAAGGGGCCCCCACTCTGTAATAGTGGTATAATAGGAATGATAGGGCCCTAATATGATCCTTGTAGTCACTATTACAGGGTGGGGGCAGCTTCTAACCTAAACCATCCTAAACCCTAAAGAATCTATCGAACAAGCTGATCGTCACAACCCAGAGAACTAAGGCTCTTACAGCCTTGCCAGTCACATAACAATTCGATAACGGGTCAGCCTCGCCAGCCACATGACAATTCAACGACAGGAACCACCGTTATCTTCCTGGCTTGAGGAACATGTAGCACCCAGAATTAAAGCCACCCCCCCCCACCCCGCCCCACTCCCCCGGCACAGTGCAAAGTGTTCAGCCCACCCGCTCCGAAGCTTCCTTGGCCAAGGCTGCCTCAGTTGGGCAGTTTGGCGGCTTCTCTACACGCAGCCGGGTCGATTGGCCGTCTCTTGTAGGAGCCGGAAAGCCAAAGTTGCTGGAAACTTCGGGATGGAAATCCATTAAGGAGCGGAGCGCTTGCTTCGGGCTTTGGGCTTAGGTTAACAAAAACAGGTCAGGTACCCTTCGCGAGCCGCACGCAGAACGAAACAACCACGCACAGGCAAAGTTCAGTGAGTGGGCCACATACAAAGAACGCAGAACACACCGAGGGCCCCGTAATGCCAAGTCCAGGGCATCACTCTTGTTCCGGGTCACAAGACCCTTGTACTTGCCGCCTGCACCACTGGTGGCAGTTCGCTAAAGGGCTTGCCCTATGGTTTAGGGCGGTTGGCGGCTTAATGGTGCAGATGCATTTCCAGTTCCTACGAAGTGTGGAATTTGCAGAGTTATCCCTATTATCTATTTCAACCGTGTCATCAACATCATGATTATCGCGTACTGAACAATGACATCAGCATCAACCTCCATCACCGCCACCGCCAAATTTACTCACACACACAATGCAAGACTAGGAAGCAACGTGGCTTTCGGCATCTCCGCAACATCGCTGGTCGTCATGGAGTTTGAGAGTCTAATTCATCCTCTACTTCCGGCAACCACGCTGTTGAACCCGCCGCGAAGTCAAACGAAAGAAACAGGAGAAGCTTACCTGTCTTGGCAATCTTGGCACACACTCCGAAGAATCCAGGCCACGCAATGCTGCCTCAAGTTAAAACTCGGCTTGTGACGATATTCAGAGATATGGGAATTATTGAAAATACGGGACCCTAAGATAGTACGCTAAAAATTAGGATCCTTAATAAGGTGTACCCCTAAAATGCGGAAACCCCCCCATATGGATGTTGCCGACAGCAAGGGATATGAAACGGCACATCCGCCGAAATTCCTCACGAGACCTGAAAGCCCAGGCCCTGAACCCTCCATAAGAAAGATCTGGGAGTTTCCGAAAAGAGGGGACTCTACTATGGTACCCTAAATAATAGGATCCTTCCTTCAAGGACCCCAAAGGAAGACACCCCTATTTTCGGAAACTCCCATCTCAGAACCCTCTAAGCACCCTGGAATACAAACTTTGAAGCCGGATCTTGCTACCTGGACGACGGGGAGGCATAGCGACCTCGGAAGAGGCTGCAATCGCATGGTTCTCCAAAGTAGGATCCGGTCAAAGGCCTTTTACATGCCTTTACCATTACCCTCTAAACCCTAAGCCCTAACCCTAAACCCTAACCCCAAACCCCGATTTTGCGGGTGGTCTGGCGCCTCTTCACGGAAGCTTCGGCTTTCCAGGAAGTGGCCCTGCGAGCTTCTGTCCTTCGGTCCTCCCCTTTGGGAATCCCGGCTTAACCGAAGCTCAACCACAGTTGCCTAGTACGACTCATTACACTATACTTCTAACAAGGAACCCCTAAGATAGTATAGGTACTACGGCCTCTTATAATAAGGACCCCCTAAAACAGTATAGGGGGGCCCCTATAATAAGGAACCCCTAAAATAGTATAGGTACTAAGGCCCCTAGTGTAAGACTCCGGTCCACGAATTAGGCCCGAAACCTCCGAGCTGGAGTCGAAAACTCGAAACAAAAGACTAGACCCAAGAGTAACCTAGGACTAAAAAGGGTGCCCTTTTTGGGTTTAAAGGGTGTTATAAGGGAACCTAAACCTGAAAAAAGGGAATAAGGTCCTCCTCTGGGTCCTAGAAGAAACAGTAGCCTCTGGGCGACTCGTGGCACTCCCTGCAACTTTGGTGCCGTGTCTGAGCGTGGGATTCAGGAGGCCGGATCACCCCTATCCCTGGGGATTGAAATAGCCGAAAAGCCTTACTGTATATAGTATGGTCTTTGGGCCCAAAAGCCTCAATACTGTATGTAAAGCCTTATAGAGTATGGTCTTTGGGCCCAAAAGCCTCAATATGTGAGTCCTTAGAGCCCTAGGGTCTCACACCTCCGCTTTCCAGGCTTTGGGTTCTGCCTGGCGTCTTATAAAGTTTAGTAAGATGCTGAACCACCTTCGACTATCGTTACAGCTACCGTGTTGACTATCATTATTGGGTTCGGGGGCCGAACTCGACCACTGCGATTTGCGCAGTTCAGGTCCGCCTTCCCCACGACATCACTATCAACTCTGGCGCTTAGGGGGCGTTGTCGTAATTCGAACCCTAAGAAACACCAGCCCCTTTCCTTTCACAAACCTATAAAACCCAATCCATTTCAGTGCTCTTCCAGAATAACATGAGAAATACACACGAGTGGGCGAGTTCTGAAAGAATGTTTTTTTTGTTTTTTTTGGTTTTGTTTTTTGGTTTCGACGCTTTGAGACACATTGGCTACGTGACAGACAGATCAATGAATCGCTGCGCGTTCCAAAAGAAGCCGATGCGTGTCAGTCGTGTGTTGCATCACATATATCGCTCATGCATCACTGGTCTCACTCATGCCGTATACAGTTTGTGATTCGCGGTGTTCCGTACTCAAGCCTAGTATAACCTAGTTCTATTTTCCGGTGACTCATATCTGCACAGCAGTCGCGATTCATGACAAGCTTCCGGTGGCCTCCTCAATACTTATTAAACTATCTTGGTTGGAAAGGACTGTAGTGATACAAAATGAAACTAGCGTGCAACCTCTCACCAACTGAACTAGTATCATTCCAACCACTATATTAAGTAATCTCTTTAGTCTTGTTCTCGACTAGGCTTAAACATAAGAACCACTGAGATATAATGATGTAAGCCTTCACATAACATCACTAGAACACACATGAAAAACTTAGACAACTTGATTTGTATTAACCTCTACACACAGCTAACCTAGACCGTTCATGCCAATGCCACTACCTATAGCTGTTCATCTAGTGTTAGTAAGTCATTTTAATACAGCACAAGACAATACATATAATAGTCCTAATGGGGTAGCATTGATTGTACTTAATGGTAAGACATAATGAAAAAGTGCAACAACATAATAAGAGTCATGGAAATCTATATCAATAGCAGCACTAATTACCAAGTATAATACCGGTTGAACCACCTATTGTAAACAGAATATATGAAAGATATACTATAACAGTTAACATTAGTTGTGAAATAGTATCAGTAGACATGCATTACTTGTCCAGGGATGTAGAATACCAACTACATGATCGTAAAGAACAAGTTGGTAATGATCATATAACCAATGTATTAACCTGTAAAGTTAGCTCTTGTATCACTGTTGCATACTAGTTGTAAACATATGATGTGTCCAAACTAATTTATCCTAATAGACAAAGACAACTCATAGCCTCATAGCTCAGGTTATCCGATTATAGACAAGTTAACCAAAGACACTAAACATGCAATAAGCCAGTTATTGTTAAACTATTGGTTATCGAATGCTGGAAGGGTAGACTTCTGGATTCCCAAAGAACTAAACCAAGCATTGATAGAACATAGCATCACCTCCAAATATGAACCAAATGCTATTGTATTAAGTGCATATCTGTTAATAACCTTAATTAGTGAAGCATCGCACCTGTTAAGATTGGTAGAACTATTAATAAGATAGATGATGTAGTCCTAGCTGATCTAGTTATATGTTGGTTATGTAGCTTAACATCAACCTAATGATTGCACAATGTGACAAGTATTACAGAAATTATATAGATGTTAATGTTGATGACAGAGCTGATATAGTTAAACTATAGATAATAAGATTGATGCCGCGCACATACACACGCACACACAATTCTCAGCATATTCCTAAAATATGCAAAACGCAGCGGTCGACTTCGACCCCGTAACCCATTAGTGTTGTATCTATCTGTCAATTACTGTAGTTCTTGATCCTTCACTCGCCGTCTCTGGTCTTTCGAAGCCTCCTACAGCAAGTCCGAGCTGCAAACCAAACACAGCTGGGTCACTGACAGCTTTCTTGGCTGGTCCCTTGGGGCGTGCCGACCAAAAAACGCTGCCCTCCCTGCAGCACGAAAGTCTCGAAGTCTGTGTGTGCAGAGTGCTAAAGGCTATGCTCCAGACTCTATCACTGCCCGGGGATGTGGCTGTGTTCCCTTTGCTCAAACCAGATCGCGAAACGCAGGCTCCAGGTTCTGAGATGCTAGACCCGAAACCCTAAACACCCCAACTTTGTCTTGCTTGCTGCAGCTCCTGTCTTGAGCCAGGCAGAAGCCAAGGTGTCTTCTTCGCAGGGCAGCTCGGCAGAGCGGTGCAGAGAAAATTTAAGTGTCCAGAGGTCTGATGTGTCTTTGCTTCTCGCTGGTGGTCAGGACTTGGGAACTTGTTCTCGAAGGAACTCGCGAACACATGCACAACAACCACGCATTGGCTACCATGCTGTAAGTTTGCTGCATACCATGTGGCACAGCATGGGTGTCGGCCTGTGGTATATATACCGCAGCCTGTCTCTGCTCCTGCAACGCACGCCTTGTACTGTACCCGATTTTGAAGCATAGCATGGGTTCTGTGGCCACAGTAAACCCGATATTCCTCCTTTTCTCGCTTCTAGTCTTTGCAATGTGGAGTGCCGCAGTGGTGGCACGCGGTGAGCGGCAGTGTATGACAGAGGTTAGAAAGAGTGCCGGTACCACAGGCATGGGATCGCAACCCCCATGCCACCGCCAGGCTTGGCAGGTCTTGGTGCGGGTTTGCCACTGTTCCGCTTGCTATTTCTGTAGTTATCTTTAGTACTACGATCATTTTTCATGATTTTTATGGCTATTATTCGTGCTTTGAATCCTGGGCTCTGAAATGGAAAGCCTGAAGGGCTCCTAGCGCCCCTGGGTGAGGGTAGCTGAGGATGGGGGTGAGCAGGTCTCGGTATATTTATGTATATTTCACTCCGTCCTTCCGATTCGGGGGCGGGGGGGGGGGGGGGGGTTTTGGGATTGACGGTGTGGCATCAGAGAATGCTGAGAACAAAATGATCCCAAATCCGAGGCCCCAAACCCTCAATACAGGGTTTTGGCTTCGAAGCTTGCTTCCCACACGGTAAACGGAAAGCAAGAAAGTGCCCGATCTGAAAGTGACGAGACACCTGGCAATTGAACCGAGAACAACTGGCGTGCGATGTTCAGGGCTTCAGCTTACAGTGTTCTGGAGCCTGCCTGTTGTCGCACTTTGCATGCAGGAGAGAGGATAAGTCGCAGCATCCTTACTGCCATATAGAAGCTTATATATATATATATATATATATAATTACCAATACTATTCCTCAGGCTTGCTCATAAACCGCAAAACCCTATTTTCAGTGTTCTTATTATCCATTCATTACACGTTTACGGCGACCCTTCCAGAGCCTTCAGCTGAACCCTCAGAGCGTTAGAGGACCCTATGTTGATGAGTAGGCCACCTAACTTATTCGCAACCGTCTTGGGGCAGAATCATTTAGCGAATCTTCCGAACTGCGCGCCTTCAGCTGCAAGCACACAGCAAGGGCCTAGACCTGAAGACTAAAGCCAGGCCATAACACATAAGTCGCTATAGTCGGATTCTCATCTATCTTTAACCCGAATTGTGCAGCATGAACCGCAAAACTCAACCTTAACTTGCTTCGGGCCTTCAGCTGGCTCTCTTCTTTGGTATGGGATGTTTTGCTCGTGCCCTCTGCTTGACTCTGCCTCCCGAGTCTAGTTTGCCAGTTACCCTATGTGCAGTCGCCCTGACTCCCTCCTAAACCCTAAACCTTGCGAAACAAGAAGGCAGAACAGCTTCTGGTTTCTTCACGCCGAAGGCAGGCGCGTCGTGTGGCCGAGCTTTCTATGCGCACTTAGTGCTGCAATTGCACCTAGGGGAGTAGTTCGTGTTGAATTCCGTGCCGCTGCGGTAGCCTTCCGGGCACTTGAAGGACAAGCCAGCAAAGCGGGTCAATTCTCTACTCTTTTCGCCAGCCAACCCTGGCTCCTGGAAGCACTCTCCCTGGTTTGGCTGCTTGACATACAAGCCCTGATCTGCGGGGCAGTGCCGAATGAAACTGTACACGAGGCACTCGGTCTCGAGTTTCTGAAAAGGAACTGTGTCTTTATCGCGCCATTTGGTCTCCATGACACGATAACCAATTTTCGGTACTTGCTCTTTTTGATCACACTTCCACTGCCATTGAGTCCCTTTGTTCCAAGTGAACCCTTGAGAGGACAATGAGCTCGGCAGTATATCCTCCTTCGCTTCTGGACTGACGGAGGAAAAAGTGATTTCCCCCTGTGGCCAAACCGGTCCATAAAGCCTTATCTGTGTGTTGTAGATTGTATAGTTGCCCCGAAGGACACAAGGCTCTGCTGACAAGCCCGTGACGCCCGTCGGCAGGCAGCGCTCTTCTTCCTTGACTGCCGCCTCCTCGCAGCAGCAGTCCTGAGGGTCATGATCTTCAACATCACAGTCAAAGTCAGAGACCGTCAACAACGACGACAACGGAAAGAAGATAACCCTTTCTGCAGACGCAGTGGGGCTCTGAAGCCACAGACCGAGATAGGAATGTTGCCGGCCAAGCTGATTGTGGTCAGGAAGAAAATAACGATCTAACTGGATGTGGCCTTAAGAAACGAGACTTGCCATAACAAGCACGAAACACCTTAGCAATAACAGTAGCACTGCAGGGGCGATCACTGGTCTCCTGCTCCGAGGTGTGCCGGAGCAAGCACGATCTCGCAGTGTCTTGCACCAGCCGATCCCATGGCCCCGAACATTTAGCCTTGACTTTGCCAAACCACTTCAACGCGAAAGTGTGAACGTCGGAGAGGCCGTCCACACGGGAGCCATCATAGTCTCTGCCCGCATGGATGTCTGCAATCTGAAACTCGGGTGTTGACTTTCGGAATGTCCGCTTCGTGGCCGAGGTAACATTCACTCTAAGGACCATGGTCACCTTCGATACATACAAGCCACGGTCACCTTGACTGCTCTGGAGCGCCAGTTTGAACTAGCTTACCCACTTGTGGACAACCGATTCAATGAAAGACGGCTCAAAATCGAACGAGGCGCCCGAGTCGGGTAGACGGCAACATGCTTCACTTGGCACAGGTCGGGTTTCTTCCTGGCACAGACCGGGAGTGGGCTGCCGGCCATAGCCCATGCCGACCCAGGAAAGCATCGATGTCCAAGCGAGCTTGCAGCACCTGGGCCGACAACATCATGGAGATTGTCTGCGATAGTCTTCACAAAACGCAGGCCTGACCTCCGAGTCTACAATGCAAAGCCGCGCTTGGCGTGCGCAGTAGAAAAGAAACGTGGATTGGCACATAGGGTCGAGGCTCAGTTTGCGAGGTACTTCCATCTCCGATCAGGCATGCCCTAAACCCTAAACCCTAAAACCCTTGCGTGTGTAGCAGGTTACAGCTTTGGGACCGAAGAAAAAGCACTTAAATGCCTTTCCCCTGCAATGTCACACGCAATTGCTGAGCCACTCCGTGAGCCCTATACACTGTATACATATGCATGTGCAAAATACCCCTGCAACAAGCTCCGTGTTTTGGGACGAAGCAGCATCGGAGGACATTAATCCCTGAGCTGCTTCATCATACTTCTATGTATTGGGTCATAGGTTTGCCAGAATGATGCAGCCGCGCATGTGACCACATCATATGGGAGTTTCCAAAAAATGGGGACCCCAATATAGTACCCTAAATGGTAGGATCTCTATAACAAGGACCCCCAAATAATGGCCATTTCAACAGTCCGACTGTTGTGATGAAAGGTTCGGTAAACCACTGGCGAAGAGCTCATAAGATGAACTGGTAAATTAGATCGGCCACCAACTTGCGAAGATCATTCGAACGCCAAAAACCAACAAACTACTACATTACATAGACGCACACACATAAACTAAGTGCCTCCCTCAATGGACGGAAAGTGCCTCAACTGCCTGAACAATGTGACGGTTCTTCATTAACCAAGGGTTAGCTTCAGCACTCACAAATGGGACATGCGTGGCGACGTTTCGAGTACAGCGAAGGCACATTGGCCAGAGTATGGCGCAAAAAGCACAAAAACAACTCCACTGCAACCTTTGCGGCAGTAGCAAAACAAAGTTCTCTAAGGGTTTCAGGTGAGGGAGGTCGGGGCCCCTACTCAAGATCCGTGGTATATCAGAAGTTACGGCGCCCCGGGTCTCGATTGACCCAAACCAAGTCGGCAAACAACAAGTCCCGCAAGCTCTCAGGGAGCCAGTTTTCGCAACCATACGAGTATGTGAAGCATAGTCATCTATTACTTGTACAAGAGCACTAACCATGCCACGCTGCCAATAGCTGGGCTATAAGTGTACACAGCGCACAATGAACGACAATCAGCATTGACAGCGGCTGCAAAATCATCGACCTCATCACGTTTGTGAGAAAATATCTCCATCCTTATTACATCACGCTTTCTATCACCTTCATCATTGCCATCGCTGTTTTGCTCACATAGCCATATTCATGACAGCATGACGACACGGATAACAAGACCAATCAGGGACGCTAAACTAAGCCGCAGGTTAACCGAGCAGCAAGGGATCCTGTCCATCGCTGGCATCGTGGAACCAGCGGAGACGATCCGGTTTTTCGTCCGAACCTGCCCTGGTCATATGGGAGTTTCCGAAAATAGGGGACCCTAACATAGTACCCTACATAGTAGGATCCTTATAATAAGGATCCCAAAATAAGGTACCCCCCTAATTTTCGGAAACTCCCATATGCACACAGCGGCAGCTCGAGGAGCAGTTGGAACGGTTTAGGGTGTCGGGGAATTTCAGAAAATCAAGTGGTCCGAATCTTAGACCATGACTGACAGGATAGGATCCTTACTATAGAGATGTGTAAAGCCATCCCGAATCTAAACCTTCACTGGTGCTTTGGGCTCTAGGGTTTTGTCGGTGTGAAGGGTCTTCGAAGGGATAGAAAGTGTGGTTTAAGTTTAAGTGTCATGCCAAGAAAGGTCTTCATCCATCCTGTGGTTCATCTCATAACATTTCTGGCAACCTGCTCTCGACCGGTGCAGGCCCCCTGCTTCGAGTGGAGATAGATACTTCTGCCCGCGTAGCCAGCACAGTACATAATGGAACAAAACCTTTGACATCGCAGCTGATCCGATGAGGCCCTGATGCTGAAATATAAAAAGATCTTAACTCTAACAAGTAGAAGCCTAAAAGTTGGAAACCCAATAGCCTCGATCCTTAATCGGAATGTATAGGGAATCCCAGCACTATTTGGGCCTTCATCCTGTTTCCAACTTTATGGGGTTTAAACCCCTTTTTTTTGAACCCGTACTGAGGCCGATGCGTGTGACGTTAAACCCCTAAACCCTAAAACCCTCTCATTTACTGTAACTCCAAACACATCAATTCCTGTGGGTCTGAAAGCCCCGAGCCTGGCCTGTCAGTGCAGTCCGAGTCAGATTTGACCTTGGGCCGTCTCTAGGTCCCTTCTTAGGGGCTAAGTACCCTGGCCCCCCAAAACAGGCGAAGCTTTTCAGTTCTGGTAGGACTGGTAGGATTAGGTACGAGAAGTTAGAGCATTGGGATCCGGATGCTGTTCTGCACTTGACTTCTGCGACTACCTACTGTCTATGCAGAAGTCAGCAGAAGTACCAAAAGATCTGGCGCCGGACTTACCACTGTTGCTTCTAACACAGTCATTCTCATTTCTCGTCGGTTTCTCGCTACTTACAATCGTTCTTATCACTTTGTCCACCGACATTAGCTTCTGCTGTTAAATGCTCACTATTCGATCGCGACCAAGGAACAGCAGTCATGATTCGTGTACCAGAGCAAGGACAAAACATCTTGCCACTGATCTGCTTGCAAGGGGCTTTCTTGCAATAGCAGCCGAGCCCTTCGTCCCAGGCAGGCTCGACTCCCTTAGCTGCCGCAGTCACCTCCACACGGGCTGCCCAGACCGGGACGCTGAAAAAGCACACCAGCAGACGGAGTCTGCGAAAAGGAAGCATATCGACATGTCTTTTGCAAGGAACAAGTACTCCCCAAGGGCTTGAGCCAAACAGCATGCGTACCGCACAGTGGAGCTCAGAAGCACCAACAGCCTGCTTGTGTAGTAACTAGGTCCCATGATATCACTCTCGGCTCAATGCTGTTTCCAGTAACATCTCCCCAGTTCCATGCTATAGCATACAGCCCAAAGTTGGGTTCTGGGGTCAACGAGTTTTTTTCGCGGGGAGTTCTCAAAATGTAGCGAAACCCAAACTAACAGGCTCTGATCCCCCTAGTCCAATACCCCAAACCCAAAACCTTGGGTACTGCCCCCATACAGTAGCAGTCGATAATAGGGCTACTGTTAAGGGCCCAAAATATCCATATTATAGAGAGTATCCAACGAGTGGGGGCAGTACCCAACCCAAACCCCGTAAGCCCCCAAGCTCTGATGTGTCTTCGTCTCTCTTTGGTCAGCACTGGCCCCCAGGGGAACTTCTCTTTAGGGTTTAGGGTTAAGGGGTTTAGGGTTTATAGAAATCTTGCGGCGGGTTCAGTTTCAGGACTCGCACTCGGACTTGACTACGCGAGTTTCCTGGTACATCGGAAGCACGTTGGCCACAGCTACGGCCGATTAACTGCGGGTCTAGTTTAGGGGGTTCGTTACAGGGGGTATAAGGTAGTCAGGGTTTACAGTTTTGGGCAGCGGGGTTAAAGTAAGTATGCTGACAACAGAGACGTTTTTCATACAAGTAGATATTGCTTACCATAGCTGTGAGCAGTTCGTGGCATGCCAGATAGCATATCATGGTGTTCGGGCTCTGGTATACCCTAGCCCTCTTTTAGTGCTCCAGAGAGGCTTTTGTGGTAACCCTGATCTGCCTGGCCTTCCTTATAAGGGCCCCAAAATAAGGTACCCCTATTTTGATACTATAAGGGATCTTTAGGGGGATCTATAAGGGTTCTATTAGGGTTCCCCCCTCCCCATATTTGCCCCTGCGATACAGCGCACCGGGGCCTTTCTCCGGCTGCGTCTTCTCCGGCGCGGAAATGAAACTAAACAGCTTCGTCTGACAAAGCAGAAGTAGTCCAAGTAGTCAAAACAGACTGGCAGCTGTCACAAATTCTGCGGAGTGTGAGACATGGCTGGCAATGCCAACTGAACACCTACGAAGATGCCTGGGCAGCAGGAGCTCCGATCTTCCACCAGAATACGGCTCATCCGAACCCCTGAACCTCCTCCCTTAATTCACAGCGCAGCCTCGGCCGCTTCGTGGCTCCCGATGACCGTGGCGCCCACTGTGGGCTCGGCAACGGAGCCTCAATCTGTGCTGCGGTCTTGAGCAGCCATGAATGTGACTAACACAAAAAGCTTGCAGGTTTAAGCTTCACGGCGGGCCTTTGTTGGAAGACGCGTCTTTCATATACGTATGTATATACAAATATATATATATATATATATGTACCATATACACATGTGTTATGTTCAATTCTGTTCCTCTTGAAACATACAGTGCTAAATTCATGGGGTTGCTTGTGCATCCTGGAGGCCGTTTCCACTCTGGCCTTTCTTGGCCTTCGTCTTCTTCACTGTCGTCTTCGTCTTCCTGCTCTTCTGTGATCCGGACGCGAGCGGTGTCGAGCCAGTCTCAGCATCCTCCGCAACTCCGGCTGGCTGTGCGTTGGGATCAGGAGCCTGCAGGGCATCGCCGTCCAAGCACGAAACTCCGGGCAAGCCAGCACCTGCGGAAGCACGAAGAGGAGCACTCAATGCTTGCAAGCCATGCTCAAGCGAAACATGTGCTCCTCCTAGAGTCCTAGAGTCCGGGCTACCTGACTCAATAATAGATCTCCTGACATGTGTATCAGGTCAAGCATCCAAACACCATCATGCTGGCCTTTCTTGGCTTTTCTCTTCACCATCCTTGGTTTGATATCCGCGACTTCTTGCTCCGCCGTAGGCGTAGTTTCGGCCTCGCCCTGGACAACTTCAACCGCTTCAACGGCAGAAAGCACGAGGCACTGGGAGTCGCCTCGTTGGCAGGTGCCAAATTTCTCTTCTTGTCCAGTCAAAGAATCGCACAGCCCTCTCGTGCTCAACTTTAGATCGGCCAGCCTTCGTCAGCCGGTATGACACTAAGGCAGCATCGGTATCTGTGAATGGGCTGCAAGTTCCAAGACAAAAGCGACTTACATCTTGTTGCTGGGATCACAGGCCTCTGAGCTTGCATGAGCTGTCCATCAGCTCGACATTGGCCACTTGCAAGGCTGAGCCGGTGAAAGAAGCCTCTGGCTCTGCCTGACAGGGGCTTGATCAGGGAGAGTCTGGGGTCAGCTTGGGAAGTGGAGCTGTCGAGGACAGAGTCTGATCAGTACGCAGCGTAAGGGTGCATCTGTTTGTAAGTTTTGGTGGGAATGTTGAAGGAATCCTTTTGACAGTTATCCGGGGTTTGGATCGTTTTTTCAGCTTCACTGATCAGCTGCAGGTAACTAGCAATAAGCTCAGAGACTGCACAACTAGTCGGCTGAAATTTGTAAGCCAGCGTCCCCGTCTTCAATCTAGGAATAGTGAAGAACACCGCTCCTCTGAGGTTAGAGTTTTGAAGCTTTGCTCATGCGTACATACTTCTTACAAGAGAGCCGGGGTCGCAACCTACATGCCCGCAGAACGGGACCAAACTTTAACGGAGCAGAGCCCCAACGCTCTTACGGCCAGCCGTGGGCAAACACATCTTAGTGCAACCCGTGTCTTAGAGCCATGTCTCCAGGTCAGCGGCCAATGCCTGGCCTGCAGCATCTTTGATGGTCTCACATCGACGTCTGTTGCGCCGCTATCCTGTTGCAAGTCGCCTTTGCGAAACTCCCGGAGTTTGCCAGTCTCCCGGTCGAAGCAGAAATGGCGGATGGTGTAGATACAAATGTTGAGAAGCAGCAGGCCGAAGATTCCGGCTACTTCCGATGTGGGCACATGGCCGCAACTGGTTCTCGCGACGAGAAATGCCACAAGCGCAAAGATCGCCGATTCCAGCCAGCGGATGATCAAACAAGGCCAAGCCACCATGGACCAGAAGTTGTGGTTTATTGTGAAGTAGGCAGGGACGAGGTAGATCATAAAAAAACTCCAGGGATAGAAACACACCACGCCAACTATGATGCTCAAATCCAGGCGGTCTCTGGCTTCAGCTGCAACCACCCACACGCAGGTCGCCAAAGAGCTCGAAGCAATCACTGCGATGCCGTAGGGGCGCGCGGAATGAGAAAGCACCAAAGCAAACCCAGCAGCTCTCAAGGCCTGGTCGGATGCCAGCCATAAGCCAGTCACCACTGAGTAGATGGGGCTTGCCACAGCAAGCCCCATCTCTTTCTTAAGTGTCTCCATGATGCCACGGCTGAGGGACAAAACAGAGATGATGACTGAAAGGATTTTCACGGGATCCCCGTGAGAGCCGACAGCAAAAAGGATGTATGCCTGAAGATAAAGCTGTGGAGCACTTTCTAGCAATTTGGCTGCTATCTCTCGGTTCTGCCGGCCTCTAGCAAAGAATTGATCATCCTCCATCTTGGGGATGCCGAGGTGGCACACCACTGCGATGTCGAGGAGATAATGAACCTGGGCTAGTGCCAGTACGAACAAAATGAAGAGAAGCAGGCCAATGGCAGGTACGGCGTAGTAAAATCCGCAATGTCGCCTGATAAAAGGAAACCATTCTCTTTCCATCAGGCTAAATGCCCCAAAGGTCCACAAATAGCTTTGAGCCAGATCGGAGCCGATAAGCAGGAAGAGGCCAATGCCAAACCACCACGGGTGGGCCTGGCAGCCCTGAAGCTCCTCCGCTTCGCCGCAGCCCGTGCTCACAACAGAATCAATGATGCAGCCGTACTGCAGGACCACGTACCAATCAGAGAAAAAATCGGCCATGTTGAGACAGGCTGTGAACAAGGCGTTAAGGATGAATTTGGCGAGCGACGGCGGGCTTTGCTGGATAGGAGAATCAGTATTTTTGTTCAACGCTTCGTCAGCACCAGCAGCACCACGCGTCTCCACCTCCACGGCCGCTTGCGAATCCGCTGACATTTCCTTCGCTGTCGACTACTATCGTCACTTGCTAACTCTAACCATTCAACGCCTACACTCGGCAGACATACTTGCTCCTAGTCCATCACTGCACAATAAAGCCATGCACATGACTATGACCAGAATGCGTTTCAGTGCTGCCACAGCTCGGCATTTCCTACAGAGCTTTTGTGGAACTCGTATGGCAGACTCTTGAAGGCCTCTGCAGCTCGAACTCTATCCAAGCGTCTTCTGTCGGATCCAAGCCCAAGTCACGGAGGAGCCGTAAACAGCAAGCACCTCCCGAAAGCTGCAGCAGAGGGCAAGTGTTGTATCCGTAGGCCGTAGGTAGGCAACGTTCAACTATGTTTGAATGCGGAGTTGCACGTCTACAGTTTACAGATGCTCCCTGTCTTCTTCTTGAATTCCTGTTTCCATTTCTGAACATATGTATATATATATATGCATATACATGTGTACTGATATTTATATGTATAATTACTCATCCATATACACAATGACCGATGTTGTTTTGAAGTTTTGAACAGAAAAATACATGCTCGACGTTGTCGATTCGTACTGGCTCGTAGCTGGCAAACAGAACCATGGACCTGTCTTGAAGCATCCGGGCCATCCGAGCCAACTTCGGAGTCTTTCTTTATGGTTCTTTGTGAATTGCACCGGCGTCCATCCCTACAAACTGCGAAACCTACGACTTCTACCCCTGGCATGTCTGTAGATTCTTGTGTGCGATCCCCTGCCTAAACCCTTTTGCAACAGGCTTCGACTTCGCCCGGAGTTAGACACAAGCAGCTCTGGCAGCTTTACTGCGGAGCCCTAAACCCCAAACGCCAAGCCCTAAACCCCAAAAACCCCTCAACCCTCCTCTTATTGAAAAAGCCGCCTCCAAGTCCAGCAATGGCTGCCGGCCTCAGTGCGAACTTAGGGTTCTCGCACAAGGCAGGCATGGCTCTAGGGTTTAGGGTTTAAGGGTTTCGGGCCTCGAGGTTTTGGGCACTTTGGGCCAGGCATGGAATGGAATCGAGGCGGGCCTGCCGGAAATCTTTACTATGGAACGTGACTTGAATGAGCATCGAATACCATGTCTCCTATGCCTGGCAGCTCCAGGCTTACTCTCGGCTGTTCGTCTTCTTGTATGGGGACTGTATATTGGTATATTTAGTGAATATACCAATCGAAAGTCCTCAATTACCACTTATTATTCCTATCTCTGAGTTATGCAAATGCTGCATGAGGAGCTGTCGACATGAGGTCGCGATGTGCGAAGACACGCATGGCTCAGGATGAGCTCACGACACTGGAGCGTCGGGCTGATCTGTGCAACATGCGCTTGATAGCTACTACAGTTGACAATCGACAATCTCGTGTCGGACTTGTGCCGAAGGCTGCAATGAGCGGAGGTCGAGCCTTGCAGCCCGGGGAGCTGGGCCGGTCATGGTTCCATGGGTGCATCTGGTTTTTCAACTAGGGAGTTCATGGTTTGCGCATCTCAACTTACATCTCAGCTCAGAGTGCTTTGACGGTTCTGGCTATTGGTTGCGGCCTGAGCCTTTGGCATTTCTGAGCAAGGAGTCATTAGCAACAACAATGAGAACAACAACCACAACCACCAGCACAACCAGGACGACGAAAACGTCGAACACGGCACCACCAACACCGCTACAACGATGACAACACAATACTGGCAACTAGAACAAGAAGAAGACGGATGATCATGATGATCATGTGGACGTTTATGGTGATGATGATGCTGAGGACGATGTGATAACGAAGAAGCAGCTGCTGATGAACTCTGCAGCAGTCTACCGTCGTTATAATTCTGATTTGGAGTGCTTTATGGTGCTGAGCTTGACCTTCAAGGCGATCACCACCCAATCAGTTTCGTTGCCGTCTTTGCCATCGCATGCGTGGCCTGAAGAGAAGACCCTTGCCAAGCTTGGCAAAAAGACCTGCTAGCTTCGAGTTTAGGGTTTAAGGGTTTAGAGGGGTTTAGAGGGGCTTTCGGCGTAGGGGTGTATGGTTTAGGGGCTTCTATCAACTTGACCAGAATACCCGCAAGGAGGTCTCACTCTAAACCTTTCAGGACATCCCGGCGCTGACAAGGGAAAGCTTTTTCCAATCCGCACCCTGGCCTGCATCTGGAGCCTGATTTGCTGGCTGCAAATATGAAATGGAAACCAAAGCTGCTATGCAGTCTATGCGACAGGCACCAGGCAGGCCATTTCTCAGGGTTTCGGAAACCACGCGGAGCAGGCGGGGCAAAGTGAAGAGTACCGGCCTATATGGCACCTGCCAATGTCAACGGTCAAAGGCATCATTTCCATGCTTCATGGGCGGCGAGGCTTGGGAACTACCCACCTGCATTTCCACGATAAGTGCGGCCACGATAGAATACACAGGCACCTCCTGCCACAGAATTTGGAGCAAAAGAACCTTGCAAGCGTCAGCCCGACTCTCACGTGTGGCAGAAGGTGGGCCTTTGCAAAAGGAGCCTCTGGCTACAAGAGTGACCAGGCGGAGCGGCGACGGGTTGCAGAGTCGGCAAGCCGTCGGCCCTTGTAAAGAAGGTGAAACGTGGTGAGATCTCCAACTGGTGCAGGACGCCTCTGAATTCAAAGACTTGTGCATTGATTGCGGCGTACTCCCTGCCTGCAGCAGGCAAAGGCTGACTGCCGAACGTAGGCATCTTTTTGAAAGACACTACGCCATTAAAAGGAGGGACCCTTAATAAGGACCCCTAGGTATATACCCGAAATATAGCTATTATATACCCATCATATAGCCCATTATAGGGTCGGGGTTTCAACCCCTCTCTCAGGGCAGTTGCCCTGCTGCAGCCAAGGCCAACTTCACCGTGCTGCGATCAGCTTCGTCCTGACTGTGTACAGGCGTGGGGGACCCCGACCCTGCAATGGACTATATAATGGGTATATAATAGCTATATTAAGGGTATATACCTAGCTGCGCAATCCAGTTTACTACACTTTGTCGGCGAAGGCTAAATGGAGGTGACGCAAGGGCTGCCTAAATTTCTGACTTGCTAGACTCTCAACAAATGCCAAACAAAGTCACTTGCTGTAGTGACGTTCGCTATCACAAGACAGCTGCTATCTCTTTTTGCGCTATGAAGAACCGTCGGGTTGCAAAACGCACCATCGTTTCCTGCACTCCTGAAACATGCTCCCTACAACGGCTTGCCACGCTAGATCACAACATATTAAAACTGAGGAGACCGCAGCGAAGTCAGCCGGCTGGAGGCAACGGTGCTGGCAAAGCATCAGGTACCTGAATGGATGGGGGGTCCTACTGCTTTCGCTCTTGTCAGCCTTTGTCCTGAAACTTGTCCGTGCAAGCACGTATCCGCAAACGTGGGGAGCTGTGAGTGCTAAGTACTAGCAAAGCAGGGATCAATATTTGCATATGCTGAATGGAATGCAATGTTGCTGAGGCAAACACAAATACCACCAACGTGACATAAACAACAGGCGTCGTTCCAGTCCTCATCCTTATTATGTCCTCATCACTTTCACCAGCAATGCCAGAAGCGGTTTGATTTCTGTCGGAATGATCCTCATCATGACCATGACCATCATCAGCAGCATCCTTATCAACATTACGAATTTCATCACCACCGTCTCCAACATTACTACCATTACCGTCGCCATCTGTATCGACGCCCTATTCATGTAAGCATCTGCAACACTTTCAATCGAAAGTGTCATTCCCACGAGCCCCAGTGCGGGGCCTCCGACGCTCCTGTCCTGGGCCGCTAGCTTGACGTTTTCAAGTTTTCGCACACCTCACGCACGAAAAGAATAAAGAAGCTTCATATCAACCCAAAACGGCGTCAAGCCCTGATCCGTTCAAGTCCACCGTTCAGGAGTCGGCAGGTTGCGGGTCAGCCCCGGAGGAGTCTGAAGTCTGAGGTGCAGATGTTTGCTTCGGAAGTTTGCTACTGCACACCGAGAACCCCATGCCTTGCGTTTTGGACCATCTCGTAAATTGCACGCATGATGTTTCCAGACAGGAGGAATCACAACCGCACTGAGAGTTCAAGTACGAAGAAAGAACGAGAAACACACTCATCACAACTACAGTACCGGATTTGGGGGGCAGTTCTAAACCCACAAGCCCCTTAACCCTAAACCCCCTAAGTCCTCAAACCCTAAACCCAGGGAATGGCCTCCTTTGGGATAGGAATTGTCAGAAGGCTCTGCAGCTGAAAGGGGAAAACCCTGGTTTTGGGAGACTCCAACCCTCAACCCTAAACCCCTAACCCTTAAACCCTAACCCCCAAAAACCCCTAATCCCTAAACCGCCCCAGAGCCTGCAGCTTAAGGGATTCAATGTCAAGTTACCATACTCAGGAAACTTTTTTTACTATAGATCCCTATTCTGGCAACTTAAATCAAAATTCCTTGACAAGAACCCAGAATACGATCTTTAACTCATCGAGTAAGTCGACGGACCCCGGGGTCCTCAGCGTAATCTTGCGGAGTAATGTGGGAGTTTCCGAACGTCCTTATCACAGGGATCCTACTATTCATAGTGTTATATTAGGGTTGCCTAATTCGCTGTGCAACTATATCATACCACAACCCCAAGCCGTTTTCCAAGCATGAGGCCTCTACATAAATCCCGCTGTCAGACCGCATTAAAGCCCAAAAACCCTACAGAACCCTCAACTCCAATCCCTATACCGCTTTTCATCACATATATGCACAAGCATCCGCATGTAAAATCGAAAGGCCACAGTCTACATCCCTAAGTTCAAAAACAACAAAATTGCCCCAAAGCTCCAACGGCCACGAACGGTGTGAAACCGAGGCCCCTGGCGCGCTGGACGGCGGCAAAGGTGCTGCGAATGCCTTCAAGGGGTTTCGGCGCTCACGCTCGTACACCAGGCGAGGATATTGGTGCGCAGTCGGATGAGGTGAAACCTTGTTGAGGAGGTGCTGTTTTCAGTACAGTCTCGACCAAACACCCAGCAGCTCTCACACACCCAGCTGCTCTCCTCCAAGACACAAATCTAGCAGAAACTTGATGTGAGGAAAAGGTAGCGCTACGGCCCACGTACATGAAGTAAAGAGTAAAGACGATGGGACGTCCCTGATCTAGTTCAGGCTCCGTGGTTGAACGTGTGCTAAGCCCATTTGGGACTTAGGATTCTTGAGGGCCAATGAGGTTTGAAGTTCTTCAGGGTTTGGTAGGGTTTCAAGGCTTTCGGTCTGGCGTTCATAGGGTTTGGCCTCATAGGGCTTGGGGCTTATCGTGTTTAGCACTTCAAGGTGTGAGGAGTGCATATCAGAGCGTTTCCTCTTCAGGGCCGGGGGCCCTTTTCAGGCTTAGGGGGTTCGGCTTAAGGTTCGGGTCTCAGGGGCCTACGTAATTCAAGCGCTCGGGCATCATGTAGTGAACTGGCTAGGGCTTGGGAAATCAATGTTTCGGGGTTTAGGCCTCGCCTTCGGTCGAAGTCGGTGGAATTCTCCTGTCGTGCCATTTCTTTTCCTGCTGCTCCTGGTGCTATGAGGATTGCTACTATTTAATGCCGTGGCGATTATCTTATTCTCTTCCTCCTTTCCCTGTCGTCAGAGCTATTTTCCTCTTTCTTGCTAAGGGCCGTTAGCTGCTTTGCCTTAGGGCCTCTCTGTAGGATAGGGGGAGCCGACCACGAGGCAAAGGCTCAGCTGCCGAACAGCCCGACGCCGACGCCCAACCACTGTAGGGTTTTGCCAGCCGCCTAGCTGGGTCTTGCTGCAGGGATCACGCACGGGTTCGGCACTCAAATGTCCATAGTTCGGCAGGGCGACAGATTGAAGCTTTTGGCGACGGCGGACAAAGAACACAAACTACCACCAAACACATCCGTATACGTCGATTTCCCAGAAAACCGTATTCGTTTTTTGTTTTATCAATTCTCCGTTTCCCGACTCGACCCCCGAAAATCCGACCTCGGGGCTTCCCCGCAGGTCGGCATCGCAGCCCTGCACAGCGAGGCCGGGAGCTGGGGAAGGGGTGTAATCATGAAACTATGTATGTATACGTGTATCCGCATATATACATATGCACACATGTCGTGTTATATATGTCTGTACATACATACATGCATACATACGTACATAGACTTTAATCTTCTCTAACACAGGAACTTCCAGGGGTGGGGAAGGGCCAAGACCCAAGATGTCTGAAGGAACACTGGCAGTGCTTGCGAAACTCTCGTGCGAGGAGTGTGCAGCTGGCATAAACGTGGGTTTAGATGGGGTTCAGGCTAAAAAGTAATATAGGGGCCGAAATAATTACCAGTACTATTTTGGGGGGTTCCCCATTATAATTGTAGTACAGTGGGCCCAAAACCCTATTCTAACTATAAAGGCCTCTATAGTAGCCGAGGGCTACGGTGCGAAGTCGTACGGAGGAGCTGAGACAAGGGTTTCGGCGCTCACACTCGGACAATCCAGGCGAGGCATATGAGTTCGCGTCTGCAAAGTGAAACAACACTAATAGGCTTCGTTATCACGTCACAGCAACAAGGTTAACAACACTTGAAGTGACCGTGCCTGTCCACGAAGCCTCTCCTTGGAATCCCTCTGTTGGAAGCATCACATAACACTAGATCCCAAGGTGGAGCATTCGGACAGATCACCGGGGGACGGGGTATAGGGTATGAGAGCCCCTACAATACATTGAAGAGTAGATACGGGTCGGGCTGACCCAGGTAGGGTGACCTGTGGCAATCGTGATTTTCAGGATTGCGCTGTGCCAGTATGTTACCGGCTGCATTTAGTCATTAGCAGCGTTTACTGACCTACATCAGGTGAACTGGGAATATGTGCACTACAGCGTCCACCGATATGAACCACACATAATGATCGGTTGTCTACTGAGCCTGGTGATCTGAATACAAATTTAAAGAAACAGATACACCATAAACATAAATTAACTGTCCTATGAACATACAATGATAATGAATCCATGTTCCAATATAATGATACCCCTCATGCAGCAATTAATTAGGCGGTGCAACCCTCTCCCTTGTCTAGGGTTTTTTATCACTCGTGCTCGACGAGTCAGACGAGGTTTGGGGGGAAACTAGCACAACATCAGGCAAACACATTGGAACACGCACAGTCATGACTATACAACTCTCCACATCAGTCAACGCGATTCAAAGCGATTCCGAAGCACATTCTCATTCTCGAAAATTGTCAAATTGCGCCACCACCACGGCAATCCTTGCCACAACCTAACGCAGCGACCAGTGTACTACCTCACACAACTGTCCAGCTGGCACAAGCCACATCTTCTAATCCACCAACTTCCTGCCCTGAGGCACCAGGGCATATATGGTGCCGCGTCGCCGCGTCGCAGGCCCCCCCCACCCCCCATGGTATGCCCCCCCCTCCCCCCCCAAGCCAGGCAGGCTCTCGTCCCAGCAGTAAGGCACACGTCATCCGCGTAACTCCCCCCCAAGCCAGGCTTGGCCAAAGGAGGGGGCGGGAGGGATAACCCACAACCATGGAAACCACAAGAAAGGGAGCCACAGGGGCGGGGTGGGGAAGGATAGGCCCTTCCCCTTCACCTCTCCTCGACATACAAATGAGAATGATGGGGATGATGTTGCGCACAATGATGTTGATGTGCTATGCCCAGTGTGACTGTTGGCGGCACCTTTGCTCTTATGTTGCTCTGGGCTTCGGCAAAGCATGTTCATTTGCTTGGCTTGTGATGTTCTTGCGAAAACTGTATCGATCTTTGTCATTGCAAGCCCAGTCTCGGTTGGGTTCGCTAAAAGTAAGCTTGATCACGTTTTGGAATGATTCTCATTCGGGACTCTTGAGCAAGGGACCGGAGGAGAGTGCGGATGGGGATCATGACCACCATCTTCGTCATCATCATTACCATCATATTAATCATATTCATCACTATCATTGGCTTTGGAGCTGGAGTGCAGTGGAACTGTATCACATCCTAAGGTCCAAACTCTTGGCAACCGGACACCCAACCAGCAATGGCCATGGAAGGGGGAACGCAACCACAGGGGGGAGGGGCAGCGGGGAACCCACACCACAGGGAACCACAGGGGGGGAGGGGGGGCCTAGCAGCGCTGCACCATATATCCACAGTCCAAGTCCTTATGCCAGTGCAAAAGTGTTTCCCTTGAAGGCAGGTCCAGACTATCCAGATGTCTAGGCTCGGCCAGAAATGAACAATCCAGTAAAGCCACAGGACACCAGTGCGGAGTGCAGGCATAGAAAGCTCTGTGACAGTCCCCAAGCTGCAAACCAAGATATTCTTAGTCTCAACCATGCTAGTCTCGAGCAGCATGGACCGTCACCCCATAGCGAACACTAAGCAACTGCTAGTGTCACGGTAGCCGCCGGTAGCCACGCAGAACAGTCTTGTCAGAGCCACTCCATCAAAGCAAATAGGCCGATCACAGGCAGTAAGGCAGCGTCCAGTTTCGTTCATACCCAGCCCACACAAACCAGCCATCCATAAAGGTCACAGCAAGGCGCTGGTGACGAGAACTCATTTGCATGAGGTCCACGTGGTGCCCTCTACTCGACCACATGTTTGCCAGCAGTATTCACAACGCGCCGCAACGAGGAGCGGGTAAAGTGCAGGCAGCTGCAAAAGAAGCCATGGCACGCATCTACACAGGCCGGGCCCACTTTCATCCTGTGGAGGTGTGGTCCCTGTGCAAGGTGACTTTGGAGGGGGAGACATCCCCATTGGTGCAGGTGGCCAGGAACTCCTCAAGGCCACTTCCAATATTACGCGAGGGATACACCTCGCAGCGCCGGTCCCAGGAAGTGGGGAAGAAAGGGGAGGGGGGGGGAGACATCACCCATGCAGCACCACCAGAAGAGGGCAGCGACATCCATCCATAACGGCAACACTCAGAAGAAAGCATAATTCAGCACCATCACCTTGCAGCATGAAAACACAAACAATGCATCAATGTCATCCTCACCCTCATTCATCCATCAACAAATCCAGGCACTCACGTCAGGCATCCCATCGGCTGGCCGACTGAGGACTATAAGACTTTTGGCCCCCTTCCCACTCGTCGCTACGGCTCCGCGGGCTAGGCACTCCGTGCCTGGACTCTGTCGTTGGGCTCAGCTCCAAAGAAAAAGAGAGCCCACGTGAAGGAGAGCTTCTTGCCGCCAGGGTTGCAGCAAGCGGGATGGCAAAAGTGCATAGAGCACAGAAAGCGCATGTACACAGCAGGAAGCAAGGCAAGGGCAAGGGCAGGGCAAGGCAGTGCAAAAAAGGAAAGGAAGGCAGGGCAAAAACAGTGCAAGGAGAACAGTGCAAGATGGCAGTAACCCATCGAAGTGCGCTAGTCCAAGCCCCGAGACCCCCGGGAAGAAAAACCGAAAACCAAAGTACAAACAGCCTAAGTTAAGAACCACACCATAAGTACAAAAACTCCCGGGGTTCTTAAGGAGGACCGTAGCTATTATTCGAGCGGCCACCTGGGGGAACAGTCGTCAGGGGGCTTACTGCCCTTGCTGTACAGCAGCTGCAGGAACCGGAAAGGGTCTGGAATTAGTTTGGGATTTTTTTTTTTTTTGGGGCATTTTTTTTTTTTTGTGGTTTGCTTGGCCGTGTTGCATTGCCTTGCAGGGCAGCATCCTCGGGCGTTCAAACGCGAGGTAAAGTTACACATTTTGCGGGCGCCGCGCAACCCTTCACAGGGTTTGGGTGCATTGAGCTGCATTTTGCAACCCTTCACAGGGATTGGCATTTTGCAACCCTTCACAGGGATTGGCATGGTCGAATGCACGAACGCTAGGTAAAGTTGCATTTTTTGATGTGCATTGAAATGAATTTTGCAACCCTTCACAGGGATTGGCGTGGTCGAGTGTTCGAACGCGAGGTAAAGTTGCAATTTTTTATGTGCATTGAGATGAATTTTGCAACCCTTCACAGGGATTGGCGTGGTCGAGTGTTCGAACGCGAGGCAAAGTTGCATTTTTTGATGTGCATTGAGATGAATTTTGCAACCCTTCACAGGGATTGGCGTGGTCGAGTGTTCGAACGCGAGGTAAAGTTGCAATTTTTGATGTGCATTGACATGAATTTTGCAACCCTTCACACAGATTGGCGTTGTCGAGTGTTCGAACGCGAGGTAAAATTATTACTTTTGATGTGCATTGAGGTGAAACTTGCAACCCTTCACAGAGATTGGCGTTGTCGAGTGTTCGAACTAGTACTAGTACTACTACTACCACTACCACTACTACAACTATTATTACTACTACTACTGCTACTACTACCACTACTACAAAAGCTATACTACTACTACTACTACCACTACTACTACCACTACTACTGCTACTGCTACTACTGCCACTACTACTACTACTACTACTACTACTACTACTACTACTACTACTACTACTACTACTACTACTACTACTACTACTACTACTACTACTACTACTACTAGTACACACAACAACAACAACTACTACTACTACTACTACTACTACTACTACGACTACGACTGCGACTATGCGACGACGACTACTACTACAACTACTACGACTACCACTACTATCACTACTACTAGTACTGGTACTGCTAGTACTACTACTGCTACTGCTACTACTACTACTACTACTACTGCTGCGACATAAAGTGACCATGCATAGAGTCATAGAGTCACGTTGAAACCACAGTAATCAGGGATGTCTATATAGTGAGGTTCCGGAGCTAGGAAAGGAAGACTTCTGCGTCATGTTGGACTATACCCTAAACCCGCTAAACCTGAACATTAGTGTTCATAGAGTGAACTACATCAAGTCAAGTGCGTGGTACATAGATGACTCCATGACTCTATGACTCTTTCTCACTCTGACGCTATGACTCTATAACACTATGACTCTATGATTCTGTCTCACTGTGACTCTATGACTCTATATGACTCTATGACTCTTTGAACTATGACTTGTGCTTGACATGTACTCGACTTTATTTCTCGATGACCCTATGAACTATGACTTGTACGACTCTTGACTTTATGTGACACTCCGACTCTGTGACTCCGTGCTTTTGACTCGGTGACTCCATGACCCTATACACTGGATTCTATGACGTAGCGCAACACTCTTCGCTGATGATGCTTTCGGGCCAATTGTCTTCTAGTTTTCCAACTTTGCTTTTTTATTATGGACTTCTTTCTTTCCTTCGCTCGTTCATTTCTTTTCTTTCTTTCTGTTGTTCTTTCTTTGTTCATCTCATACTCCTTCCTTTCTTTCTTGCTTTCTTTCTGGTTTGATTTATTTCGTTCTTTCTTTGGTTCGTTCTTTCTTTCGTTCTTGCGTTCGTTCTTTCTTTCGTTTTTGCTTTCGTTCTTTCGTTCTCTCTCTCGTTCTATCTTTCTTTCTTTCTGTTTTCCTTGTTTTCGTCCTCTTTAGATACAGCAATTTTTGAATTTTTCCCAAGGGAAACACTGTTTTCATACGGATTCGTTTTCATTTCCTGAGGATTTGCTTGGTTTTTGGTTCGGGAAAACACGATTTTCCTACGCATTCCGTGGTATTTCCTTAAGTTTCTTTCTTTAGTTCTTGCTTTCGTTCTTCCTCTTGTTTTTGCTTTCGTTCTTTCGTTCTCTCTCTCGTTTTTTCTTTCTTTCTGTCTTTCTTTCTTGCTTTTTAGATACAGCAATTCTTGAATTTTTCCAAGGGAAAACACTGCTTTCCTAGGGATTTTCTTTCGTTTCCTAAGGATTTGCTTGGTTTTTCCTGGGGAAAACACGATTTTCCTACGGATTCCGTGGTATTTCTCTAAGTTGTCAACTCTCTTTGGTTCTTTCCTTGTGTTTTCTTTTTCTTTCCTTGTAGCTTTCTTTCTTTACTTAGTTCTCTATTTTTGTTTTCTTTCTTTACTTATAGCTTTCTTTATTTACTTATTTCTCTGTTTCTTGCATTGCTTTCTTTCTTTATTTCGTTGTTTCTTTCTTTCTTTCTTTTGTTCTTTCTTTCTTTCGTTGTTTCTTTATTTCTTTCTTTCGTTCTTTCTTTCTTTCTTCCTTGCTTTCTTTCTTCCTTTCTTTCTTTCGTTCTTTCTTTCTTTCCTTCTCTCTCTCTCTCTCTGTCTTTCGTTCCTTTTTCCCCTTCCTTTCGCGGATACCCGTTTAATTTTTTTTGATCCTTATTTAATTTTTTTTGATCCTTATTTAATTTTTTTGATCCTTATTTAATTTTTTTTAACCCCTATCCCGCTTTACTGACCTAAATTCGCCTCGGCTCGGCTTAGGGTTGAGGGCGTGACTTAAGGACTGATTTATGAGGCTCTCTATGCCGAAGAAAAAAGCCAAGAAGCCGAAAAGCCAAGAAGCCAGAAGCCAAGAAGCCAGGGAGAATCAAAGCAACCCTGCACGGCTTAAAACAGCGGGGGGGTTGGGGGGGGCGCAGCCCCCCCCATTTGCAGAGACAACGTTCACATGATGGGCCGAAAACACTCTTTGAATCAAGCTTGCGCGTCTCGAAAAGCGCGGCGGCGGGTGTTTTGTTCTTCCGTGCCTGTTCGTGTCTCTTCTTCCGCTAGCATTCTAACCTAATATATATAACATAGTAAACCAGAAGAACGACATAAGATGGTTCGACAACACAAAAATGGTGTGACATTTTCTGACATAACAGAACCTTGCTTCTTATAGCATATAATAACATACTAAAAAAACAATACAATATAACAGAAGATGACATAGAACAAAACAACATCTTAGTTTATAGTGTAGTACATTGTAACATAGTACAGTACAGTGTGTATATTTACAACATAATATGTAGCATATTTTATAGGTTACATTTACATTATGTTATATTCTGTTACGGTACATTACGATATTATGGTAAATTCGAGTGGGCTATGTAGTATCCTGTTGCTTGTATCTTTGTTTCTGTGATTTTTTCATATTCTTTCTCTTTCGTATTTTCCAACTTTGCTTTTTTATTATGGACTTCTTTCTTTCTTTCGCTCGTTCATTTCTTTTCTTTCGTTCTGTTGTTCTTTCTTTGTTCATCTCATACTCCCTTCCTTTCTTTCTTGCTTTCCTTTCTGGTTTGATTTATTTCGTTCTTTCTTTGGTTCGTTCTTTCTTTCGTTCTTGCTTTCGTTCTTGCTTTCGTTTTTGCTTTCGTTCTTTCGTTCTCTCTCTCGTTCTATCTTTCTTTCTTTCTGTTTTCCTTGTTTTCGTCCTCTTTAGATACAGCAATTTTTGAATTTTTCCCAGGGGAAACACTGTTTTCATACGGATTCGTTTTCATTTCCTGAGGATTTGCTTGGTTTTTGGTTCGGGAAAACACGATTTTCCTACGGATTCCGTTGTATTTCCTTAAGTTTCTTTCTTTAGTTCTTGCTTTCGTTCTTCCTCTTGTTTTTGCTTTCGTTCTTTCGTTCTCTCTCTCGTTTTTTCTTTCTTTCTGTCTTTCTTTCTTGCTTTTTAGATACAGCAATTCTTGAATTTTTCCAAGGGAAAACACTGCTTTCCTAGGGATTTTCTTTCGTTTCCTAAGGATTTGCTTGGTTTTTCCTGGGGAAAACACGATTTTCCTAGGGATTCCGTGGTATTTCTCTAAGTTGTCAACTCTCTTTGGTTCTTTCCTTGTGTTTTCTTTTTTCTTTCCTTGTAGCTTTCTTTCTTTACTTAGTTCTCTATTTTTGTTTTCTTTCTTTACTTATAGCTTTCTTTATTTACTTATTTCTCTGTTTCTTGCATGGCTTTCTTTCTTTCTTTCGTTGTTTCTTTCTTTCTTTCTTTTGTTCTTTCTTTCTTTCGTTGTTTCTTTATTTCTTTATTTCGTTCTTTCTTTCGTTCTTTCTTTCTTCCTTGCTTTCTTTCTTCCTTTCTTTCTTTCGTTCTTTCTTTCTTTCCTTCTCTCTCTCTCTCTCTGTCTTTCGTTCCTTTTTCCCCTTCCTTTCGCTGATACCCGTTTAATTTTTTTATCCTTATTTATTTTTTTGATCCTTATTTAATTTTGTTGATCCTTGTTTAATTTTTTTTTAACCCCTATCCCGCTTTACTGACCTAAATTCGCCTCGGCTCGGCTTAGGGTTGAGGGCGTGACTTAAGGACTGATTTATGAGGCTCTCTATGCCGAAGAAAAAAGCCAAGAAGCCGAAAAGCCAAGAAGCCAAGAAGCCAGGGAAGCCGAGAAGCCAAGCCAAGCGCGCACACAAGCCAAAAAAAAAAAATGCCCCCCCAAAAAAAATCCCAAAATAAATACACCTCCAACCGGAAAAACCTGTCCATTCCAGATCAAGTTCACCATCTCCCCTGGGTTGAGACGGTTGAGATTTGCGGGGGAGGCCGTGTGCTGACCTGGTGTTGTCATTGGCGTCACCGGCGTCGTCGTCTGGGTTGCAGGTTGCACCACAGGTGGAAAAGAGGGTGCCGCATTGACCCCCGGCTGCAACAGCTGTACTTGTGGCGCAAGTCGCACCACAGGCGCTGGCACCGAAGTAGTCCGCGAACTCTGTGTTGCGGCTGGTTGTTGCCAGTGCCCTGGCGGTTGTGCTGGCGGCGGAAGCGGCGCCTCTTCAGCTGGCAACGTAGGTGCCGGTGCACTCGGAGGCGGTGCCTTTGGTCTGGCAGCAGCCAGTTTGTTGGTGGATTGCTCCACCACCACCAGCTTGGAAAGGGCAGTCTCCATACGCCCCTCCACATACTGCACCTTCGTCTGCAGCTGTTCCATGTTCCGGTTCAGCGCCGACATCTCCGTCTGGAGATCCTTGACTGCCACAAGGAGGGTAGCAAAGTCGTTCCCTCCATCGCTGCCGCTGCTCTGCCGAGGGGTTTGAAGGGCGGTGTGTATGGAATCAAGCTTGCGGTGTGCATGCTGCAGTCCTTTCCCTATGTCAGTACCAACGGTACCAACCTGAGCGCCTATGGCGTTGAGGCGCCCGTTCTGGTCCCAGGTCGAGTCCTCGATCGCCTTGAAGGCCTTGAGGGCGTAGTCTTCCGTGGTCAGGAGGACTTCACGAAGAGCTCGGATGTCCTCCCCATGCTCCGGCAGCGGCCCCAAGGTGCTCTTGAGGCCATTCAGTATTGGCAGGACTTTAGCCTGCAAGGGCTCGAACGCTTCGCGCATAGCCGATTCGAGCTTGGCCTCCGTGAAGACACTGCTATCGAGGATCTTCTTGAGCGCAGCGACCGTAGAGCTAAGGTGCTCCTTACCCCGAGTGGCAGCAGCGTGAGCAGCATCCTCGACCCATAGCTTGACATCCTGGAGGCTCTGCTTGAGCTCTCGCAATGCCTCCACCTCAAGTTGTGACAACTGGGCATCAGCGGAGGCTGGAGCAGGGCGATCTTCATCCTCCACGGTAGAGGTAGGAGGCGGTGGGGTTGTGACTGCAGGCGGAGGCGCAGGAGCATCCGGCGCCTTGGAAGGTAACACTGGAGTGTCATCAGCGACCTCCGATGTCGTTCCCCCTTTTGGAGCAGAGTCGCCCCCACTCGTCTTCACTTCCTCCTCTTTGGGAGCCTCCGTCATGGAATCGGCCCCCATGGCAACCACAACAGGTGCGGGAATGCCTCGACGAAGGTAGCGCACCAGCTGGACGAGGTTGTACAAGACGAAGCCCAGCAAGAGGAGCCACGGGAGGCCGCCATTAGGGTTCGTGAGCCAAACCCCGGTCTCCCGCAGAGGGGAGGTAGGACTCAGGTTGTCGACCCCAACCACTCTTGCTGTCGAGCGCAGTGGGGGTCCCTCATCAAAGGAAACTTTATCGAAGGCATCCGAAAGAGCAGAGTCGGTGCCGCGGTTTTCCACCATGATGTCTAGGCGGAGGCAAAACGTCTGGCACCGGGCACAACTCTCGAGAGGCAAAGGCTCTAGCGGATGCGTTCATCACATGTGGCTTCCACAGACAGCTCAGCAGTGACATGCAGCCAAACTGTAAAGGAGTTTCCCTGTTCGTGAGAATGCATGCGCAACGAAACTCGCAGCTAGGTATTCAAACGTCCTCTCGTATCCAGAACTAATTCCGGACCCAAACAGCCTCAGAAGTATACAAACCCCGAGTAACAAGGACCCAAACACATCGAGTCGCAGCAATTGTTTTGCATGTACCATGACAAGGGTGACAGTCAGTTTCCAGGCTACTACGGCATGCGGCAACAGTGTCCTGAGGGACACGTCCTGCAGGAGGCACTCAACTTGTGCCACTAGCACAATCCATATGCTCCAAACTCGGCTGTAGTCCACGTGGCCGGCAGCTTTTGCAGAGCCAAGGTGCCCACATCTTTCCAGAAAAGAACCGAAAGTCAGACAAGCAGCAGCGAAAGGCGGTCGCCCTGTAGTCCAAAGTGCCCGACAATACCCAACTCAATGGGCAGCCAAGTAGCAGTTTTGGTAGACACAATCCAGATCCTTCTGCAGAGGAAAGTCAAGGCGCCACGACGACTCAATGCAGCCATGGGGCAGTTAAGGGGCAAGCCCTCCTGTGAATTTGCGGCCCAACCGAACTGAAAGGCGAAGAGATAGGACGAGAAAAGCAAACCCAAATAAGCATGCATGAAAAGGTAGGGTTCGGGAAGGGACCGCAAAATCACACTTAAAAACAGTTCAAAGGGGCAAGTAGAGAACTCAGTACAAGGTGAAGAAGGGCCTAGGCTCTAACCAGCTAGTCCTTCAATAGGGGCGGGCCCTAAGACGATAATCCAGCAAGGCAATTGCATGCCCGTGGACTCCCAAACAACAGCCTCAGCAGTACAGTCGATGCGCCCAGACCACTCGGTAATTTGGGACTCTAGGTCCCATTCAACCTCCTCAGAAACAACCAATGCAAGGGGCTGATCGGGTCTCAGAACTGGGAAACTAGAAGCAACACGGTCTAGGCTTTCAAGATAAATCTGTAAAGGAAACAAACGCGAATAAAACCACCACCAAGTTAACCGATTGTTGCGAATCCAGAACCGTACTTCCCCCGCAACCCAGCGAGCAACCCCGACCGGCATAGAATTAAGCCTACTGGTAAGCTCTTCTGGGGTGAAGGGAACGAAGGGGCGAAGGTGTGGAGGCTGGACAATGTCCAGTTCCCCAGACTCATTCATGATGCCAAGCAATAACAAGACTTTGTCTGAGCCGGCTACGAGACCTAGCATTCAACACACAAGACGAAGCAGCCAAATGATATAGCCAAATGATATGACTCATGCCGAGCGAGGGACGATCCTTCTTTCACTCAGTTCGCAAGGGTGAGTGCACAAGTCAGGGCGGAGCCCAAAAACAGCTCAAGTCTCAGTTATTGTACAAGGATGACAGGCAAGGCCTTGTCGGCCTAACGCGGTCGTAGGATACGGGGCCTTACGAAGCCCAAGGGGGAGGCTCCGGCATCGAGGACGTATCCTGCGTCCCTGAGCGTATCTGTGCCCTGAGCACCGAAAGCTGCATGAGCACTTCAGACTGGAAGTGAGGATTGAGTGACTATTGAGTGCAGGCTGAGCACGCATCTCCTGGCGTACCCGATGAAGCCTCTCCTCAATCCCCTGAACAGCACCAAGCAGCCCCTGAGTGTCCATTTCAAGGCCTTCCCTGATCATGGACAGATGCCCATTAATCTCCTTGATATCCCCAGGCGTATCCGTCGTCACAGGTATCAGCGACTTGCGGATCAAAGCTTGCACTTTGATCAGGTCACTCATCGTCTCACGCATGTCTTGGAGCTCCAAACCGAGGAGCCGAATTTGTTGTAGTAGTTCCGCTTTTGTTCGACTCCACTGTTCCACGAGGACAGGTTGCAAGAAACTTTGCGGCTCCACTACCACAGCTCTGCGGTGGTCTTCGAGCAGAAACAAGACTGCATGCTCCAAGCGTTGCAAGGCACCACCCTGCGAAAGAATTGTAGCATCAAGTTTAGCTTCTAGGGAAGTCAGAGCGCTGCTTAGCCCCAGCAGTGTGTGATGGAACATCACCAGGAAGTCCCAAAGCATGCACCCTGCTCGGACCAGACCAGAGAGAATCACAACAGACAGTAGGAGTACCCACCCCCAATTCTCGGTGGGAAAGGTCCGACAACAGCAGGTGCTGCGAGGCCTCCATAATGTATCTTCAGGAGAGTCCAGCAGCGCTCCACATGGCGATGGGCAAGCGCTACAAGGGGCAGACCCAAAACGGCATCGAGTGGCCCAACAAGGAACTAGCCCAAACCAGTTAGAACTCTAGAGTAAAGTGTACCCCAGGAGTCAGTTCCGTGGAGAAAGAAGCAGTTCCAGCAGCGCAAATGGAAAAGGCAAGGAAAGTCAAGAGTCAGCAGCAGGCAGAAAGGGAGAGCCAGAGGATGGCAGCAAGCAGTATATTGCATACTGATCATGCCACTGAGTCATGAGGAGGAGAGGGAGAAGCTATCAGCATCACTCATCCATCATCGTATCAGCAATCTCCTCATCACTGCTTTCCACACAAATGGAACGCGTGCAGAGGCCATTTGCAGAGCTTCTGTGAGACATCGCAGCCTCGCAACGGCGCCCTCCAGGAGTGCTATCAACGCCGCAGGGACAAGATTGGGTCGGATGCAGCGTTGGCTTCAGGAAGTTATGATCCGGATCCTGTCACCCAGGCCGTCACGAAGTCGGGCGCCCAAGGCTGGCGTCTGTGTCCGTCAGCGATGCTCCTGGGTTCCGCAATCACTAAGAGGCTGGCAATGTGTTCGCCTCTCAGCACGATGCGGTCATACACCAGGTTGAGGTCGCCTTCACGCGCGTCCTCAACGACCAGCCGGCCCCTGGCAAGGGAGGCCAGACGCCCCTCCAACAGCACGCCGCATGTGAGCGTGATGCGCAGTACAGAGCCGGCTTGTGGAGGATGCGACGGCCGCAAGCGCACCTCCAGCGTGTCCTGCTGGTCGGGCGGGATTCCTTGCTGGTCCGTCACTCTGCCAACGGTGTTGGCGCCACTTCCAGGCATACAAAGGCCTCTGAAGTAACAACCCTAGCAGGTCCGAAGACCACCCTAAACCGAAAAGAACCCCCAACAACAGACAGCCGAAGAAGGGTAACGTTGAAAAGCTTGGTCCCTGCGTCACTGTAGACGAGCATAAGGAGCGAACCCCTAGCAGGCTCGGCTCTGCACACTTGGGAGGCAGGAGCCTTCCAGTAAGGTAGATAGCGACTCAAGTAAAAATGCTTCTTGCAGCAAGCGTCTTTTGCAAAGCCCTTCACTGCGGGAGCGCTTCGGCACCAACAGGGAAACGAACCCTGCAGAAAGACATGACCCCCAAAACTAAGGAGAGCGCACGAGCTCATCGGCCCTTGCAGCACTAAACCCCAGTCACACTTTTGCCAGGCCCATCACTGCTTGGGAGCGCTTCGGCACTTACGCAGAAATGAAGCCTACACACAAATAAAAAAAAACATCACCCCAAAATCCCAGGACCTATCCTTTATGCAAAATGTGCAGCGGCATCCGGAAGTGCCAGGTTTTGAAAGGAGAACTATGCATTCTGGCCCATGTGAGAAAAGCATGAACTTTGTCTGGGCACCTCAAAATGGGGCGCATGGAAAGGCTCTCCGCCTGCTTTGGCAAGCCGAACTGCGTCAAATGAGAGCACAGCACACGTGTAGCAGGATGGGCCAAGAGACCTTCCTGAAATTGCTTGGGCAAGGCTCTTACGGCCGCCGCGAATGAGCAAGCGTAATCGGAAGCTGTGGACAAAGGCCTCAGTCGGCCTGCTTTGCGGTTGACAAGACTAGCACCCGTAAAAGCGTAAAAATCGCAGAACAGTTCCAGCATCGTGATTTTTCCTCCCGGTGACCAACTTAACTTATGAAAGTACTCACAGCAGGCATCGAGAGTTTCGGATGGAAAGTGCCAACTGTAATTGGCCTGTGCCCTGGAAAATCTCAGGCCTTCAAAAGCATGGACGCTGGTGTCCCCGCAGGGCTTCCAAGCAAAATGAGGCACTTCTCTTTTACACTGTCGTATGTCCTCAGCAGACGGAACATACTCCAGCAAATCTTCACATGCCCCTCTGGCAGCGAGAGACAAGGACACGGACGAACTGGAGTGGGACGTCACAGGCTCGCCCCGGGTGTGCTCGCCATCAGAAAGGTCAGACGTCTCCTCGGGAACGAGAGCTTTCAGGGCTTTCCACCGCTTGTTTATGACGGCGACATTGTGAAGCTGCCGCTTGATGCAGATTTCACAATCCCGATCCCAACTCTTTCGAATATCCTTACACCCAAGAAGTTCAGCAGCGCGGCGGGCAGCCTTTTTTGCACCGGCATCAGCTGCCTCATTTCCAGCCAAGTCCTGAGACGAGATGACCCCGTTTGCAACGTCTCTGACCGTACAGTGCCCAGGGATCCACTGAGCTTGAACCTCACAACCAAGATCCCGCAGAGAGCGCACAGTGCTCGTGATCCTGCGCCAGAGGTCATAGTGCGCCTCGTTCACTCCCAATCCCTCCGGATACTTTGTGATTAAAAGGAAGCGGTCAACAACCCATTTGCAATCGCACTTTAGAATGACAGGCATACGAGGGGCAGGACTGTCGCGTGCCACGACTTCCAGTTTTCCCAGTGCGTGTGTAAGAGCATACACTTCAGCTCGATCCGATCCTTGCTGCAAGCCTGGGACGACGCAATTAAAGCTGCGGCAAGGCGAACCGCGGAAAAAGGCTACATAAGCTGCACCGGCAAACGTAGCACTCTGACAGCTGTTGTCCAAAGTGCTGCCATCCGTGTGTATGACCAAGGGCATTGCGGGCCACCTATTCCTATTAACCCTATCATCCCAAGACAAGAGACCCTGGCGACGGGTCAAACACCACTCAGGTTCTGTGAGGACAGAGAGGCACAGGAAAGCCGAGGTCTGAAAGCGTGGATCCTGTGAGCAGTCAGGGGGAAGGAGCACGCTTGGATGAGTAGGCGACCATGCAGGGCACTGGAAGACATGAGGCGGGGTCTCACGGACCTCCCTGCAACCTGGACAGCAGTCATCATCCCAAATGTTGGCCGCTTTGAGGCGATCACCAGTACGAGTGCTACCACACAGAACTTGCTGGATCCACCCGCGTAACAAGGCAGGTGAAGGCGATTCGTACTCCAAGCTAGCAGAGCCTGAGATCACTTTAGAGAGAACTTGGTCAGAGGATCTGAGCAAGTGGGACACAACTTCCGAATGGGGATGCAAACCCAACAACCCTTCAGTATCTTTTCGCTTAGCTACCTTTTGGAGGAGCATATAGCGCAAGGATCTTCGCAGCTCGTGTTGAAATAAGGCTTGGGGCCAGAGGAAAGAGATATTGACATCATTGGGTCTGGACCACGACCACAGATCGCTGTCAACCAACTCCCACCCTAAGTACCCGAGCATCTCACGAATGCAGTAAAAAGGCCCTGGCATGGTCGGGTCAGGACCGGCGAGAAAATCCCGCAACAGTTGTGCCACCAACGGGTCCGAAAGCGCCGCCTGCCTGACAAGGGACAGAACATTGAAGGCAACCGCCGACTGTGGATCGACTCGGTGCGTGCGGAAAGCAAAGATCATCAGCAGGTTGGGTTCCTTAAGCTTTTGCTTAGTAGAGAAGATCACACCCAGGATGCTACTTCTAAGGCTTCTAAGCAAAGTTTCACTGGGGCAGGCAATGACAACGCCATGCATGATCGAAGGCAAAATCAAACTTTCAACCACGGCAGTCTTATAAGTTTTAGGCCCGGGCAGCTGTGCGATCTTTCGCAATCTTAAAAATTGTTTTTCAAAACGGCTTTCCGAAGCCTTCTTATAACCCTTAAAAGAAGTGGGGATGGGAATTCCCAAAGACGTAGGATGCAGCTCGACAGCGCCCTCCGGCGGGAGCAAAGCACGTGCAGCCTGTCTGGCCGGAACGGATGTCCCAAAACCACGACATTTCTTAGGGTTTAAACGTTGCCCCGAAAGGGTATCGAACTTACGAAATTCAAGGCACGCTTGCTCCAAGTGTTTGGCATCCCTTAACTTGGCCCTCAGCTTGCTGTCATCGAGGAAAAAGGACACCCCCACCGAAGGCAACGTGTTTGAAACTCTTCGAGCAAGGATTGCGAAAACAGCATTGCAACACAGGACCGAGATGGGGCAACCCTGAAGCAGGGATTGCGAAGACCACCAATTACCGAAGCTTTGACCAAAGCGAAAGACCCGCTGCAAAGTAGTGTATCTCGCCTGCAAGGCCCTCACGAAACCCAGATCAAGCCCTAACGCAATGAGGACGGGACAAACAAAATCAGCTTTGAACATGTCAAAACATTTCTGGCGATCGTGCGTGAGCCCCACGATGGCCTCCCCTTTTTCCATAGCAGCCTGAAGCTCGAGTGCTGGGAGTAGCTCGGAAGTAAGGACATTCCTACCCTTTAGGCCACCGTGAAGCTGCGGCGGCACCACCTGCATCAGCCAAGGCATTGCTTGCCGGAAGCGAACAGACAAATACACCGAAAGCCAAACTGAAGCCAAGGAAATCGGGCGCGTGCCGCCGTCCGGCTTCGGAAGCAGAACGGTGAATGCATGAGACAAACCTGCAGGCCACTGAGGAGCTGTAGACGCCTCAAGCACCTGCATAATGCTCAAGAACTTTTCTAAGATTATGTCTGGGACACATTGCAATTCAAACATGGACCACCCGTCAGGGCCACCTTTCGTAGAAGAGCGTTTCGCTGCCAACGCTTTTTTGAACTCTTGGACAGTAGGGGCAGGCAAAGCCCCGTCTGCACGAGCTTGCCCAACTTCATGTGCGTACTCACGTAAGAAAAGGTCAGCCGGAGGGACAGGACCCTGCAAGAAAGGACTCCAAGATTCGATGAGCAACTCATGCACGCGCGATGGCTCGGTGGCGAAACCTTCCCCGTCAGGAACAGTGGGAGCAGGCGGGACAAACACTGTTGCATTAGCCCACTGAGTCACGTGCTTTTGACTAGATTGTAGCCACTCCCGCCATTTCACGATGCGTTCTTGCTTCAGATCCCGCGTCCATCGATCAATGCCGTTTTGAGCCAGGCCTAGCAACTGTTTCCAGGAGAACAACTGTTTGACTACACTCCACTCAGTATTCGTCAGATCGTGCCAAATCTGGTTTTGTACTGTAGTAAGGCAAGCTTCCCCGGGCTCGTCCCTACCGTTAGCCAAGGCTTTAAGGCCGCATAGGAGAGCAGCAGCCTTTTTGATGCGCTTCGTCACAACACATCCCTGAAAAGTCTTAACAACACGAGGGCCGTAGCGAAACTTGGGCAAAAGACCCCTCGGGTTGGAATCGCGACCCGTCGGCACCTCAAACAGCCGGCATAGAGACTCCGTGGCAGCTTCGCAAACCTGTGACCAAGCGGTTTCGCAATCTCCGTTTGCAAGCGCGCTATCAAAAACATGGCTATGGCACGACCACACCTGTGAACCAATGTCGTCCTGACAAGTGTCATCGCACTTAGCGGACTGTTCGCAGAGGGATTTACGCGGAACAATAACCCAGTCGAAAGCTCGAAAGGCCTTCGCATGCATGGTAGCCGTAACAGCCCTATGTTGGCCAATGAAGCGTGAAGTGGATAAACAAGATGTGGCGACAGTACCCGCAGCCGTGGAGTTGACCAGCAAGTGATCAATACGGGAAGTCCCTACTGAGTCACCGGCCCAACCTGCGGCAGAGTATGAATGTCGCGTTGAATCCACACCCGAAGCCTCATTAGCAAGTACCCCGAACTCACCAGTACGAAGGACGCTTTGCAGCACCTCAGATTGATGACAATCAGTGTTGGCGTCCATTCCCACAACAACGGGTGCACCACCAAGAGAGCGACCGTGCTCAAAAACCTCTGACAGCAACTTTTCGTTAGCTGCAAAGTTGGTGTTAAGTCTCCCTTTGGAGGTACACCCCGAAACCCCATAAACGTTAAAAACATGAAGGAACCTGTTGCCTCTCCCAATGGCAATGCCCGCATGTAGGAACCTGCCTGCTTTGTGCATTTGTCTCAGCGCCTGCGGAGGCTCAAAGAGTTGACACGACAGAGAATGCCGCACGACAATCGCAACACCCCCTTGCTTAGTAGTATTATGTACCTGCCCATCCTTTCGATGAGCCACTGCATCCGTGGGATGCCCCCAAAGAACCTTGAAGCCTTGCTCCTGAAAATCTTTCGCCAATCGGACTTGTGCGGATTGGTTTACCCTGGTTTCTTGGACGATAAAAACATCAAAAGGCCACTGCAAAAGCTCGTGCATGTGCTTTTCGAGAGAAGTGACGTTGATGGAACACAGCCTAATGTCGGGAACATGTTTGAAGCCCATGGCCCTCGAGCGCATAAGCACAGCAGGAACGAAAAGGGAAGCAGCCCTCTGGCATAACGAATGCTCCATAGTGCACTGGAGTTCCCCACAAAGCTTGCAAGCATCAGGCGACTCGTGAGGCCGACCTGCTAATTGGATTTGACCGCGCGGTGTCACGGTCGATGGCGACGAGCAACCACACTCAACACGATTGCACCATATGCAAGCAGCACGCGCACTGCAGTGAGCAGAATCGCGAGCTAATTGACAACCTGCCGGCGATGTTTTACTTCGGAGGCGAACGCGAGCGCTCGCTGTGCTGGCTTCTCTGGGACTGCAAGAGACGAAAAATGTCAGCGAACTGCTTGTTGGATTCCTGGGCAGACTCCTTGATCTGGCTCATGATTTGCTGGTGCTGTGCTTCCTGCGTCGTTGCGATTCTGGTGATGTCTCCGCCCTGGCGCGTAACAACCGCCTCGAGTTGGCCGAATCTGGCCTCATTGACTTGCTGCTGCTTTTGCACAGCTGCCGCTACGAAATCCTGCATTTCACGTTTCAACTGCTCAGACCGATCATTCAGGGGACCTGGCATGGCGACATCCGCCGATGGGGCCGGTGAGCACTGGGGCACAAACTTTGACGATGTGGCCTTGGCCTGTGTGGCTGGTTTCTGCTTAGGGGTAATGCTCACTAAGGCCTGGTTGATGGACACTGTTTCAGCGGAGGGCTCAGTGGCGGAACCTACAACCGCAACTAAACCTCCTTCCCTATGAGCCGGGCGCAAGCTTACAACCTTTACTTCCCACCCCCACCCTTTCAAGGCATCGCGAAGGGTTGACGCTGTCGTGTCAGCCGGCAGGCCTCGGACGAAGTAAAACCTGCTACACTGGATCTCCCAACCTGGCTTGAGAGCATAGCCAGGATTGATTTCGCTTAGCAAAGCTTTCAGCTCAGACGGCTTTGTGACCAGGCCCAAGCGCGTTTTCACACAAGCCAGTCCTACGACAACATGTGAATGTTTCTGTTGTGCCAACTGGGCATCCTGCATCGTCGCACCTTCTGGCAACCAAGCAACTGCCTCATCAGGAGATTCTTCAATCTTACGACGAAGGAAAACCCCACACTCGCCGCATGAAGCCCTTAGCTTGCGATACGTAGCCTCCTTGATGCGGCACGTGGCCTGGAAAGCATCAGCATCCCAGGTAGGTTTCGGTAGCCATCTCTTGGTGAACCAGTTCTCAGGCGTATCAACGCAGTCTTCAAACAAAAGGCTCTTTAAGGTCTTAATGGGGTTTTCCCAGAGACGCTTCCAATCAGACTCAGACATAAAGTGCTTGGACACATGGATAACAACCTCAATGTTTGCAGGCGCTTCCATCTTGACAATGGGTGTATCTTTCAACTGCACCTTGACATCTCCTAGCTGAGCAATCCAACCCTTGACACGGTGAATACCCCCTTGCTTGTCTGCTGCCATGCACGTGATGCTTTCCGTTGACATGGGGAGAGCTGGCGCCTCAGGAGAAAGCACCACGACTGCAAGTGCTGATAGCGACCACTTGTCAGAGACACCTGCTAACAGACTGGAGGCCGTATTGGCATCCATGGCTGCAATCCCAACTGCATTACGCTTCACGTCTTTTGGCAACAGAACGGTGAGCGACTCACCTACAGCTGATACCCAATCCTGCGCACGCAAGCACACTTCAACGGACCTGGCCTTTTTGGATAGACCTCGAGCGGCTTTATCGACTACATCGTGACTGCTGCTTGAAGTGGTTACTGCGTTGGACCAGGGATCAGATCTATCCCACGGGTCGGGCGATTTAGTGTGAGGCTGCAGAGCCTTCTGCTTCGCATGAAACACTCGGGATTCTCCGGGAGTTAGAATGCGAAACTTTGCCACGTTAGCCAACTGCTTAATCCCACGCCACTGCTCTACCGGCTCGGGAATCTGCAACATACTCTCTAGCGAGTCTGACGCAACACTTGCCCTAAGCAGTTTGACATGCTCACTCAGCACTTCCTTAGGGACCCCGTGTTCAAGCAGAATGGCTTCAACAGAAGAGCCGTTACCGAAAAGCGCATGCATCAGTCGGTTGCGGGAAGCTGCAAGCACGTGCAGCAGGCCACTAGAAACCCCTAGAAAAAACCCAAAGAAACCCGGACAAACGAAGGGAAGAAACACAACTTTGTCCAAGATTGCATCCAAGCTTGCATCGCGACACTGCTCGAGGATCTTCGGCTGCGGGTACCGGGACGACTGACACGAATCCTCTGCCCGGCGGATTCCTTCCTGGTCCTGGATCTTGGCCTTCACGCTCTCGATGGTGTCAGACGCCTCCACTTCCAGTGTGATGGTTCTGCCGGTCAGCGTCTTGACAAAGATCTGCATGGCTGCGCAAAAATGGCTGCTCCCTGCTTGCTGCTTGAGCCATCGCCATTTTGTCTAGGGTTTAAGGGTTTAGGGTTTAGGGGGTTTAGATCTAGAGACGGGTCTTGTCTAAGGAATGTTTAAGGGGATCTTGAAGGTACGGGCATACACTGGTGCTTTCAGTTAGAACGTAGGCCTGAACCATAATATGGGGGCCTTAATAATTAGAACAGGGTTTCGGGGCACATTATACCATATGATGTCTAATAAGGAACCCCCCAAAATAGTATTGGTAATTCTCAAGGCTCCTACACCGTAAATAGCAGGATCCTGATTACAAGGACCCGAAACAAAAAGGTCCCCCTAATCCTCCCGTATTCGCTGTGCAAACTCCACCCCTAAACCCTATTTTTCGAAAAATTTACGAACCTCCCATAGTCCATACTAACCTAAACCCTAAACCCTAAACATCCCTTTAAAGGGGCCCTTTAGCTTATAAATTAGCTATAAAGTCTTCGCGCGAAGCCCTCAGAGCCCTTAGCCCGGGCCTCCGCGGAGCTGCGCAGCGCTCCGGGCCTTCGGAGGCGGCTTCCCAGAGACTCCAATACCCCCTTAATTAAGGAATCCTTTCAGGGATCTATAAGGGATCTATAGGGTTTAGGGGATTCTAATATCCCTTAAGTAAGGAATATACCCTTAAATTAGGGTAGGGCCCTATGATTTAAGGTATATATTCCTTAATTAAGGGATATTGGAGTCTCTGGGTTGGGGGCTGAAGTGGTGGCCTTTAAAGGGGCCCTTCAAGGAACAGGCTCTTAAAGGCGCCCTTAAAAGGGACCTTAAAGGGGCCGTTTTATGGGATACTGTACTGGGCTGCGGGTTACTACAGTAAAGGGTTCTATAATACGCGTTCAGGGTTTATTCTCTCGTTCTGATTAGGTGTCCTCTTTTTCGATCCTGAGGGCTGTTTCTGAGACTCACACTGGGACGAATGCAGGCAAGCTTTAAGTTCTGTGGGTTTAACTTTGAAGGCCTGGAGGTCGGCTTGGAGCTTGTGGCTTCGGCAATTGTAAAGGTCAACAGGTAAACACAAAATGTTTGCTGTCTACAACGGGCACACTGCTACTAGTAGCAGCTCATACCGTACCGGTTCCACGTCCAACGGCTGCATTGATATGATGTGGATAGCACTGACAAGGCCGAATGGATCAAACGACCATAGGGTAGCGGCCGAACGTGTGGGATTTTGGGGATCTGAATGTGGAACAACGCCGGTGATTTTCGCTCCTAGTTGGTCTAGAGTCTAAAGGTTGCAGTGTCTCTGGTCCCGCCCTGTGCGGACCCTGTGAGCCTCAGCTCACCTGAATTCGAAGCCATCTTAAAGCTACTGGCAACTGCAAGGGGGCACCGCGGCCTCAGCAAGGCTCACAGTCTGCCACTGCCGTCTCTCTGCAATGACAGCAGGATGATGGCATAATTGTACGGAATTTAAACGTGGCCATCGCCGTCCTGTAGACCTTCAAAGCGGCACAGGAGGTCGGTGCAAGCCAAAGGGAAAACTGTCACTGTAGCGGCCTTCGCCACTGCTTACACTTACACAACTTCCTACAGCTGCACTTTTCTCAGGCAGCTTTCCCAGCCTTCACGACGGGGACGAGGCCACCGGCCACCGCCGCCATGATGGCCGCGGGGATCAGTGCTGCCTGTGCGCCCCATGCAGGGTGCGTCTCCATGGCCGCCACGCCACCCAGGCCGAAGAAGAAGATGCCGGAGCCGAAGAGGAAGACCTTCAGCAGGGTGGGCGGCTCGGCACCGTCCGTCTGCGCCCTGGCCCACAAGCCCAGGCCCACACCGAAGTCGGTCAAATAGCCAGTGAAGTGCGTCGTGCAAACGGGAAGGGAGCTGCATCGACGAGTGATGCCATTCTGGATGCCCTGCGAGAAGGCCCACAAGAACAGGCACTCGGAGGCATCATCATTGGCAATGCCGGTTTGGGCCTTGCAGTAGTGCACCAGGCAACCGAACATGACGGCGAAGGCTGCTGCCAACAGGTTGGGCGAGTAGCGCCCCTGGTAGATGGCCTCCTGGTCACACTTGCTGAAGCCGGCCACAAAAGATCCGGTGGCAAAGGAGAGCATCAGGTGGAAGAACTTGATGCCACCGTTCATGATGAGACGTCCGGTGTGGCTGGTGTTGCCCGTCTGGTGGGACACGGTCATGCCCATGTCGATGATGGCCAGGGCGTTCACGAAGCCAGACGTGAAGCAGAGAATGTTGGAGATCATGACGAAGCTGCTGTAGTCGGGGCGCTTCTCCGCTGGACCCGCTGCTGCCGGCTGTGCTTGTTCGGTGTATGCAAAGGCACCGCAGGCGATCATCAGCGCCAAAGAAACGAACAGGGCGTGGTCGGCGATGGTCCTGGCCATGCCGGATGACTCCTGTACGACTGGCTCTGTGAAGGCATGCTGGCTTTGGAAGCTCCACAGCGCGCAGACGCCAAGTGCCAGGAGTGCAGCGCCGCGCACGCGGCTGCTCCTGGCACGGGTGCTCAACATGGCCGGCATGATGGAGGCTCGACGCCGCCTGCGGGCTGCAAAGGGGAAACAGCGAGCAAAATGCTGCGGATCATCGGCACAGAGGGAAACCGAATAGCAATCTCGACTCTAAGAGATGTGTTGGACGAGTCACAAGTCACAAGTCTGTATAACGATGCAGCAGTGTGCGCATTTTATCGTCGGCTGCTTTCGAAGCGCAACTGGGACGCCGAACACGTGGCATACCACGCGAGGCTGCAACCGGGGGAGAGTGGGGCGATGGAGTACATGACTGCGGGTCTATCGGGGATTGTGGGACTGAAAACAAGTCTTGGAAGGCCTGCAAGACACCGATGGCTTCCGAAAAGTTTCGGGAAACCGTCGAAGCCGAATTATTGTCGCTTGGACGAAAAGGTTCGGCTCAGCCGTCATACTCGCCTTCCTCTTCGTCGAACTCTCCCTCCTCTTCGGCTGTGGCATCCTGGTACTGCTGGTACTCAGAAACCAAGTCATTCATGTTGGACTCAGCCTCCGTGAACTCCATCTCGTCCATGCCTGGGGCTGCGTCTGCAACTATAAGGATCGAGAACCGGAGACCTCGCAATTCCATCCTTGCTCCACCCCGCTACGAGTAGGCTGATAGCACTAGTTTCCGCTCATGACGCCCGCCTTCACCGGTGTACCAGTGCAGGAAGGCCTTGCGGCGGAACATGGCCGTGAAGTACTCCGCGACGCGCTTGAACATTTCCTGAATAGCTGTGGAGTTGCCGGCGAAAGCCACGGCCATCTTCAATCCCTTCACAGGGAGACGGCATGCCATCTGATACCGTCCCTACTCCAAGCAAACAACGAAACACCTACCTTGAGCATGAAGTCTACAAAAACAAACTTTCCCATCACAGCTGCGCCTTTGGTGGGATGTCGCAGACGGATGCCTTGATGTTGTTGGGAATCCACTCCTTAGAAGCAGCATAGTAGAGAAGAAGAGCATGCATACAGACAGCACCGCCCAATCTTCGAAGGCTCCGCACGTGAACTCCTCACTCCCTCCGGTAAACTGTCTCTGCTTGAACCCCCTTGGCCCTACTAGTAGGTGGCACTTGCACAGAGAGTTCCGGCAACATGAGAAGCTACCTGGCTCAGTCAACCAAACAGGCACGGCATGATAAGAAGGAAGACGTCCGAACGGGGCAGGCGAGACTCCACAAAGTAGGAAGAGTTCTTGTTTTGGACGTTGAGCATCTGCTCATCCACCTGCAAGTATGAATCTTGGGCAAGATGACAAGTACACATGCGTGTGGAGCAGGAGAACGTCGGTCTTCACCCCGCATTACACTTGCATATGCAGAACCATGCATGCAGACTTGAAAGCGTAGTGGGGCCTCTTTCGTGGACATTCGGCCGCGGAAGAGTGCGGCGGCTGTCAAGTATCGTCCGTGTCGAGGGTCTGCCGCGCACATCATGTTCTTGGCATCGAACCTAGATCAACGTCACATGATCATGTGGACCCTGGCTCGTAACGACATCACAAAGCTCCGCAAACCGCAACCGCGGAGCATTTGCTGCGTCAACTCCGGCACGGTCAGGGCACGGTACTGCTGGGATCCGCGGGATGTCAGAGGCGCAAAGCCAGTCATGAAGAAATGCAGACGTGGGAAAGGCACGAGGTTGACGGCAATCTTGCGCAGATCACAATTGAGCTGCCCTGGAAATCGCAAGCAGCAAGTCACGCCGCTCATTGCCGCGGAGACCAGGTGGTTCAGGTCTCCATAAGTGGGAGTCGTCAACTTCAAGGTCCTGAAAATTTGGGGAAGGAAGCAGTAAACCCGATGAGTTTCAGGCCGGCATGGAACTATAAACTACGTAGACATGGCTCCCTTCCTACGGACGGGCACGGCCGAGGCAACATGTGGCAACCTTGTAACCCCCCTTGCTCAAACATCACAGTTAGTCCTGAAGCAAATGTCGTACAATGCTTCATTGTCCAACAAGAAGGACTCGTCAGAGTTCTCCACCAGCTGGTGGAAGCTTAGGACAGCATTGTATGGCTCCACGACAGTATCGGACACCTTGGGCGACGGAATCACGGAGAATGTCTCCATGATCCGATCAGGGTACCTGCAGATGACAGCCGCTGAAACGGCATCTGTGATGCTATGCGCTGCTCGCTTCCCCTGCCTACTGCTGCTCCGCATAGCCCGAAGTACGTATGTACGTATGTAAAAAACACAAACCAAATACATATCTAGAAGATACCCGTAAACCTACATATTAACGTAAATGTACGGTTAGTTACACCTACACACATGTATATATATATATTTATATGTATGTATATGTGTATGTGTATGTGTATGTGTATGTGTATGTGTATGTGTATGTGTATGTGTATGTGTATGTGTATGTGTATGTATATGTATATGTATATGTATGTGTATGTGTATGTGTATGTGTATGTGTATGTGTATATGTATGTATGTATATATATATATATATATATATACGTATGTGGGTGTACACTTTTGCATGCAGGTTTCTGTTTATTTCCTGTAATTACGTGTGTAATTTATATTCCCCAACTATTCCATGTTAAGGCTCAATATGCTTAAAATAGCCATCCGCTGGGAACTCTTCATGCGAGGCACTCCTCGCGCACCTTGGAGATCAAGAGTGTGCCCATACCAGCTCCTCAACCACTCAAGGCAAAACATGCCGAAACACTACACTGTTTCGGGCTTGGGCTTAAGATGACTCAGGTTTTTAAGGCTTCAGGGTCCCGAACCCTTTAAGCTCTTATGCGTTCACCCTGCACAAGCCAGCTCCTGTGCCGCCTCCCAGAGAGTGGCAGAGCTGGAAGCCCTGGAGGCAATCGCAGCCTTCAGCCTCACGAAGAAGGCTGCACGAAAGCTGTTTGATAGGGTCTCAAATAAGGTTTTCGATAGGGTCTCAAATAAGGTTTTCTAGACTTCATAAGGTCTTCAGAAGGGTACTCATAGAGTTTCTATGTAGATCCCTGATCAATAACCCTGCTTCCCGTAGGAAAAGCGAGGTAACCTGGATCAGATTATCAATTCCCGTGTTGGTCTACTGCACGCATGCGTACACGTAGCTGATCCTCTGCATTTCATACAACCCAACGTTGACTATATACATATTTGAAAACAAAATATGCATAAGCACTGTCATCCATGGCCTCTTTGCGCACCACATCCAAGACAGAGTCGATAAGCTCAGCACCCTCGGTGTAATGGCCCTGTCAAGCGGAGGCAGCAACGTTCCCAAGTCTCTCATCATGAGCTGTTTCATCTGGCAACAACATCGCAGTGGGCCTTGGCCCAGTTATTGCCGGCGCCTGTTTGACCGAACACAAAGTTGTCTGGGCGGAACAACTGGCCGAATGGTCCGGCACGAACGCTGTCCATGGTTCCTTTCGGGACGAACGGCGAGTCGACACATGGACATGCGGCTGGCGGCTGGCGTGGAGCACATCCCGGCTATACTTCACCCGAAAGCTGAAACTGCCCCATTAGAGTCCTGGCTCAAGGTCCATCAGAACGGCTCGGGGTACATAGCGTCCGCCGGTGGCTTCGTTGAAGTAGACATTGATCCGCTCCAGCTGAAGATCCGAATCTCCGTGGTAGGTACCTGTCACAGTAGGCTCCGTCGCATGATGTCTTGTTGACCATATCTACGCAGATGAACTGCCTGTTGGGTCGATGCCGTGCTCATCGGCGATGACTTCCCAGAACTTCGCACCAATCTGATTGCCGCACTGGCCTCCCTAAGTTTGACTGACAGCAACAGGTACGCTTTCAACTGCATGCATCAACGACAATCGCCCATCCCCGGACGGATTAAAAGCTCATGACTGCAACAAAGCGACCTGCACGTGCACGAGCTCACGCATGGTAGGAATGCGGAATCGGGAGTTCGAAAGAAATGTCGAGAGGCTGCTGCTTACAGCTGAACACCTTGAGCCAGGCATGGCAAGCAACCCGACATTCCGACAACCGATGCGCCCTCAGGAACGTGCAAGCAGTGGTGGCAAAGACAAGAGAGACCATGGTGGCGATCGCGCCCGTGCATCTTTCGGAGTACTCGGCGTGGTCTGGAGGTTGCAGTGTCTCTGGTCCGACCCTGTGCGGACCCTGTGAGCCTCAGCTCAACCTGAATTCGACGCCATCTTAAAGCTACTGGCAACTGCAAGGGGGCACCGCGGCCTCAGCAAGCCTCACAGTCTGCCACTGCCGTCTCTCTGCGATATTCTGCGATGACAGGCGCATGATGGCATAATTGTACGGAATTTAAACGTGGCCACCGCCGTCCTAGACCTTCAAAGCGGCACAGGCGGTCGGCGCCAGCCAAGGGGAAAACTGTCACTGTAGCGGCCTTCGCCACCACTTCCTACAGCTGCGCTTTCCTCAAGCAGCTTTCCCAGCCTTCACGACAGGGATGAGGCCACCGGCCACCGCCGCCATGATGGCCGCGGGGATCAGTGCTGCCTGTGCGCCCCACGCAGGGTGCGTCTCCATGGCCGCCACGCCACCAAGACCGAAGAAGAAGATGCCGGAGCCGAAGAGGAAGACCTTCAGCAGGGTGGGCGGCTCGGCACCGTCCGTCTGCGCCCGGGCCCACAAGCCCAGGCCCACACCGAAGTCGGTCAAATAGCCAGTGAAGTGCGTCGTGCAAACGGGAAGGGAGCTGCATCGACGAGTGATGCCATTCTGGATGCCCTGCGAGAAGGCCCACAAGAACAGGCACTCGGAGGCATCATCATTGGCAATGCCGGCTTGGGCCTTGCAGTAGTGCACCAGGCAACCGAACATGACGGCGAAGGCTGCTGCCAACAGGTTGGGCGAGTAGCGCCCCTGGTAGATGGCCTCCTGGTCACACTTGCTGAAGCCGGCCACAAAAGATCCGGTGGCAAAGGAGAGCATCAGGTGGAAGAACTTGATGCCACCGTTCATGATGAGACGTCCGGTGTGGCTGGTGTTGCCCGTCTGGTGGGACACGGTCATGCCCATGTCGATGATGGCCAGGGCGTTCACGAAGCCAGACGTGAAGCAGAGAATGTTGGAGATCATGACGAAGCTGCTGTAGTCGGGGCGCTTCTCCGCTGGACCCGCTGCTGCCGGCTGTGCTTGTTCGGTGTACGCAAAGGCACCGCAGGCGATCATCAGCGCCAAAGAAACGAACAGGGCGTGGTCGGCGATGGTCCTGGCCATGCCGGATGACTCCTGTACGACTGGTTCGCTGAAGGCATGCTGGCTTTGGAAGCTCCACAGCGCGCAGACGCCAAGTGCCAGGAGCGCAGCACCGCGCACGCGGCTGCTCCTGGCACGGGTGCTCAACATGGCCGGCATGATGGAGGCTCGACGCCGCCTGCGGGCTGCAAAGGGGAAACAGCGAGCAAAATGCTGCGGATCATCGGCACAGCGGGAATCCGAACAGCAATCTCGACTCTAAGAGATGTGTTGGACGAGTCACAAGTCACAAGTCAGTATAACGACGCAGCAGTGTGCGCATTTTATCGTCGGCTGCTTTCGAAGCGCAACTGGGACGCCGAACACGTGGCATACCACGCGAGGCTGCAACTGGGGGAGAGTGGGGCGATGGAGTACATGACTGCGGGTCTATCGGGGATTGTGGGACTGAACACAAGTCTTGGAAGGCCTGCAAGACACCGATGGCTTCCGAAAAGTTTCGGGAAACCGTCGAAGCCGAATTATTGTCGTTTGGACGAAAACGTTCGGCTCAGCCGTCATACTCGCCTTCCTCTTCGTCGAACTCTCCCTCCTCTTCGGCGGTGGCATCCTGGTACTGCTGGTACTCAGAAACCAAGTCATTCATGTTGGACTCAGCCTCCGTGAACTCCATCTCGTCCATGCCTCGGGCTGCGTCTGCAACTAACAATTAAGAAGCGGAGCCCTCGCAACTCCCTCCTTGCTCCACCTGCTAGGCTGATAGCACTAGTTGCGCTCATTACGCGCGCCTTCACCGGTGTACCAGTGCAGGAAGGCCTTGCGGCGGAACATGGCCGTGAAGTACTCCGCGACGCGCTTGAACATTTCCTGAATAGCTGTGGAGTTGCCGGCGAAAGCCACGGCCATCTTCAATCCCTTCACAGGGAGACGGCATGCCATCTGATACCGTCCCGGCCATACTCCAAGCAAACAACGAAACACCTACCTTGAGGATTGAAGTCTACAAAAACAAACTTTCCCATCACAGCTGCGCCTTTGGTGGGATGTCGCAGACGGATGCCTTGATGTTGTTGGGAATCCACTCCTTAGAAGCAGCATAGTAGAGAAGAAGAGCATGCATACAGACAGCACCACCCAATCTTCGAAACTGTCTCTGCTTGAACCCCCTTGGCCCTACTAGTAGGTGGCACTTTCACAGAGAGTTCGATACCAGCCTAAGTTTAAGACCAATGTCATCACTTTTCTCCCCGACGCGTGCTGCAAATCTTCCCGGATTCTTAAACTCGCGAACGCCACTTACTCGGCTCCAGCAACATGAGAAGCTACCTGGCTCAGTCAACCAAACATGCACGGCATTATAAGAAGGAAGACATCCGAACGAGGCAGGCGAGACTCCACAAAGTAGGAAGAGTTCTTGTTTTGGACGTTGAGCATCTGTTCATCCACCTGCAAGGTATGAATCTTGGGCAAGATGACAAGTACACATGTGTGTGGAGCACGAGAACGTCGGTCTTCACCCCGCATTACACTTGCATGTGCAGAACCATGCATGCAGACTTGAAAGCGTAGTGTGGCCTCTTTCGTGGACATTCGGCCACGGAAGAGTGCGGCGGCTGTCAAGTATCGCCCGTGTCGAGGGTCTGCCGCGCACATCATGTTCTTGGCATCGAACCTAGATCAACGTCACATGATCATGTGGACCCTAGCTCGTAACGACATCACAAAGCTCCGCAAACCGCAACCGGGGAGCATTTGCTGCGTCAACTCCGGCACGGTCAGGGCGCGGTACTGCTGGGATCCGCGGGATGTCAGAGGCGCAAAGCCAGTCATGAAGAAATGCAGACGTGGGAAAGGCACGAGGTTGACGGCAATCTTGCGCAGATCACAATTGAGCTGCCCTGGAAATCGCAAGCAGCAAGTCACGCCGCTCATTGCCGCGGAGACCAGGTGGTTCAGGTCTCCATAGGTGGGAGTCGTCAACTTCAAGGTCCTGAAAATTTTGGGGAAGGAAGCAGTAACCCCGATGAGTTTCAGGCAGGCATGGAACTATGAACTACGTAGAAATGGCTCCCTTCCTACGGACGGGCACGGCCGTGGCAACGTGTGGCAACCTTGTAACCCCCCCTGCTCAAACATCACAATTAGTCCTGAAGCAAATGTCGTACAATGCTTCATTGTCCAACAAGAAGGACTCGTCAGAGTTCTCCACCAGCTGGTGGAAGCTTAGGACAGCATTGTATGGCTCCACGACAGTATCGGACACCTTGGGCGACGGAATCACGGAGAATGTCTCCATGATCCGATCAGGGTACCTGCAGATGACAGCTGCTGAAACGGCATCTGTGATGTTATGCGCTGCTCGCTTCCCCGGCCTACTGCTGCTCCGCATAGCCCGAAGTATGTATGTACGTATGTATGTAAAAGACACAGACCAAATACATATCTAGAAGATATCCGTAAACCTACATATTAATGTAAATGTACGGTTAGTTACACCTACACACATGAGTATACACACATATATATATATGTATGTATGTATATATATATATATATGTGTGTGTGGGTGTACACTTTTGCATGCAGGCTTCTGTTTATTTCCTGTAATTACGTGTGTAGTTTATATTCCCCAACTATTTCATGTTAAGGCTCAATATGCTTAAAATAGCCATCCGCTGGGAACTCTTCATGCGAGGCACTCCTCGCGCACCTTGGAGATCAAGAGTGTGCCCATACCAGCTCCTCACCCACTCAAGGCAAAACATGCCGAAACACTACACTGTTTCGGGCTTGGGCTTAAGATGGCTAAGGTTTTTAAAGGCTTCAGGGTCCCGAACCCTTTAAGCTCTTATCCGTTCACCCTGCACAAGCCAGCTCCTGTGCCGCCTCCCAGAGAGTGGCAGAGCTGGAAGCCCTGGAGGCAATCGCAGCCTTCAGCCTCGCGAAGAAGGCTGCACGAAAGCTGTTTGATAGGGTCTCAGATAAGGTCTTCTAGACTTCATAAGGTCTTCAGAAGGGTACTCATAGAGTTTCTATGTAGATCCCTGATCAATAACCCTGCTTCCCGTAGGAAAAGCGAAGGTAACGTGGATCAGATTATCAATTCCCGTGTTGGTCTACTGCACGCATGCGTACACGTAGCTGATCCTCTGCATTTCATACAACCCAACGTTGACTATATACATATTTGAAAACAAAATATGCATAAGCACTGTCATCCATGGCCTCTTTGCGCACCACATCCAAGACAGAGTCGATAAGCTCAGCACCCTCGGTGTAATGGCCCTGTCAAGCGGAGGCAGCAACGTTCCCAAGTCTCTCATCATGAGCTGTTTCATCTGGCAACAACATCGCAGTGCGCCTTGGCCCAGTTATTGCCGGCGCCTGTTTGACCGAACACAAAGTTGTCTGGGCGGAACAACTGGCCGAATGGTCCGGCACGAACGCTGTCCATGGTTCCTTTCGGGACGAACGGCGAGTCGACACATGGACATGCGGCTGGCGGCTGGCGTGGCGCACATCTTGGCTATACTTCACCCGAAAGCTGAAACTGTCCCATTAGAGTCCTGGCTCAAGGTCCATCAGAATGGCTCGGGGTACATAGCGTCCGCCAGTGGCTTCGTTGAAGTAGACATTGATCCGCTCCAGCTGAAGATCCGAATCTCCGTGGTAGGTACCTGTCACAGTAGGCTCCGTCGCATGATGTCTTGTTGACCATATCTACGCAGATGAACTGCCTGTTGGGTCGATGCCGTGCTCATCGGCGATGACTTCCCAGAACTTCGCACCAATCTGATTGCCGCACTGGCCTCCCTAAGTTTGACTGACAGCAACAGATATGCTTTCGACTGGACGCATCAACGACAATCGCCCATCCCCGGACGGATTAAAAGCTCATGACTGCAACAAAGCGGCCTGCACGTGCACGAGCTCACGCATGGTAGGAATGCGGAATCGGGAGTTCGAAAGAAATGTCGAGAGGCTGCTGCTTACAGCTGAACACCTTGAGCCAGGCATGGTAAGCAACCCGACATTGCGACAACCGATGCACTCTCAGGAACGTGCAAGCAGTGGTGGCAAAGACAAGAGAGACCATGGTGGCGATCGCGCCCGTGCATCTTTCGGAGTACTCGGCGTAGTCTGGAGGTTGCAGTGTCTCTGGTCCGACCCTGTGCGGACCCTGTGAGCCTCAGCTCAACCTGAATTCGACGCCATCTTAAAGCTACTGGCAACTGCAAGGGGGCACCGCGGCCTCAGCAAGGCTCACAGTCTGCCACTGCCGTCTCTCTGCGATGACAGGCGGATGATGGCATAATTGTGTACGGAATTTAAACGTGGCCACCGCCGTCCGAGACCTTCAAAGCGGCACAGGAGGTCGGCGCCAGCCAAAGGGAAAACTGTCACTGTAGCGGCCTTCGCCGCTACTTACACTACTTCCTACAGCTTTGCTCTTCTCAAGCAGCTTTATTTCCCACCCTTCACGACAGGGACGAGGCCACCGGCCACCGCCGCCATGATGGCCGCGGGGATCAATGCTGCCTGTGCGCCCCACGCAGGGTGCGTCTCCATGGCCGCCACGCCACCCAGGCCGAAGAAGAAGATGCCGGAGCCGAAGAGGAAGACCTTCAGCAGGGTGGGCGGCTCGGCACCGTCCGTCTGCGCCCTGGCCCACAAGCCGAGGCCCACACCGAAGTCGGTCAAATAGCCGGTGAAGTGCGTCGTGCAAACGGGAAGGGAGCTGCATCGACGAGTGATGCCATTCTGGATGCCCTGCGAGAAGGCCCACAAGAACAGGCACTCGGAGGCATCACCATTGGCAATGCCAGCTTGGGCCTTGCAGTAGTGCACCAGGCAACCGAACATGACGGCGAAGGCTGCTGCCAACAGGTTGGGCGAGTAGCGCCCCTGGTAGATGGCCTCCTGGTCACACTTGCTGATGCCGGCCACAAAAGATCCGGTGGCAAAGGAGAGCATCAGGTGGAAGAACTTGATGCCACCGTTCATGATGAGACGTCCGGTGTGGCTGGTGTTGCCGTCTGGTGGGACACGGTCATGCCCATGTCGATGATGGCCAGGGCGTTCACGAAGCCAGACGTGAAGCAGAGAATGTTGGAGATCATGACGAAGCTGCTGTAGTCGGGGCGCTTCTCCGCTGGACCCGCTGCTGCCGGCTGTGCTTGTTCGGTGTACGCAAAGGCACCGCAGGCGATCATCAGCGCCAAAGAAACGAACAGGGCGTGGTCGGCGATGGTCCTGGCCATGCCGGATGACTCCTGTACGACTGGTTCGCTGAAGGCATGCTGGCTTTGGAAGCTCCACAGCGCGCAGACGCCAAGTGCCAGGAGCGCAGCGCCGCGCACGCGGCTGCTCCTGGCACGGGTGCTCAACATGGCCGGCATGATGGAGGCTCGACGCCGCCTGCGGGCTGCAAAGGGGAAACAGCGAGCAAAATGCTGCGGATCATCGGCACAGCGGGAATCCGAACAGCAATCTCGACTCTAAGAGATGTGTTGGACGAGTCACAAGTCACAAGTCAGTATAACGACGCAGCAGTGTGCGCATTTTATCGTCGGCTGCTTTCGAAGCGCAACTGGGACGCCGAACACGTGGCATACCACGCGAGGCTGCAACTGGGGGAGAGTGGGGCGATGGAGTACATGACTGCGGGTCTATCCGGGATTTTGGGACTGAACACAAGTCTTGGAAGGCCTGCAAGACACCGATGGCTTCCGAAAAGTTTTGGGAAACCGTCGAAGCCGAATTATTGTCGCTTGGACGAAGAGGTTCGGCTCAGCCGTCATACTCGCCTTCCTCTTCGTCGAACTCTCCCTCCTCTTCGGCGGTGGCATCCTGGTACTGCTGGTACTCAGAAACCAAGTCATTCATGTTGGACTCAGCCTCCGTGAACTCCATCTCGTCCATGCCTGGGGCTGCATCTGCAACTATAAGGATCAAGAACCGGAGACCTCGCAATTCCATCCTTGCTCCACCCCGCTACGAGTAGGCTGATAGCACTAGTTTCCGCTGATGACGCGCGCCTTCACCGGTGTACCAGTGCAGGAAGGCCTTGCGGCGGAACATGGCCGTGAAGTACTCCGCGACGCGCTTGAACATTTCCTGAATAGCTGTGGAGTTGCCGGCGAAAGCCACGGCCATCTTCAATCCCTTCACAGGGAGACCGCATGGCATCTGATACCGTCCCGGCCATACTCCAAGCAAACAACGAAACACCTACCTTGAGGATTGAAGTCTACACAAACAAACTTTCCCATCACAACTGCGCCTTCGGTGGGATGTCGCAGACGGATGCCTTGATGTTGTTGGGAATCCACTCCTTAGAAGCAGCATAGTAGAGAAGAAGAGCATGCATACAGACAGCACCGCCCAATCTTCGAAGGCTCCGCACGTGAACTCCTCACTCCCTCCGGTAAACTGTCTCTGCTTGAACCCCCTTGGCCCTACTAGTAGGTGGCACTTTCACAGAGAGTTCGATACCAGCCTAAGTTTAAGACCAATGTCATCATTTTTCTCCCCGACGCGTGTTGCAAATCTTCCCGGACTCTTAAACTCGCGAACGCCACCTACTCGGCTCCGGCAACATGAGAAGCTACCTGGCTCAGTCAACCAAACAGGCACGGCATGATAAGAAGGAAGACGTCCGAACGAGGCAGGCGAGACTCGACAAAGTAGGATGAGTTCTTGTTTTGGACGTTGAGCATCTGCTCATCCACCTGAAGGTATGATTGTAGGGCAAGATGACAAAGTCTTCACCCCATCATGAATCTTGGGCAAGATGACAAGTACACATGCGTGTGGAGCAGGAGAACGTCGGTCTTCACCCCGCATTACACTTGCATATGCAGAACCATGCATGCAGACTTGAAAGCGTAGTGGGGCCTCTTTCGTGGACATTCGGCCGCGGAAGAGTGCGGCGGCTGTCAAGTATCGCCCGTGTCGAGGGTCTGCCGCGCACATCATGTTCTTGGCATCGAACCTAGATCAACGTCACATGATCATGTGGACCCTGGCTCGTAACGACATCACAAAGCTCCGCAAACCGCAACCGGGGAGCATTTGCTGCGTCAACTCCGGCACGGTCAGGGCGCGGTACTGCTGGGATCCGCGGGATGTCAGAGGCGCAAAGCCAGTCATGAAGAAATGCAGACGTGGGAAAGGCACGAGGTTGACGGCAATCTTGCGCAGATCACAATTGAGCTGCCCTGGAAATCGCAAGCAGCAAGTCACGCCGCTCATTGCCGCGGAGACCAAGTGGTTCAGGTCTCCATAAGTGGGAGTCGTCAACTTCAAGGTCCTGAAGATTTTGTAGAAGGAAGCAGTAAACCCGATGATTTTCAGGCCGGCATGGAACTAATTGTAACAACGATGTAGAAACGGCTGCCTTCTTACGCAAAGGCACGGCCGTGACAGCATGTGGCAACCTTGTAACCCCCCTGCTCAAACATCAGAATTAGTCCTGAAGCAAATGTCGTACAATGCTTCATTGTCCAACAAGAAGGACTCGTCAGAGTTCTCCACCAGCTGGTGGAAGCTTAGGACAGCATTGTATGGCTCCACGACAGTATCGGACACCTTGGGCGACGGAATCACGGAGAATGTCTCCATGATCCGATCAGGGTACCTGCAGATGACAGCTGCTGCAACGGCATCTGTGATGTTATGCGCTGGTCGCTTCCCCTGCCTACTGCTGCTCCGCATAGCCCGAGGTATGTATGTAAAAGACACAAACCAAATACATATCTAGAGGATATCCGTGAAACCTACATATCAATGTAAATGTACGGTTAGTTGCACATACACACATGTATATATACATATATATATATATATATATATATATATACATATGTGGGTGTACACATTTGCATGCAGGTTTCTGTTTATTTCCTGTAATTACGTGTGTAGTTTATATTACCCAACTATTCCATGTTAAGGCTCAATATGCTTAAAACAGCCATCCGCCGGGAACTCTTCATGCGAGGCACTCCTCACGCACCTTGGAGATCAAGAGTGTGCCCATACCAGCTCCTCACCCACTCAAGGCAAAACATGCCGAACCACTACACTGTTTCGGGCTTGGGCTTAAGATGGCTAAGGTTTTTAAAGGCTTCAGGGTCCCGAACCCTTTAAGCTCTTATCCGTTCACCCTGCACAAGCCAGCTCCTGTGCCGCCTCCCAGAGAGTGGCAGAGCTGGAAGCCCTGGAGGCAATCGCAGCCTTCAGCCTCACGAAGAAGGCTGCACGAAAGCTGTGTGATAGGCTATAGGGTCTCAAATAAGGTTTTCTAGACTTCATAAGGTCTTCAGAAGGGTACTCATAGAGTTTCTACGTAGATCCCTGATCAATAACCCTGCTTCCCGTAGGAAAAGCGAAGGTAACGTGGATCAGATTATCAATTCCCGTGTTGGTCTACTGCACGCATGCGTACACGTAGCTGATCCTCTGCATTTCATACAACCCAACGTTGACTATATACATGTTTGAAAACAAAATATGCGTAAGCACTGTCATCCATGGCCTCTTTGCGCACCACATCCAAGACAGAGTCGATAAGCTCAGCACCCTCGGTGTAATGGCCCTGTCAAGCGGAGGCAGCAACGTTCCCAAGTCTCTCATCATGAGCTGTTTCATCTGGCAACAACATCGCAGTGCGCCTTGGCCCAGTTATTGCCGGCGCCTGTTTGACCGAACACAAAGTTGTCTGGGCGGAACAACTGGCCGAATGGTCCGGCACGAACGCTGTCCATGGTTCCTTTCGGGACGAACGGCGAGTCGACACATGGACATGCGGCTGGCGGCTGGCGTGGCGCACATCTTGGCTATACTTCACCCGAAAGCTGAAACTGTCCCATTAGAGTCCTGGCTCAAGGTCCATCAGAATGGCTCGGGGTACATAGCGTCCGCCAGTGGCTTCGTTGAAGTAGACATTGATCCGCTCCAGCTGAAGATCCGAATCTCCGTGGTAGGTACCTGTCACAGTAGGCTCCGTCGCATGATCTCTTGTTGACAATATCTACGCAGATGAACTGCCTGTTGGGTCGATGCCGTGCTCATCGGCGATGACTTCCCAGAACTTCGCACCAATCTGATTGCCGCACTGGCCTCCCTAAGTTTGACTGACAGCAACAGATATGCTTTCAACTGGACGCATCAACGACAATCGCCCATCCCCGGACGGATTAAAAGCTCATGACTGCAACAAAGCGGCCTGCACGTGCACGAGCTCACGCATGGTAGGAATGCGGAATCGGGAGTTCGAAAGAAATGTCGAGAGGCTGCTGCCTACAGCTGAACACCTTGAGCCAGGCATGGTAAGCAACCCGACATTGCGACAACCGATGCGCTCTCAGGAACGTGCAAGCAGTGGTGGCAAAGACAAGAGAGACTATGGTGGCGATCGCGCCCGTACATCTTTCGGAGTACTCGGCGTGGTCTGGAGGTTGCAGTGTCTCTGGTCCGACCCTGTGCGGACCCTGTGAGCCTCAGCTCAACCTGAATTCGACGCCATCTTAAAGCTACTGGCAACTGCAAGGGGGCACCGCGGCCTCAGCAAGCCTCACAGTCTGCCACTGCCGTCTCTCTGCGATGACAGGCAGGATGATGGCATAATTGTACGGAATTTAAACGTGGCCACCGCCGTCCTAGACCTTCAAAGCGGCACAGGAGGTCGGCGCCAGCCAAGGGGAAAACTGTCACTGTAGCGGCCTTGGCCGCTACTTACACTACTTCCTACAGCTTTGCTCTTCTCAAGCAGCTTTCCCACCCTTCACGACAGGGACGAGGCCACCGGCCACCGCCGCCATGATGGCCGCGGGGATCAGTGCTGCCTGTGCGCCCCATGCAGGGTGCGTCTCCATGGCCGCCACGCCACCAAGACCGAAGAAGAAGATGCCGGAGCCGAAGAGGAAGACCTTCAGCAGGGTGGGCGGCTCGGCACCGTCCGTCTGCGCCCGGGCCCACAAGCCCAGGCCCACACCGAAGTCGGTCAAATAGCCGGTGAAGTGCGTCGTGCAAACGGGAAGGGAGCTGCATCGACGAGTGATGCCATTCTGGATGCCCTGCGAGAAGGCCCACAAGAACAGGCACTCGGAGGCATCATCATTGGCAATGCCAGCTTGGGCCTTGCAGTAGTGCACCAGGCAACCGAACATGACGGCGAAGGCTGCTGCCAACAGGTTGGGCGAGTAGCGCCCCTGGTAGATGGCCTCCTGGTCACACTTGCTGAAGCCGGCCACAAAAGATCCGGTGGCAAAGGAGAGCATCAGGTGGAAGAACTTGATGCCACCGTTCATGATGAGACGTCCGGTGTGGCTGGTGTTGCCCGTCTGGTGGGACACGGTCATGCCCATGTCGATGATGGCCAGGGCGTTCACGAAGCCAGACGTGAAGCAGAGAATGTTGGAGATCATGACAAAGCTGCTGTAGTCGGGGCGCTTCTCCGCTGGACCCGCTGCTGCCGGCTGTGCTTGTTCGGTGTACGCAAAGGCACCGCAGGCGATCATCAGCGCCAAAGAAACGAACAGGGCGTGGTCGGCGATGGTCCTGGCCATGCCGGATGACTCCTGTACGACTGGTTCGCTGAAGGCATGCTGGCTTTGGAAGCTCCACAGCGCGCAGACGCCAAGTGCCAGGAGTGCAGCGCCGCGCACGCGGCTGCTCCTGGCACGGGTGCTCAACATGGCCGGCATGATGGAGGCTCGACGCCGCCTGCGGGCTGCAACGGGGAAACAGCGAGCAAAATGCTGCGGATCATCGGCAGAGGGGTTCGACGGACGCAAAGCTCAGACATATAATGTTGCTGTGCATGGGTTCCACCCTTCTGCAGACTGAAACTCCGCAAGCAAGGCGTGACTGCGACAGCTTGGATCAAGTTCCTGCTCCCGGCAGGGCTGGGGCCCATGCTTCGAGGGATCTCCCTGCGAGCTCGTCGCAGAGCTTGCGAATTTGGATCCAAAGGGATACAGAGCTTTGGGGCCTTCAAGGAGCCTCGGCACAAAGGCGATGCAAGCTGCTAACTGCTGCCAGTCCTTCAGGAGGTGTTGTGATATTCAAACATAAGGCGTTACGTGGAGGCCCGTTAACCGTCAGATTGCAGAGGCAATGCCAAATTCAGGAAACCGCCATAAATCGCATGTTGAGATCGGCCTCTGTTGCTGGCCTTTCTCTGAGAGCCTCCTCCAGCGTGCTAGAGTCGCACCTGAGGACGGGGATGGACGGGGTCATTGAACCTTCAACAAACAGCACCCGAGAAGAACCACAGAGTGGGAACCGTGACCCTAAAACAGTATTTCTTGGCAAGGGCTTGCTGCTGTAAGAAGGGATTGGCCCACTCCAACACGAACATCCTCTTTGCCACAAACCCAAAACACCAAATCGTAAACCAATGAGCCCATAAACCCTGTGTTGAGCAGGGACTGCAATGCATTAAGCCCTGAACCCCTTCAGCCAAGCTCCAGACGCCAGCTCTCACGACCCTACAAGCCCTACACCATATACTACACACATCTTGCCTAGACCCCCCCGAAAGAGGAAAAATAATGGCCCAAAACCTATGAAAGGCTATTTTTCTACATGCTTTTGGGGTCCAGGTAAACCCGAATATCGTCTTTCCCAGTTATGCCAGGGGTGGCGCCGGACCAAACCCGGCTTCCACGCGCGCACGTCGGCCAGCTTGTCACTGGCCTTCAGTGGCTTGGAGCATCGGGCCTTTTATGGCTTCAAGCGTTAGCGCTGCGGCATTTAAACGTTGTAGGCCATAGATTTCGAAACCATGTTAAAGGCAGGATGTGGAGTTGTGTTCATGTTTGTCTCAAGGGGGTAAGGTCTTAGGGTTTTGACGCACTCAGGCATTTGGACTTTCACACCTCTTGCAAAACCGCTTCATCGCAGGTTGTTTCTTGATTGCGGAACTATCGACTCGAACACATGGTTGAAACCAAAAAATGCTACGACGAGTTGTGTGGGTCATCATTGGCATCGGCTGTGCCCACACCTCCTGTCTTACTATATGACCACAATGCAACTCCGACTTCTCGTCTGTCTCAGGTTTAGCGCTCGTCTTATAGAGTCCGACCTCGGATCCCACACCAAGCAATCTCTGGGCCATCCTACGTACTTCTTCCTATACCCCCCCTAGAACCATAATGACAACATTATTTTTAATATTCTCTTGGTGGTTTTATATGAACAAAAATGAAAAAAACATCCTAAGGATACTACAGGTTCGTGACAGAGTCCTGAACCTGTTATGCTGAACAGCCCTCCCTCCAGAGTTCTTGCAAGGTGCAGCTCCCTGCCGATGGGCCTCACCTTCTGCTGCTGTCCTGCGAAGGTCTGGGGACATTCAGATGCGATTTCTGAAGTAAAGGGAACTCCAGAAAGTTGGAATATGGTTTCAGGGTAGGATACCCTATAATTTACCATAGAAGGGTTAAGATAATCATATTCCAACTTTCTGGCTTTTACCTTAGGGGCATCTGAAGGATCCTACTACTTATTGTCGACGGCTTCTGCGTTCGGGCTCCTCGTTTGCTGAAGCTCCCGTGGAGGATCTTGCTTACGTTTTGGGCAGGGTTTTGCGGACTTTCGCACGGGCATGCAGGAATACATAAAATGTGTCAACAGTGTGCATATACACATATGTATAAAATCATACACACATATACAGACGTATATACATACCAGTATGGCAGTTAATATCATCCTGTATACGTGTTCCACATACATATGCATGCACCGTCCCGGGCGATAGTGGTACTGGCCGTGCTGCGGTCACTGATACTATTTCGCTGTTCTTGTGTGGGCTGCTGACACCCCTGCTGCCATTGCGGCGATATCTAAGATCGCTATCATGGACAGCATAGCAGCATTTCCAAACGATTGTTGTGACTGCCATTGAATCTTACAGCACCTGTTGCGGCAGGGCCTCGAATTCCTGCTTTCATGTCGTGTTGTGGATGCGGCAGCGAGGTGCCAACGAGATGGGGTGATTCTGAAAAAATAGTGTTCCGATACGGCCTGCCCCAAGTACGCCCTCGGACATTGCCGATGCAACAAGGGCACGAAAAGCCTGAACGCGAAGATGCGCACTGCACATGAAATCCGTTCAGGTCTTCCGCAATCCTGCCATATCCCACCTGGACTGTGAGAAACCTCAGGTCTGAACCTAAAACGTCAAGACCCCTAGCCCTAGGCCCCAGCCCACAAAGCTAATTCATGGTTGGGAGAGGATTAAAAATGTACATTTTTATTCCTTGTACCCATAAAAATGTAAAATGTACCCAACTGTGACAAAGAAAGGTCCCACATCCATGCGCCTGGCCTAAACGGAATTTGGCGCAGCTTCGTCCGCATAGGGCTCTTCTCAAGGGTTGCGGCCTGCGAAGCGGGGCCATGCGACGGATTGACGCGACTGCATGCGCTACAACAAGAACAACGACCGTATTGCTGTTCACAACAATCACCAAGCACCTGCAGCACCCCGAGCAGCAGCAGCAGCAGGAGCAGAAGCAGAAGCAGCAACAGCAGAAAGAACAGCAAACAAAAGCAACAGCAACGATTCCAAGCAGACCTAATGCAACAAAGCCAAGTTGCCTCCTCCGACAACCTTGAGCAGTCAAACCTGCGCAGGGCATGTGCGTGCTCCGCATGATGTTCCAAAAACGGGCTTCGGGTTTAAGCTGCTGAGTTTGATCATCCTTCTGCGACTGTTGTTGAATCTTTCGTCGCAGGAACGAGGAAGATATCGGATTTAAGGTCATGAGATGCCGTGAGGCCATTGAGGGGCTAGCAGGGGCTAGTAGCGATCATTGCTGCAGTGTGTTTTGTGCAAGGAATCAGCTTTCTGCGTGTTGCCCTCCGCCCGCGAGCTTCGAGCCACAAACCCTCAGGCTGAAGGATCAAGACCAAAGGGCATGCTGAAACCCCCAATCACTTTGTATAAATACGGTGTGAGTTCGGGCTGAGGCATCGTTTTTTACGTTTACATAAACACCAACAAAACAACCCACAATTCACACGACTCACACGACCGTCACAACACCGAACTCTGAACGAAGCCTTCGACCCTATAGACGCTTAAAGCCCTGAAGCCTTAATTCTTGAGCCCTGTGCATTGCCTCGGAACTTGAGGCTGCCAGCTACGAACATCTCGGATTCGCTTCGTCTGTGCCGCTTTTGGGCTGGTGGCCTGAGGCTTTGGCGATCTAGGTGGTGTCAGTGTTTCACACCTTAAACTACCATAACCGTAACCTATGTCTTTCTAGGTTCTTATTACAAACCCTAATATGGGATTTATAGGGACCCTACCAAAAAGTAGGTTTTGGAGGGTTTAGGCAGGCTTTGTTTCCAACCCACCCAGCTCCCAGAGTCGCACCAGGGTCCCAGAGGCACCTCAATCACTCACAAGCTACCACCACCCCAGCGATCAGCTTTCCTTTGGTTGGTAGGGAATGGAGGAATGGGTACAATTATATCTACTATTACTACCATTCTTCCATTCCCTACTAACCAAAGGTAAGTCAGTAGATCACAGAGGAGCTCCCAGAACGCTGAACGCGCAAGCTAGCCCAAATCACAGAGTTTCGGGGTTAGGGTTGTCCGCGGGTTGAGTTTCAGGGATCTAAATAGCTTGGGATTTGCCAGCGTTGAGGCTTTCGGGGCACAGGTGCTCTTAAGGTTTTTGTTTGCTTCATGCTTACGGTTTTCTAGCTTGAGGTTCTGACGTGGCCCGGCTGTTACACGTAGGTGCGAGTACCCGCTTTGTCATGTGGCCAGCAACCAACGCACCAAAATAGTTTAAGACCAGAGCAAGTACATGGTATTCTTACCCTCAAGATTTCCATCATCAGCATTAACAGCACAGACGTGCAACATCAGAAAACCACATCGGCAAATTCAAGGCACACCCATGCATTCATGCATACATTCATGGTTCGTCCAACCTTCTTCTTCTGCAGACGCTTGTACGGGCATGAAGACAATCAAACGGCCAAGGCAACCGATCAGTGACGTATAAACAAGCAGAGATGACAGGCACGTGCGCGAGAAGATATCTCCACGGCTCATGTTTGTCGCCGTTGTGCTTGCGCAAACACGGCTTCGATATCCCAAATCTTCTATCAGAAACGCGAAGCCCTGAGCGCGCAGCCGGGAGTTGCACAGGGCTCGGTGTGGAGACGGCCTTCGGTGTGTGGCATGAATAACTCGTTCCAGGATCCAAAAATGCATCACGAATAACAACGCTTCAAACTGCATCCAGGGGATTCCCTTTGCGCGTTTCAGAGTTCCGAAGCCCCAAGACACATCGGAGCCCATAAACTTACAACTTCTGTCTATTAGTTGCATCTATGGATACGGACTGCGCTGCTGCACTTCGGATCTCCATAATGAAGTTCCGCACAACCCCCCGAACTCCTCGAAGAGAACACACCACCGCTCCGGCTTTGTGCCAAGGAATCACCGGAAAGTCCGCGCTTTTAAAGGGTCGCAGCCCTTGCCTCTGTTCTTGTCGCCATCCACAACGTCGTTTGTTCAGCTGTAGTCACTAGTTAGTGACAGCAATACTCGACATGTCATGTTCTTGCATGCAGTCAGCATCGGTCCAATCAGCTTCGAGACGAACCTTGGGGGACGTAGTAAACCTTCGAAGCAACGTGAACGAACGATTTGCAAAACAACGATCGCATCTCTCTCCAATCCGATTGCAGGGCCTGGGTGGCAAAGGAGCTGATAAAGGCATCTGCTTCCACCACGACCTTTTTGGCGACTCTCTGAACTCCAGGAGGGTACATTTCGTCCCGGACCCGACAACACAATACCTACGCGTTCAGGGTGGAGTCCTGAAACCCCTCTAATTGGGCCCCCTGCGCAGTCCTAGCCGTATCCTCTTTGAAAGAGACGGGTGAACTTCGCAGAAACAATGGTGTGATGTAGCAACGCACGAAAAAAACCCTGATTACACCCCAAAAAAGCTGAGCGATGAAACCGCTGTGCACATACCAATCGGCCTTCTTCATGGTCTCAAGCTTTGGGAGTTTCCGACAATAGGGGACCCTAATTTGGTACCTTAAATAGTAGGATCCTTAGTTTAAGCCAAAACACTGCACCCCCAATTCTCGGAAACCCCCATTTGGGTCTCTAGGTAGCCTTGGCCTGAAGGTTGAAAGATCGTGGGGCTTAGATGGTTTGGGGATGCAGGGTCTCGCGCTGCCTGGGACCCGGTTTAGGGTTTAGGGCGAACCCGCATGTGTTGAGCAACATATCTTCTTCTGCTGGGCATGTAGAGTGAAACTTTGTGGGGGCTCCGAGTTACGACTTGTGACAGCCATGGTACCTTTTCATGGTTACAATCATAAAAATGCCTGCATCAACAAAGTACCTATTTAATCATCTGTCTATCTATCTATCTATCTATCTATACACACATATATTTAAGATAATCTATACACACACATGCAGGCACACATCTTACATATGTTGTCATCATAACGGTCCGCAGGCTCCTAAGCAAAAGCGTCCCAAGCTACAGTAATTACGGGCCCCGAAGCAAACAGAGACCGATTTGGGACTTGGGGGCCAGGTTTCAGATCTAGAGGTGCAGGTCCATGGTAGTTCGGGCGTAGGCTCATGAAGCAACCCCCGTCCGAAGGCGACCTGCGTTGTTGTTGTTGAATTTGTTTCTGCTGCTGGCTTCGCAGGAAGTCTATATTGAAATGGAAATCAAACTTCGACTGCGTCTCGGATTTGATTTGACCTGGAAGTTCTGCATTTCGCTTGGGCTTGGGGGTTTCCTGCGCGGGTGTTCCACAAGGAGCTTTGAGACAACACGCCGATTGCAGAGCCGAATTCGTCATTGCTGGTTATTACGTGCCCTTGCAGTCTCTGAGGCTTGGACAGAACGGCCCTGCGAGCTGCTGTCCTCCTGAGCGCTGCTCTCTCTCACGTGGACTCGAGTCGATCATGCTGCGAAGAAGCAAGTCGTCAAATCGTTATTCGACACGACAACACCACCACAGGCCCAAAGACACTGAACACGAAAGACCCAAACTCCTACCTACTACTGTAACCGCAAAATGAGGTAACCAAAACACTGAACTTACTGAGGTACGTTGTAGAGTGTAGGGAGGGCCGAAGCCCTAAGTAGAGCTTAGAGCAATCCTAAACCCGAAGCATAAAAGCAGGATAAGGACCCCCGGACCCCTTGAACTACAAGCCAAGAATCTAACTAACTAGGGAACTTGTGAGCAATAGGCATGCGATCTATCATCTACAACAACCTGGACCCCCAAAGTATGTAGAATAATAGCCTTTTATAGGTTTTGGGCCATTATTTTACCTACTTTTGGGGATCTAGGAAACGGTTTTCATCCATACCGTACAGAACCTGCTTCGGAACTTAACTGCTACTTCAAAGCCCAAACGCTACAAGTAAGACCAAGACCGGAACCCTAAATTAACACTGAAGCTCCCTTTTGCAACTGGCTTGTAAAACCACGCGGAGGACAACTGTCTCTTTCCATACTGCGTTCCTGACAATGTGACGGCAGAGAATGCCAGAGACTGGTTAAAAGTCCCTCGACAGATACCCACAAGAAGCCTATAAGACCACAAACTTAGTTGTAGTGGGTAATAGTACCCCCAAGAAGTGTAAAGTGTATCCACTCAGCTACTAAGCGAAAGGTCAGAAGGGATGCCACCCATTAGGGGCCAAAAAAGCACATACGCATAAGCATTTTATAGTGATATCCCTATCTTAATGGGCTTCATTATAAGGGGCGTTATACCGGATATCCCTATCCGTTTTTTTTGCTCATGTGCTTTTTTGGGGCCCGAACCCAGCGATTTTCCATGGCTCGGAAGCGGAGTCCGAGGGCCGAGCCAGCTTCTGCAGTGCCAGCCAGGGATCCTCAAGCTTCGACTTCGCCTTCCCTGGGGAAGCCGAGACCTGAAAAGCGGTTTTGGGTTTTGGGTTTAAGGTTTTATACGCTCTCGCAACTCGGACAAGCCAGACGAGGTTCTTGGTGCTAAGTCGGCAGAAGGAAAGACTAGGAGGCTCACCCGACAGCCGAAAAGAAAACAGCTCAACAGAAAGTAGGGCCATTGAAGACCGGCTATCGGGCGGGCTGAGGGAAGACCCCTCGCATTGGAGGAGTGAGACACACCAGGTATCCCCGAAGAAGAAAACAACCGAAACAGAAGGTAGTGCCACAGAGGACGGAATGCCTGGGGCCCCGAAACTAGAATACAAGAAGGAAGTGTTCAAAACAGGTTTTAGGGTTTAGGGTTTAGGGGTGGGTTTTCGGCGCTCACACTCGGACAATCCAGGCGAGGCATATGCTTCGGAGTCTGTTGAGTGAGACTGCACTAGGAGGCATCGTCATGACGGCAGGTTTAGGGTTTTAGGGTTTAGGGCTGTGGGTTTCGGGTTGGCTTTTTATGTGTCTTACATCTGGCTTTTACATGGCTTTGTGTGGTTCTAGAGGCGTTCAACATGGCTTTATTAATGTCGTTTTATGGTGCGTTTTCACTAATCCTGCAGCCCTACACGCAAGTAGGGTAGGCCCTTGTTGATCTCGTAGCCAGTAGTAGATTCTTAGCGGCAAGAGGGGAGAACCATTCATTCTGTTACTATTGCCATGAATACTGCGATTTAGAGTGCCATTGCAATGGCGATAGTATACTCAGGTATTAAGAGACCTATCTCCGCAGCAAACAATGCGCGTTGTGTACATAATCTGCATGCATGCCTTCGTAGTTTATGTGTGCAATTGCGTATGTATGCATGTATATATATATATATATATATGTGTGTATATATATATATATATATATGGTCAGGCGTCTGGCGTTCCCAGCCCCCCCCCCCCCCCCCAATGGTATGGTCTGCTAGGGGAGGGGGGGGGCTGGCGTGTGCAGAAAGGGGTCGGGGCTGTTGGAAGCTTCCACTGGATGGTGGGATGGTGCTGGCGGCCAGGGCTCGCACGGCAAGCAAGCCGTAAACTCTATAACGCAGCGCGTGCCCCTGTTTTGAGTAACCTTAGCTTGTACTTCAAACCCTATACCCAACCCTAACTGCAGGCTCTAAGCCTAAAGCAGAACATACTCTTCAAATCCTCCCTAAGCCCTTGTCGACTCGAAGCGCTATACCTTGTAACCGTAAACCCAACACTCAAAAACTTAAGCTAAACCCTAAACCCCATTGGAGTCTCTGGGCACCCCGAAGATGGTTGGAACCCCGCGCCTCCGCCGCACTGAGCCCACCTCCGGGGGGCCGGGAGGTGCCTGCAAGAAAGGGCGAAGCTTCGGGTGCTCAGGGGCCAATTGCAAGTGGTTTAGGTATAGGGTTTGTGGTTTTATTCATCTTTTTAAATGGGCCCTTGTCCAACTAGTAACTGCAAGTGGTTCAGGGTCTAGGGTGGTTCTACTAGGCTTCTATAGGGTTGGGGTTGTCATACTGGTACTACAAGCCAGAGCACCAACGCCTGACCGCATGATGTTGAAGAATACTTGCTGAACCATAACCTTACCTTTAGTTAGTGGGGAATGGAGGAATGGGGTACAATTATAACAGCGATTACTACCATTCTTCCATTCCCTACTAACCAAAGGTAAGTAACCCTGGGCTATGACCTCAAAGCCTTCGTCATCTCTGACCTCTGCCTGTCACCAGGCACTACGCCCTGATGCTAAATCCGCGCTACGTCGGATATTCGCTGCGCCAGGGTCCCTTTAAGGGTCCTCGTTCATCGTACCCCGACCCAACGCGGGATGGCATCTCAGAGCACTATCCACTTCCTACCCTCCTGAACAAAACCCTAAACACCAAAACCCTGAAACCATCGGAATATAGGGGTTTTAATAATCTGAATACGGGTTTGGGGGCCATTGCAGTATACTGTAATTACAATAAGGAACCCCCCCAAAATAGTATTGGTACTTCTTAAGCCTCTGTGGTAAAACCCTCGTCCCTTGTGGCGGACCTGGAAAAGCGTCGGAATCCATGAGCTCCTCTGCGACGGAGATGATGAATCTGCCGGCTGCAGGTCTTTACGAGGAGGTCCCTGGGTGACCCCCAAATAACAAAAGGGCACCCTTTCTCTTAGTATTCCGTTTAATTGAATAACACCAAAATGGGAGTTTCTGAAAATTAGGGCTAATTCGGGTACCTTATTCTGGGGTCCTTATAATAAGGATCCTAGTATTTGGGGTAATAAATTTGGGCCCCCTATTTTCGGAAACCCGCAAATAAAGAAGGGCAAACGGATGACAACTCAGGAACCTAGTTTAAGAGGAGGTTCTAGCAAAGGCTCAAGAATTAGAAGGGATCTGCTGGCCACTTTTCAGGTGAAACCGAGATCTGCGAGGGTTTTCCTACTTGGCGTTCATGGCTGAAACCCTTCGAACGCAAGGCTTTCGGGCTTTAGAGACAGGAACTTCAGGACTAAACTGTCGCACTTTGAAGCTTGAAGGGCTGGAGAGGTTCCGGTTCTTCAGGCTGCCTCACGGCGCTTTTTGGCTAGGACGAATCTAGGATTAAGGGGGGCACCTCAGGGTGTAGTTAGTTTTTGCGGTGTTGGCAAAGTTGGAGGCTTATGCTGCAGAGCCAGTTTCTTATTCTGGCTTTTCTTGCACGTGTGACTCTTGATACTGGAAGATACTGGAAGCTTGCGATCAGAATGACCACACACAATGCTCTTGCGATCAACGAGCCACCAACTTGTGCTTCACGACTTTGGTTTTCTAGCGTTCTGCTCTTCAGCCTGAGCTTGAACCCAAGGCTCAAACCAAGAGGGCTTTTCGAGGCCCACCGAACACTCCTGGGTCCTTCTAAACATGGGGTGTTTAGGTTTAGGGCCAGGAGGTCCTGAAAGCCTTTGAGCCAACCTCTCAAGCTCCAAACAATCCCGAAGTCGCGGCAGCCGCTTGCCAGCAACTGCCATGGAGTGCCTACCAAATCTCATTGTGACAATCTCCCAACTTATTTTGAGGTCTGGTCTGGACCTCAGGGCTTAAGCCCTGACCCCCACACCCCAACGGTGTGGAACCCTGAACCCCCTAAACCCAACTCAGGATCCAGCTTCGTACAGTGCGTCGGGTCTTCCCAAGTGGACACCTCAGGTATTCCAGGTATAACTCCAGGTATGCTGATGGCCAACATTCGGAATGTTGCGGGCAGGTACTGACGGGGGGAAAGCTTCCCTCGACATGTGTACCAGCTAAGCTCTTCGAGCCGCTGAACCTTAAAGTCGAAACCCGTGCAGCCTACGGCCTTAAACCCCGCACTGCCGAACCACTAACCCTTCAATCCTAAATCCGCAGAAGAATATCGAGGTAACCCTTTGCCCACCACATCTCGAGGCTAGGCCCTGCATGCATAAACCCACACATCCAGGCGTGCTGTTTGGCCCTGTCTTCATCGTCCAGCCCCATTAAACAATGCCAGTGGACATCGTCAGCATGATGTACAAAACCGAAAATTTCAGGTTGTTCTTGGGGCACCGAATCTGGACCTAAACCCTTTTGCGGCAGGCTTGTTTGCAACGGCTCCAAGTAGTTTGCCACTCTTCCGGATCTAAACCCTAGACCTTGAATCCGATAGGCTGGGGTTAAACTCAAGAGTGTTCTGACCGCCTGCTTCCTGCCTTACCGCCATGTTTGACTGAGATATTAATGTAGTACTGCTGTTCCTTGCACAGCAACAATCAACTCCCTAAGCCCTAAATGGGTATTGTGAGTCGTACGCTATTGTGAACTATTCTCCATTTCTACTATTATTATTCATCATCAAACCTATATTTTTATGAAGTATCAAATATTTCTACTATTATTTAAAAAAATAACTCGGCGAGGCAAGGGCCGAGAGGCAAAGCTGCTCCTGGGGCACCGACCCCCGTCGCGGCATTGTGGTAGTAGCTCCCTCCCAGAGAATTCAGCATCCCGTAACTTGACTTGGGCTTCCTTCAAGGGGTTTAGGGCTTGGGCTTCAAGGATCCCTCATGTAGGAAGCTGATTAAGACACCCTGGGCCTTTACTAGGGCTCTTTATAAGAACCCTACTATTTTGCGGTTATAGGCCCAAGGTCTCTTAATCAGGTTCCTACATTACTGTCTTCATATTCTGAACTGAGGGGGTTTTATAGGCTTTGGGTTCGGGCCTTCGCTGCAAGCTTCACGTAGCTTTCGGTCTCTAGTTTCCAAAGTCAGTCACGCTGCAGGGCTAGTCCTCTGCATTAGGAATCCATGTTACGGTTCGGTTGTAGTTGTAGACCCGGGACGATGAGGTTTCTATAAGGCTCGAACGCGGGCTTCCATGGGTCTCAGGTTATATTGTATTCGCTTCCTGGTGCCTTACATTTTCTCTTAAAGCCTTCACACAGCCAAGACTCCCTTTTCGTCGCTGAACAATCTACAGCTAGCCGGTTGGCCCCTAGACTTGACTTGGTGCAAACAGCCAAAAGCACCATCCCGTGGCCCGAAATTTGCAGCAAACTGCTTGAAACAGCAAAACCAACGCACACGGGCATCTTTTCCCGCCGTCGCGGCCTTTAGCACTACGAGCATGAGCTCAGAAACTGAGTTGGCACACGACTGGCCGTGCCGAAATACTTCTACGGGCCCTGACTTAAATGGCAGGGCGGGAACAGCGCATGTGGCTACGAGGCCAATCGGGAGGCGGGCAAGAGAACGGGGACGTACTCGCAGAGCCGGGTTGTTCTTGTCGCTCTGTTGGGTTACCGGTTCGCAATCGCGAAACTCCCTATACGCTTGTGTGCGAAGCCGTGGTGAACTCGGTGTATAACTGGCATTCCTGTAGTTGTAGTACACTATGCCTCGAAGCCCTTTCTCAATGTTGAGGCCGCCATATTTCGCGTATGTCGTGCTGCTCTAAAGGCTCCTTCACTGGCGAAGGTTTGGGAGGTTCTCCTTTGCTTGGGGACGTTTACGAGGGTTTAGCGATGTGAGGCTTGGGGTGGGTTGGAGAGGAAACTACGACTGTTGGCTAAAGAACTCTCGACCGCAGCCCGTAGCAAAGTCCGAGGCCACAAATTGGACGGATGAGAAGACTAGGCGACCAGCCGCTCCATCGGCGGTTTGCTGCTTTTCCAAAAATTGCCAGACCAGACCCGGCTGGTTTCACCCTTCGGTCCCATCGGCGCCCTCTCGATGTCCTGGCCGGCACTAAGTCGAAAGGCTTCGCTGGGCTCGGGTCCATGGCAAATCCCTCTTGTAGTTGGCTGGGTTTCCCTGGGTGGATGACTGACCCCGCTACTGCGATCTGCCAAAGGATAAACTGATGCCAGCTTGCCTCCCAGTAACTCAGTAACCTACCCGGCAAATCCACAACTAGGACGGCAACTACTCCATACACCTGATCACAAAGGCACAGCAAAGCCATCGACACGTGCCGCTGAAACTGTCCAACCACTCATGTTGAAATCCAGGCTGCTACACATGCAAGAAATTACGTGAAATTCGCCGTTACCGCTCTCCCTAAGCGTAGGATGTAGGGATGTTCTACAGGGACTCAACCAAGCCCCTTCTGTCAATGCACGCGCAGACAACCCGAACCCCAAACCCGGAACCCAGTTGCCCGACCTCCTCCGTGACCTTCCGTCGATTTGCCTCGGAGCTTTTGCAAATACCGGGCCTTACTGACATCACGATTTATCAACTGTGCGTGTGTGGCTGTGCATGATGAACAGGATCCAGTACTTAGGGTCTTCATTCGGAAACTATTACGAACAGCTATGCAATAGAACCCTCTCAGACATGGGACCCTCATGTAGCAAAGCCTGAGGACGCCTCGAAGCAAAGCTTAAAACCCTCTGCAGATGTATGAACGTCAAACTCTCGTACACTTCAGCGTCCAAGATGCCCCGAACCGAGGAAACCCCGGTACAGCTCGCTGAAGCGGAGAATCCAACATCCTGAAGCATTGAACCTTTCCTTTAAAAGTTCTTCCTGAGCCCTAGGCTTAGAAGAGCAAAAACCCTAAACCACCATAAAACCAATACAGAGATCCGAAAAGACCCTTGTGCAAACACTCCGTAAACAAACTTGAAGCCTCGTGAAACGGCTAACAAACCAATACGACCCCTAATCAAACCCTCTTCAACAAAAACAACTTCGAACGCCCGAACGCCTCTCTTACAAAGCCCATGTGGGAAAGTAATCAGCACAAGCACCCGCTTTAATATCTCTTAAAAGCTCCGCCTCTGCCTGCTTCTTCTAGAACCTCCAGACCGCAGGCTCTAAACCCTAAACCCCTCCTGAAAACTCCTGAAATGGGCCCCTCTAAACCAGTTCATGGTTGGGGGAGGATTAAACACGTACACTTTAATACCTTATTGGGTTTAGTGCCCCATAAACATGTAAAATGTTACCCAACTATGACAAAGTAAACCCTAAACCACTAACACCTCTCTCTCTCTCTCTCGGACTCAGGGGTCTGTTAGCCGCGCAGTTGGCCAGCATTTGACTAGACACCGACATGACAACTACAGGGACTACAGGGAAGAGACTCGAGCAATCCAATCCTGCGGAACTAGCTCCAGCATTAATAGGGGGAAAATCAACGAAGAAACCCCTAACCCCTAGACCCCTTTATCCACCATTTGGGCCTGCTTCTTCAGTCGCCCCAGGAAAAGACGAGCCAGCTCTGCCTCTTCGAAGCCGCCTGCAGCAACCGCACTTACGAAGATTGGGGCCTTTATAATATACTACTATATTAATATACTACACAATAATATATTACAATAAATACTGCACTATATACAATAATATATATATATATATATATATATATTATAACATATCTACACTAGAAATATACTGAAGGGCTTAAGGTTTCTCGGACAAGGCCGAGCATTCTAGTGTCCAGGCAGGCGAGGCGCACTCGGACAGTCCAGGCGAGGCATATGGTTCGAGGTCTGATGATGATCTTGAGACATGCTACAGAGAGTTTGGACGGTATAACAGCAGTCACCCTGAGGAATACACCTACAAATAAAGGACCGTTCCTTTCATTGAGATCTCAGGCGGTGGATGGGGTTTAGGGGTTATTGTTTACACTTACACTTTCACGATCGGGAGGGTCGGAGTAGAGACGGTGTGCAAAGCAATGTAAGACAGAAAGAAGCAAGTCCTACGGATGTATGCCCTCCGGTGTCTAGGGTTTCGAATTTGTACAGGGCTTGGGGCTAAGATCATATAGCAGCCCCAAGTAAGCATTAGAGGTTCTGAGTTTTGCGGCTTGAAGGTTTGTCGGCAGCCACGTCAGAGCTAAGTTCAAGATACACATAATATAGCCAGGACCGGAGCACAAGAAGGCTGAACTACACTACAACCCCATAAAACAAAAAGCCACGAAGCCTTTTCCAGGCGCAAGTTCTGGGAACTCCGCGTGCATCTCGGACCTCGGCACATTCTGGGTCAATTCTCCGGGTTCAAGTTCCGGCATGAAGTCTTTAGGGTTGAGGAAGGCTTAGCGGGCTTTGGACTTCTTCGGCAGTGATTTGTTTTTGACCGGGCTATTTTCCCGGCAAGCAAGCTGTGAGTTGTGAGTTTATCGGCCAAGCTACACCAACACCCTTCACATCAGCACCAGCCGCTGGAAGAACCATGCATCAAAATAGCGCTGAACCCCTGATTTCATGAGGGAGCTGGTCATCAGAAGGGTAATGCTTTGCAGGAGCGCCCTAAATCCTCGTCTAAATTTAGAGTTCTGGGTGCTTGCGATATGCCATCTGCAGCACTCCGCCGGCAAAAGCCGAACTCGTCAACCTTATTCGTGAAATCCAGCCTTGAAAGCGATTAACTATGCGACCACAAACAACGGCAAGTCCAATGTCGAAAGTGCCACTCAAACACTCCTCAAATACCACAAGACTGGGCCGCTCGAGATTCTGACCTTTTTGAGATCCTAATCACTCTCTGCTAATTGTTCAGCCATCGGCAATGTGTTCGAGTGGTGTGGCCGCTACACCGGCACCAATCAGGTAACATCCAAAGCCGAAGTCCTCAGCCTAAGCCAACCCCAGCTCTAAATGCCGCCACCCAGCCATCATCATGACCGTTATGGTCACTGCTCCGAACATGCATGCCAAGGCACCATCTCGAAACCCACTGTGCATCTCATGCTTATTTACGGTTGCAAGTGAAACCGGCTTCATAACCTACCTATAAAAATGCCCCGGAGCGGACCTCAAAGCCCAGCTGAGCCCGAAGACTCGAAGCTCCAAGTGCAAGGGAAGCGTCTGCCCTTGCCATGGGCTACTCGGGTGCGTCCAGACCTTCCGGAGTGTGCGGTTCCAGGGTTTGGAGAAAAAGGTTTATCTAATCAGGGTTTAGGGTTTAGGGGCGGTACATCCTTACCCACCCAAAAACCTCTTGTCATAACCTGAAACCCGACTCCAGCTCCTCCTCTACAAAACTCTGAACCCCAAGAAAGAGTCCGTCCGTCCTTTGTGTGTCCAGGTATGTGGCCGGGGCTGCTGCGGAGCAGACACTTTAGAGGAATCCCTAGTTGGTGCATTCGCAGAAGTAAGGGTTTTTAGATCAGGATGCTACACTTTGGGGTCTGCTCTACTAGTCCCTACACTTTGCAAGTCCTTTTGCCCACAACCCTACCCCCAAACAACCAACACCCTTCCCAAAACCCCAAACCGCCCCCAAACAGAACCAATACCCCAAGCCCGCCGCCCCCCCCCCCCCCAAACCCTAAGCCCTAAACCCTCAACCCCTAAACCTTAAACCCTGAACCTTAAACCCTAAACCTCAAATCCCCCCCCAGCCCACGAAGGTATTTATTCAATGCTGTCGGAGGCACCCAGACTAGCGCAGCCAGACTCCAGAGCCGAAGTTCCTCGCCACAAGGTGGTACGGGTGCTGTATGGTTCTGTATTTACAAAGTGTGTTTATGGGCTCTTTTTTTATAATAGAAGTGCTCCAAAACTTTTTTGAGCTGGAGCGTTGGGCTTCAAGAGCTTCTCTGCCTTCAGGGTTAAGACTTTACATCGCGCGAGCTTGAAGGTCATGCCGCTTAGGGAAACGGGGACTTAGAGTTCGGGAAGGCGGTGGAGTTCGTGATTGCGAGGGTTTGCGAATTGTGAATGTTTATAGACATCATATAGGGGAATTAGCAATTAGTTATGTTTACGGGGCCCATTATACTATAAATAGAAGGAAACCCCAAAACAGTATATGTAATTATTTAAGCCTCTATATTAGCCGCCCTCCAAACCGACCCAAATACAGATTCGCGAGGTTTCTTGACACCAAGGACTAAACTAATATGGGAACCTGATTATAAAACCTTGGCTTTTCAGGGTTCCTTGTATGAATCCTGATATACTTGGATTATAGTGCGAGGGTTTCTTAATCAGGTTCCAAAATTACAGAGCAACGGCCGTGTCAGGCCTGGGGGTTCGGGCCGGCCGTGAAGTAAAGTCTTAGCATCGCGATGCAAGAATATTAGCGCAAAACGTTCAAAACTGAACAGCACTTACTTTGTTGGATAGAGGCTTCAGGGCTAAGCGATTTCAACGATAACATAGGGTGATGCTGACGCCATGCTTCGCGACTTTCTAGTTGGGCCTCAAGAAAACAAATGTGTTACCCCTCAGTAACCCCACCGGAATCCAGAATCCTCTACTCGTATCGGTCGTATCGGGTGGGATGTTGATGCCTGAAGTCTTTGGTGGTATCCTTAAGCACTTAGTGACTCGTCTTGGCCATTGCGAAATTCGCGATATCCGCTGTCGAATCACTGGGGCAGGGGTTGAATGAAACAACAATGGGGTGGGATGGGGATCATCGCACCTGAAAAACCAAAATCCTCTACTAGCAGCTCTTAACGACCCACAAAAGCACCTTTCCAATCCAAACCCTTTTTGAACCCCGGTTCTGTGCTATCTGCTGGGCAGCAGGCATGGCAGTTGCACGGCTCCTAACCTCCCTGAGTTGCATCTTTTCAGCCCTCACTCTCAAGCCCAAAGCTCCTGCATGGTTGGGCGGTGGTACAGGCGTCGAGCGATTGCATCCATCATCTTGGGCCGCCAGTCGCCAAGCCTGCGAGAACTGGCAAGTCAAATCCCATGCTTCAGCGGCCATGGTAGCAACAACAACATATGAAACAAAGAACCAAACATGCTAGGCATACAGGCATTGGTCTTCGTGGTCTTGTCCAGCCTCCAAAGTCAGGCAAGTCTGTATCTGTCCTCGTCGGTATCATTCTTAGTTGGACTCCCTTTAACCGTCAGGTGTCTCGCTTCGCGACAGTCCGTATGACCGGTTGCATAGACTCTGAACTTGAAGGTCTAAGGCCAAAACCCTAAAGTTCAACCCCCAAATCCAAGTCCTATAGGTCCTCTTTCTCTTCTTAAGCCCCGTGGTCGACCTCTCCCTCTCCCTCTCCCCCTCCCCCCCTCCCTCCCTCCCTCCCTCCCTCCCTCCCTCCCGCTCTCTCCCTCTCCCTCCCTCCCTCCCTCCCTCCCTCGCTCGCTCGCTCGCTCGCTCGCTCGCTCGCTCGCTCTCTCTCTCTCTCTCTCTCTCTCTCTCTCTCTCTCTCTCTCTCTCTCTCGCGCTCCATTCTCAGACAAACTCGAGTCGCGCATGCCTCGTTGCTGCGATCTTGCGATAGTTCCAGATGTTCAGTGCAGCAGCGTAGCAAGCCCTTCAAAAAGCGAACCCTCAGCCCCCAAAGCGTACCCTTTGAGAGCTCAACATTCGCCTACGTCCAAAAACTGAGAGGCCACTCTTACACACCAGCAGCCTAAACTTACACATCATTACACCCCTCCCTAATCACGGTAAAGGCTATTAACCAAAGTACCTTCAACGAAAACCAAACGCCCAAACTCAAAGCTTACTCAAGGCCTGGCAAAGGCCACGGCAATCATTGGCAAGTCCACGACCGCGCTCCGCACGGACATGGGCTTCGCCTCTCTAGATAGCAATCATCGTAGAAGGGTTTCGAAAAACTCTGTCTAAATGGATGCACGTTGCACACATACACATGTGCATGCATACAGCCGTATATACGCCGCGTACGTATACACAGTCGATGTTCTAACAGCCGTAGAATGACAATATCTAGCCAGGCTGGGATGTTTTCAGGCAGGCGCTTGTCAAACAAGCTCTGGTTGAAGCTCGGGGCTTCGATGCGTGAGGCTGTACAGTTGATTTTGGAGTTGCTTCCTGTCTGTGTGTATATCGCCACACACGCCCTGCCTGGCCCAAATTTCAGATTTGATGACAGATCAACGCCGGAAGACAGCTTTTGCCAGGTGTACGGGGCAGGGCTTGAGGCAGGGCTTCTTATAGAAGAGACCAGGGTTGAGAGGATCCTCGACCAAAGTCAAAATGTGGAGCCCTAGGCTGGCCTTGAGCATACTAGATAGGCTTTTGCTCAGGGATGACCGTATATCCTGAAACCTCTCCCCAAGCTCGACATCCTGAACCTTAAGCCACCCTGAAACTTAGACATCCGAACATACATGTACGTGCTAAGTCAATCTCTTCCTTGAAGCCTTTTGCCTAATATCCTCGACCCATACTTCACATCCTAAGTTGAGCCCTAAACCCTCGAGTGCGCTTTAAGAGTTTTCTGAGTCACGACCCTGGCCTCACGAATGACCCACTTCTCGATGGCATCTAAGAGCCTCGTTCAAACCGAAGCAGGCTGAATGTAGCGGCGGCCGTCAGAGTTTGCATAATCCCTCTTCGAATTTCATGAAAATTTATGCCCAGTTTATGCCCCTAATATTTATTCCTCGATCCACGACGAACCTCTTTGTACGTGAAGTCGGGTGTGGGCAGTATGACATTGGTAACAAACTTCAATAGGGACTATACGTGGGTCCTAGGCCACGAAAGTCACTAAATGCTCAGACAGCTATGTTGGGGCTCAGGATTCAACGTTTAGGGTTCAGGACGTGGGACATTAACGATCTCGCATCGCGCGTATGGCATGCTTTGAGGGGCTTCTCTTGCAGGTGATCATTACTCCAGTCTTTGCACCCACATCTCCAACCCCACACGTTCCTCCATTCCCCCCAGCCTCCCTTCCTGTCCCTTCCCGGACTTGCAATGCAAAACGCATCCCCTAAGCTCTTGAACAGGGGCTCCCGCAAGCTTCAGAGGGCTGTTTTCAATACTGTTTGAACCATAATGGACCTCTTCCGATAGGGGGGCATGTTAATCCAGGGATGCTGAATTTGTGGCTCTTGGTTTCTAAGGACTGTACGAAAGCCTGACTCGCTGTACAGCAAAGACCCGAAACGCAGCACCCCTTTAAACCGAAACCCAACACCCCCAAAGTACCTGAACCCCTATCCTATCCCTTGATGCAGCCCCTGATGCATACCCTCCGTTCCCGATTTCGCCTAGCCCTACCACGCCATGCCTCCAAACCCTAAACCCTCGAAACCAACATGCCACACCTCCAAATCCTAAACCCTAAGAGCCCCTAGGCCCTAGACCCCAAGGATTGAAAGCTGAGAAAAGTCCAGCCGCTCCCCGGCTTCTTCTCTGGATTCCCGCGCGCCCAGGCCCCATGCGACCTCTCAGGGTGAAGCTTTTACAACAGCCGAAATGATTTGGGGTATGTTTACGCTCTCACAACTCGGAGGAGCCAGAGGTGCAAGTCGGCGTGACGCAGATTTCGTTCCCGAGTGCGATTACACAGGAAGCATCGGCAACGTCAGCCAAGAACAGCCTGAACCAATAGCACATAACCGGACAACCAACCGGAAAGATATAAACCGAGACAGAACAAACACATCCACGCCCACGATTCGGGTTCGGGTGGCGAGTTATGTCCTAGGCCGGCTTACTAGGTAGGACAGCAGCTCCCAGCAAAATCTGGCTCCGGGACTATCCCAAAATACAAAAGTAAGTGACCCGGTTCCCAAAGCCTAGACTTCCACTAGGGTGCTCAGTGTTCGAGCTTTGGTACTGACAAAATTGAATTTGTCTACTCGGAAGTTGGTTCAGAGCTCAAAACTCAGCCATGGACGCCGTGTCCACCATGTAAGTGCTCAATGAAGTTCCATGCGCACATCATCGAGAGCCGACTCTGCACTCGTTCTCCCAAGCAACCACCGGTCAGGTTTACAGGCCGTGGACTGGAAGGTTTCGCTCCATCCAGCAGTCTGGCTCTGGTTGTGAGGGAAACGTTCGAGCCAATGTGGATGCGCAAATCCACATCCCCAGAAGGTAACATGTACCCGCTCTGCTCCAATCGTTCATGTCTTTTACCGGGTTGCTGCGGCAGTTTTCCACAGCGATATCCCAGCATGTACTCCAGTGTCCGCTGGTTAAGACGCCATAAGGAGCATGCAAGCAGAGTTGACTCGGTTGGCGGACATTGTCGACCCGAGAACATCGCTACAGAAACTCAGCTCGTCCCACCCTCCATGGCGTGGGCACTTGCGCAGTTTCGTGGTGTCTTAGGGACCCGAAGGGAAAAACAGGAGTTAACAGAACAAGCAACAAAGTTGAGTCCCTAAATCGGAACCCAGGGTCCAGAGGTCTAGTGAGCAGGATAAGCATCATCTCAGCACCCGCGTCACCACCGACAAACCCGCGTTGTCACATTGTCATTTATCCCGAGGCTCCATCGGCAGGGTGCCACGACAGGAAGTGACAATGGTCTACATGCATGTTGTTTTGGGGGAAGTACCAGAAGCCTTTAATTAAGGGAGCACGCAAGCCAACAGTTCGGGCTAGAAAAAGACAATTCGTAAACTCATGAAGTCACAGCAAAGGTACAAATTGGGGTTGACGATGGTTCACGGCAATACTCAAGCAAGTGCAGGCAACACAAGAGTGCGTGGACAGCAGAGAGTGTGTGGACAGTAGGGAGGGTGAGACAACGCAAGGGCGCCCAAGCAGAATCAGAGCTCGACCAAGTAGGCGAGCCAGACCTCCAAGGCACGACAGACGAGGCGAAGGAGACAAAGGCATTCTTGTGTTTGCACAAAGTCGCATGCCCTAGGCTCCCAAAGTTCATCGTCTTCCGCAGCGTCGTCATCGCTGTGGAAGAGAAGAGGCCCTGCTTCCCGGAAGCTCTGGACGAACGAGGTTTCCCTGATGCGTTGTTCGGCTGACGTTCTCATTGGTTGTCAGTCAGGTCACGACCTGCCCAGAAGGGAAAGTCAGCGCACACATGGCGCGTGCAGATCGCCACGAAGGTCGCAATGGCTCCGGCTTCGCTGACGAATCTGCCCCTCGCTGCGCTGCTTTCGGCTTCCATCGCGCTTCTTTTGCTAGAGCCCTTCGCCTTGGGTTTGAAAACAAAGAGTGGGTCCTCGAAGCTCAATGGAACCAGCATGTCGCCAAGGATTGCCACCAGTTGGGTGGTTGAATCACGCATTGACAAGCCTTTGTGGATCTCATCGTTAGTGTAGAGACTGTGCCATGACAGCACCTGTTTTCGCGGGGGGCGAAGAGGCTTTGCCAGGCTCTGGAAGTAATGGTGGCTGTAGATGAGCTCTTGGTGCTATCCGCGACGTGCTCGGCAGATCTTCGTTTGGGGGAGTGACACCGCGAGCTCCAGGCATTCAGCGCAGACAGAGAACGGCAAGCAGCGAGTACACATTGCTTTCTTCAGGATACCTGCGGCCACTTTGCAGGTGTTCAAGTGACCTGCGATGTCGTCGGTATTGAAAGTCTTGAGGTGGTTCTGAGAGCCGACGAACAGACCCAAAGAAATGTTCGTTGGGCTGATGCCAAGCAAAGCGATGGGCGGCACTTGTGGGAAGAAGGCCTTCCACCTTTTCTGAAACACTGCCAAGACAATGACAGCCTCGTCTTCCCGGTGCCTGATCCCGATAATCATCTTCTCGGGCTTTTGCTAGGCTGCCTGAGAGGCCGCTTTTTGCTCCTTTGCTTCGGTCAGCATGTGCTGGTAGCAGTCGGGGGAGGTGATGGTTTTCTTAAGGTCGGCCAAGGCGTCGTTGCTGAAGCGCCGAAAAATGCAAACAAACGGCTCGGGCTGCAAGACCCCGGAGTGTGGAGCTGTATGCCGGTGCCTGTCTCGGCGCTGCCGTACATGGTTTCCACACCTGGGGCTTCGCCCACCTGCACCCCAGGTGTCGTGTGGCTAACACGGGCTGACATCCGCACCAATCCTTTGGGGAGAGACGCGGAGATCCGTGGGCCAGCGGCGCCAATGCCGTGGGGAACGCGCTGCCCACGCGGCTATGCGGCGTCTGCACGGGTTGAACCCCCGCCCCATCCAGCCATACCTGTGTCGTGCAGCCACACCCAAGGGACCGGTGCTGCTGGAGCCAGCCATGGCCAGGAATGTGGACAAACGCAGAAAATGGTAACCAAAAGCGTTTGAGCCAAAATGGCCAGGTTATTTGGGGTGTTGGATGTGGGTACGGTATTATAGGCTTTCGAGTTCATGGTTCATGGCAATTTGTGGTTGCCGTGGTCTTGGAATAGGGTTGTTCGGGTTCGGTCGTCATTGTTTGGAAGGAGGCATGTAGCCTTCAACAGTAATTATCAAGTCTCCCTGCCAAGGTAGGCCAGTGGTTTGGATTCGGTTTTACCACTACTCCTCTTGGCAACGCAACAAATCCTACAACTACAAACACGGCCCTCACCAAAACCTGCATAACAGTCGCTTGCATCACTCCAGCACATGTGCGAGAAGCTCTAGATGCTAGTATGTGGCACAAACAGTACGCAGACCAATAACAGTAAGGTATAAGGTAGTAAACACAAACGGAATCGTGCTTGTCAGGCCTCTTGCAGTCTTGACTCTTACACCTTCGCCGTTTCGAACACAGCTAAGAGAATTCCCCAGGCCGGCAGGTCGTCCCATTTGTTCCTGCTTTATAGGGGCCTTTCGAGGGGTCTTTATAAGAGCACTACGTACTGGTACTGCCGAGCCCAACCAATCTGTGGATTCGAGGTTTGGGCTTAGGATACCAGAGTAAGCTGCAGTACGACTCTGTGACAACATGTGATCGCAAAGGTTCCGCCGATCTGGAACGCGGCAGCTATTTCGCAACTGGCTTGTCGCTCGTAGCAGGTAGTATGGGCTGGAAGAATCGCCCCTACGTCTGCCAAGTGCACGACCGTTTGGGGACCTTTGCTAACTGAATATGTAGTGGGTTCGGAATGAATTAGGATCAAGTGGGCACGGGCTTCTTGCAGATCTCTACCGCGCACTTACAACTAAGAGAAAGCACCACAGCACCCCGCTGCCACCTGCGCAATATCCATGCCGGAGAACCTCGGAGAAGTGAACACCGTGCTTCTTTCAACTATGGGGCCGAGGCTTGAATGTGTTGGGACGTATTTGTTAGTGGCGGGAACCCGAAACACATGAGGGTGTCCCAGAATCAAGGATTTGATTGCGAGGGTTCCCCATCGTTCAGAAGCGCCCGTGCTTACCTAATGAGCATTGGTTGTGTGTACGTTAAGCCGTCATAGTGCACCAATGTAATGAAGGAGGCCCGACCCTAAAAACCTAAAGCGTCGATCCTCATGGAGCTTGGGTGACACGACGGACCTCAAGCCTTACGGTCTTCACCAAAGCCGAGCCGAACTTCGCAAACCACGAAAATCTGGAACACAAGCGCCTCCGGCCCGCCATGCGTTTCCAACGTTTCGCGCAACGCACGACCCCATTTTCGAGCTTTGCAGTGGTACAAATGTACGGAAACTTTGGTGGGAACAATGAATGCATCATGACAAAACAACCTCAGGTATGTAGCGGTATATACCTAGAACCATCAAAACCAGAACCATAAAAAAAAAACATCTTAAACGTTCTGAACCTTCAACGTGCTGCCGACCACTGCAAGCAAGGCAGCCGACCCAGCTGAACCGGAATCGCCTGCGAGCAGGCCCGGACAGCTTCCACGACCTCCTTTTCGTCACCCAGATTCCTGGGACAGGGAAGAGGAGTTTGACTTTTGGTTTCAACAGTTTTCGGGCTTTGGGGGGGAGTGTACTCGATGCATAAACAGATCGAGGCTTGTGTCAACTGGCATAATGTAGCTGTGATTGTAATCAGAAGCCTGTGGGCCGAAGTTTCTAGCTATTCCAACCAGAAAGTTTAAATTGTTGGTCGCGTCGCCTCTCATAGCATTCTCATAGCTAGCTGTTGGGTATTGAGATCAGCCGAAAACACGCGAAGCTTCTAAACAAGTGCTGCTTTAATCCGCTTCCCTGTAGAGCTGTCTAGAGAAACCCGAAGTCCGAGTGTCCTGCAGCCGAAAGACCTCGAGGCTTCTGCAGTTAATAACATGCCATAATGTTACAACTGAAAAATGGGAGTTTCAGAAATGCGGGACCCTAATATAGTACCCTAAATAGTAGGATCCTTATTACAAGCTTCCCAAATAAGGTACCCCTAATTTTGGAAACTCCCATATCACTACAGTGAGGAACCACAAGGAGAACAATCCTCTACTACTTATTCTGGCACTTATAGCCGGCCAAAGTGACAGCACTCCGAGGCCATACACGGTCTGCGCGAAAGATTGGGGCGTCATCGTGGCCACGTGCCTGGGTCACCGGGCGGGAGGGAAGGCCATTAGGCTGTAAGGTTTACCTGGACCCTAAGGAACCTACCTCTTTTAGGGCCCCGTAATATGATCTCTTTACATAAGTCCCTAAAAAGGTAGGTTATTTGGGGTTAAGGTATTGCTAAGGGATTAGGCAGGTTGTGAAAGGGTTGGACTCGCACACTCGCACCAGCTTTAGGGTCGCGGAGCTTTTCTTATCAAGGTCGTTTGTTTTCGGGCTTCGCGGCATGATGGGGCTCCGCAGAGAAACTCCTTCATCACGGCTCCTTTTCCTGTGTGTAAGGTTTAGCGAAGCCCTCCTGGCCTGGCTTAGCAGATATACATATATGTAAATATGTATAAATCTATATGTTGGTGTATACACACAGTGTCATATAACAAATTTGCGTCTATGGTCATGTCGAGCTTCTAGAACCCAAAATCCTTGACACTATGCAGCCTAATGGGCAAGGTTGTCAAAATTAGGGTCCCTTTTGGGGTACCTTAAATATTAGGTGCCGTACTATATTAGGGACCCAAAGGGACCCTAATTTTGACCGCCACCCATATCATTGGGCGATCCTGCGGCTTCCTATACAACCCAAAGCGCTAAACCCTCAATACCCTATACGATGACTGAAGGCCCTAAACGATAAACCAGAACCCCCAAACCCTAAATACCCTAAACCCTAAAGGCCCTAGATGAAAAACCCCAACCCGCGAACCCTAAATACCCAATACCCTAAAGGCCCCAACTGATAAACCCTACCCGCAAACCCTGTACCCTATAAAGGCCGTAATTTAAATTATAAGCCCTAACCTGCTAACCCCAAATCCTGAATGGAGTGCCCAGGTTCTCTGGCACCCACTTGGCCAGCGGCACCCCGAGGATCTCGCCAATCCTTCTGCTTGAGAGTTTAAGGTTTAGGGTTTAAGGTTCGAGAGTTTAGGGTGCATGCTTTTTCTGGGAAGGGGAGGGACAGCTTGAACGAGTACTTTGTCTTTCGGGGAGATGCCGTATTTTATTAGCACTCGCACTCGACGTATCAGGCGAGGTTTGGGGGTGAACCTATTCACGTGGGTTTCCAAGCCCTATGCACATTGGCTCAGGTCAGATACATTAACTCTCCGAAATGCCGCATTGCAAACACAGCCGGATGATAAGAGAACGGGACAAGACAGGTTGCTAACCATGGGAGGACCTCACTGGAATACTACTGGGTTGCGAAGAGGGCAGCAATAAGTCGGTGCGAGAACGGAAACACTAGACCGTTTCCAGGACAAGAAGGTGGGCAAGCAACAGATTAGCACTAGCAAGATCAAAAGAACGTCAGAAAGTGCTGCTAGTGAAGAGTCGTAGCAACAAACGAAAGTGTAGGAGTGGTGGCAACAACAGGAAGTAATAGAAATGTTGGGCGACAGGATTCAAGGCACATGCTGCGAGAAACATTGCATATGACTGACCCAGGACACTGGACAAACTCTGGAAATACACATGGGCGCATGTGCGCACATGGACCCATGCATGCATATGTGGATAACATACACACGTAAATACATACGCACACACGCATATATATACACACATACATACATACATACATACATACATACATACATACATATATATATATATATATATATATGCGTTCACACACAAAGACCTCCACCCCTGCATACGAAAACGGCGGCAAGCAAACAGGAAGACATGTACACGAAGAACGTAACCATGCCATCCCGCAGAGTTATACAAAAAAACTTGTTTGTCAGGCTGAACCGTACGCCCTAAAAACCCCGAAGTTGAAACCTTCAAACCTTGCACCATAACTCGAAAATCAGAAACCTCGAGACCATGTTCCCTTACTGTAACCTTGTTCAGGCCGATACCTCAACCCTAAACCCTAAACCCTAAACTCTAAACCCTAAACTCTAAACCCTAAACTCTAAACCACAAAGCCTAAAGGCCGAGCCCGGAGCCGAAACCCAGAAACCCTCAGAGCCAATCCACAAACACCAACACCTCGAAACCACGGTTTAGGGTTTAGGGTTTAGGTTTTAGGTTTTAGGGTTTAGGGTTTAGGGTTTAGGTTTTATGGTTTAGGGTTTAGGGTTTAGGGGCCCCAAACCCAACACCCCAAGGCCTGAATCCCTCAAGCCCTGAATCCAAAAAGCCCTAAACACTACAAACCCCAAAACCCCCGAATCCCTCAAGAAGCCCTGAATCCCTAAAGCCCCAAACACTAGAATCCCAGAAGGAAAATCGGAAGGACACCCGAGGATCCAGGGAAGCTCCGTCCGCAAGGAGGCAGCGGCCATGAGCCTGGACATCCCTTTGCTCTTACACTAGGATGCCCAGTAACCTAGGAATAAAAAGGGCTCCCTTTTTGGTATTGGGTAGCTTTATAAGGAACCTAGAGCTACAAAAAACGAATAAGGGCTCTTACACAAAATAAGGGAACCCTTATAGTACCCTTATAGTTCCCCTTTAAAGGAGCCCTAAGGTATCCTTCTTTTATATTACACTACTAGGATACCCAGTAACCTAGGAATAAAAAGGGCTCCCTTTTCGGTATTGGGTAACTTTTTTGGGAATCTAGGAGTACAAAAGGGGAATAAGGGTATATACTACTGGGCATCCTAGTAAAGTGAGGGTTCAGGGTTTCATCGCTCACTCTCGCACAGAGCGGATGGTTTAGGGTTTATGTTTGCATGGACTGGGGTTTCTTGAAGGGCGTTGTTGGTGCGGCGTTTGTTTTTAAAAAAGTCTTCATGTAGCTTCGTTCTAATACCTTGAGAAGCTTTTGATTGGCTTCTATGGTTCTCTGACTCTATGACTCTATGAGGTACCTACTTGTAGAAAACCTCATTCAGTGTTTCGATAGTGAGAAAGACCTTGAAAACGACCACGTTTATAACATCCACCGTCAAATGTACTCAGTCATGTCGTGGCCGGAGTATACTGACTCACAGACGAAACTGCATTCTGAGGGTAGCACGAGACTTCTTTCTCAGAAATCTATTGTCAGAGCAGAAGAAATTGGGGTCCGTTGCACAGGTGTCCTCGGTAGTGGGAGTTCCCGTCGACAGGCTCCTTAGCTACCTAGGCGTCCGCTTGAGGTTTAAAAATCCTGAGACCTTGTATGGATATTTCAGTTGATGCGGAATTTCCCAATCGCGATCGTCCCTCACGATCCCGAACGCCCTTCCAAAACCAGGAGTTGAAGCAACCGGAGCCTACCCCACATCAGACCGGAGCGCCGGCTCCATGAACCCACAAGCCCTCCCCTAAGGGATCTACAGGGTTCCTTGAGGGTTCCTTTGAAGGGATCCATTATCGGGTGTCCTTCAGAGTTCCCTTAAAGGGATCTATTATGGGGTTCTTTAAGGATTCCCTGAAAGGGATCTATTATAGAACTTATGGAAACAGGGTTCCTTAAGGGTCCCGGACGAGCAGCATGCTCGCAGTTTCGCGTGGGCGGAACTCCCGCCGGTCAGCCACCCGAGCTGCTTGCTTAGCCATCTCGACCTGGGTAGTTGTCAAAATTAGGGTCCCTTTTCTACACCCAAGAGTCAGCTAGGAATAGAAAGGGTGCCCTTTATGGTTGAAAGGTGCTGAGAAGGGAACCTGAACCCTAAAAAAAAGGAATGAGGGCCTACTCTACGTCCTAGTTGTTGGGCACCCTAACTGGTAGGTGCCGTATTAATAGAGGGACCCAAACAGGAGCCATCATTTTGACAACCACCCACCTGGGATTGTGCACGCCTTCGTTTACAGACGATAATGTAGGGGCTTACAAATTAAGTTCCTACAATGCGGGGTAAGGGGTATTGTGGGGGGATGGAAATGTAGGGGCCTTAATAATTAGAATAGCGTTTTGGGGCCCATTATACTACAAGTTAAGTATAAGAGGGAACCCCCCAAAAAAGTATTGGTGTTTAGACCCCGATGGTAAACATGGAAGTTTCTTAAACCTGGTGGCTCCTTCGTTTAGGTGTCCTTCTCATGAGGAATGTGCAGTTTAAGCTCAGGGGGCGTCCCCGCTTCGACCCAGCAATCTTTTTTTGGGGCGGTCCTTAGTAAAGCTATAGTATTGTATACCCCAAAACCCTACTCAAACTATGAAGGAACCAGGCCCCTACCCACGAAAAATCCTCAAGCAAACCAGGGGGCCAGCGTTGGGCTCTTTCGGATTCGGTCGCTGAAGGGCGCCGCCTTCTTCTTCAAGGCCGCCAACTTCGTAAAGGCAGCGACCAGGTGAATGTGATTCAGCCTTGGCGGCTCTTTGTCTCGGGATGACAGAGTGTAGAGATGACAGACTGGTATAGGCCTGTTACCCCGGCTCTTCCGTTGTGCGATACTTGTTGTTCACCTCAAAAACGTCTCTATATCACCCTTAGAGCCATAATAACAATTACATGTTTTAATATTCTCTTGGGTTTTATGTGAACAAAAATAAAAAAATTCTAAGGATACGATTGGTCTTGCTACACTTTGCATGAGCTGAGAAAGGTTTTTGATGCACATCAACCAGAGCAGCATCGTCTCGTCCATGGCCGTCCACATCACCCACATGAACTCCTCCGGACTTCCAGTCCGCTTGATGAAAGTCGTCAGAGTCACTGGGCTTTTAATCTGCTCTCTGAATCTTTGTTCCCTCTCCTCCTTTGTCAGATTAGCAGGTTCCTCCTCCTCTTCCTCCGTTCTTCTTGCCTTGAAGCTCCTCCTGGGACCTCCCCGGCTCAGCGCGCTGCTTTCTTTGAAGCCCGGCCTTGGACTTTGGCCTGACCTCTGCCTCTGCCTGGGCTCCCGATACTGCACGACGCTGTCCTCCTCCGGCCTTCGGACTCTGAGGTCCGCTGCAGAGATGCCGCCGCGCTGTGCGAAAGGATCCTCTGCTTGGCACGAAACGTCAGGGTGCCGACTGTCTGCGTGACTTCTTGCGCACAGGATCGGCCGGAAGGTCCCAGAGAGGCTGAAGGTGAGACTTCGTGTTGCCCACGCTAGAGCGGCCAAGCCAAGCCAGCAGCCCAAACATCCTAAGCCACGGCGATGCGAAGCCATCTCAGGAGTCTGACAAGTGACAAGGCGCGAGATTTGAAACCACGTCAATGCCTCTAGTAATCACGGCTTGCTTGTCGTTGCCAGTAAACGGTCTGAAGGAATTCAACAAACGTAAGTTGTATGGTAAAACATCGTGAAGCTGCTGAGGGGTGTTGGTGCAGGTGAGACTTGCTGACAGCTTCAGCACATCGGGCAGCTGGTGACTTCCATCTGCTAGAACGATCCCATGCTGCAGGATGTCGCAAGATTGCTATGAGCCTCGCTTGACACACTCAGTCGGGGCCCCAAAACGCTCATGTGTCTCTCAAAGTTCCTCCAAGTAGCCTCGCGAACTCCTAAGAAGCGCAATCGTTGCAACCCTGCAAGACATGCAAGTCTGCTCTTTCGTCTGCCTGTGGGGTCCTACGGTTCTACGACAACTCGGCCGACTCTTTCGTCAGGCCCTAGCTAGACACCTCAGAAATCTCTCGGTCCGCTCATCAAAACGGTGGGTGTTACAGATGTGACTGCCAACCCTAAACCCTTTTGCATCCAGCCTGCAACGCCTCTGCTGGGAACCCTAAACCGCAGAATAGCAGGGCAACGGGCGACAGGAGTGACGCTGGAGGTTGGTGCGGCGAGGCGAAACGTGGTAGCAGAGGGCTGCTTGGTGACGACGGAAGCAATCACAATACAACGCCAGCAAGTAGCAGTCGTAGTAGTTGTCGTCGACGTTGATGTGGGATCAGCAGCCGCAAGCCAAATTAGTAGGAGTGAGTACTAGGGGCATATTACAGCAAATAGGAGAGCAATGGCGCCTGGCTGACATAGTATGTAGTCTGACTCAACCGACCGAGGCGGTATTTGGTCTTGAAGCACACGCTTCTGTGACAGACAAGTGCGCTTTCAGAGCTGGGAGCGTCGGATGACACACACACACACAAACCACGTATGTAACACAACACCTCCAGCCGAAAGCCTGAACTCCGAAAATCAGTCCCGGTGTCTAGTTGTACACCCTACACGTAAACCCAGACCTGCTCCGATGCCACTACGCGCTCTCATTCGTCTATCAAAATATCCAAGAAACATCCACGCAAAGGACCGGCCGGGCCCGCCAGGGATGGTTGATGATGGTCGTGTCTTTAATGCTTCAAATTTGAAGGATTGACTTGATGATTGGGTTAGGGTTTGGGAGTTTCGGGCTGGGCTAGTCTTCGTCCTCTCGGCTGTAGCAGACCCGGCCGGGCAGAAGCGACATCAGCAGGTGAAAACATGAGCTGGGGCTTCAGAAAACAACGGGCTCCAACACATGCCGTAAACCAACAACCCCACACGACCCGATGAAAAGCTCTTACTGAAACCCTCTGCAAAAACCTTTCCCCAAGCCCATCTCAAACCCTCCAGAATGAAAAGCCTGTGTCTACCTCTCTAACACCATAATGGGGACCCTAAGCGCAAACCCTGAATAAGGGATGCCAGCGCTAAACCCCTAAAGAAAGGACACCAGCCGTGAAACCTTAAACCCCGATGAAAGGGACCTTTTCCTACAACTGGACTCTCACGAATCCCAGCAGCCAAGACAAAGGACGCCAGCAAAGACGAAGGACTCGTGCCTTCCGTCTCCAGTCTCAGCTAAACCCTGACCCAAACCCTAAACCCTGTCAACCCTAAAAGCCCCTATAAGCATAAACCCTAAACCCCACCTGGCCCAAACCTTAAACCCTGTAAACCCTATAAGCCTTATAAAGCCCTCTAAGCCCTATAACCCTAAACCCCAAACCCTATAACCCTAAACCCCAACCCCTAAACCCTGTCTCTCTCTCCATCTCTCTCTCTCTCTCTCTCTCTCTCTCTCTCTCTCTCTCTCAGTTGCCTGTGAGCCGCGATAACCCCAAACCCCAAACCCTAAACCCATAAAGCCCTTGATCCAATGAACCCCACCTCGGAGTCGGTGGGCCGCCTTTGAGTCGCCCAAGCCGGGGCTTTCTTCGGGGAGGGACACGGCTTTTGGGGCCTTTTGGGGCTTAAGGTCTTTAGGATTTCTAGGATTTAGGGCCTAGGGCTTTGGGTTTTTAGGATTTTTGGGATCTAGGGTTAGGATGTAGGGTTTAGGATTTAGGGTTTGTAGGCCTTAGGGCTTTAAGCTTTAGGGCTTAGGGTTGAAGATTTATAAGTTTCGAGGCCTAGGATTTAAGTTTAGGGCTCAAAAGAAAAACGCAGAAAAAGTAGGATCCCATTGACATTGAGGATCCTAAAATTCGGGGTTTTGAGGCCTACCAGGATCCTTTCATTCGGGTGTAGGACTTGATATAGGGGCCTTAATCATTAGAATAGAGGTTTTGGGCCGATTATACTTATAATTATAATGAGGAACCCCCACAATATTATTATAGGTAATTATTTATGCCCCTATATTGGGGCTTAGGGTTTCCATGCTCACACTTGCATTAGGCAGGCAAGGCTGCACATAGTCCGCAGGATCACGCATGAAACCATCGCAAGCAAACTAAATGCAGGCATAGCACTACTTCTGCAGATCGGGGCATGTGCCCGCTGTTTCAAAACAAATTCATCGCCTAGGGCTTAGAGAGCCGGGACCCACATTTACACATATGTATATATATATATATGTATATATATGTATATATATGCACACACACATAAGCCCATCTAACCCGGTTTTGACGATGCAGACTCTCGAGTTTACGGTACTTATTTCAGGCTCTGGGGCTCCAACTCTCGGAGCTGATCTCGGGTATCTTTTCTCCAGGGATGTGAAGGTTTGGGGGTTAGAGTTTAGGGTTCCTTTAAGGGGATCTATAAAGGTACTATAATGGGGTTTAGGGTTCAGGGTCTGTTTCTCTGACTCTGACTGCGGGATTAAGGTTTTGGGGCTCAGGGTGCAGTGCAAACTCGGGGAAGGATCCCACCGACTTGAAAAGGACGCATGCAGGAGATTCCTGTTGCAAATGCTTTCGCGGTGCCGCTGTGCAGTTGGTGATGTTCATGCTGAATCCCCCATGAAGTGCTGCGAAAAAGTACACAAGACGAACTAGCACGATGCCTAAAACCTGTCAGGACGTGCACCGGATAGCATGTTGAGCTTGGCAGGCTTCTCTGGATACCCGGATTGTTTCGGGGGGAATCTTCATCGATTCGTCGATCCGTCTGTCTGCATGCTTTCTGCTACTCGAACACGAGGACGGAGCGCTGGAAGTACTGAAACCGACGAGGACGAGAAGCTGAGACCACCTGATGCATTATACCGCAAAGTGCTAGCGGTGGTAGTAGCCACCTCTAAGTACGCACTAAATGTGATGAAGATCAAACCCCGAGGGCCATGGCAAAGCAAAAGCTGCAAAGAACAACACTAGTTCCTGCTACTGTGTTCGCGCGGCTTCTTCTGATGTATAGCATGCAGGCATGAAAGCTTGTTCGCCGTCCTTTGCACCTCTGAAACGGTGGTTCAGGCTTGATTCGGACTAGGGTGATCTTGAATGTGCACACACTTGACTAGGACCTGACTGCCACCCACCACTTGACAAACAAAACCACGCAGCTAGGGCTTCACTATATGTCAAGTCCTGTGGATGCGGCGGTCGCTCTACATCAATCATACCGCCACAGCCATGCTGCTGAATGGCAATACCGTATTTCTCTAGTTGCAAAACTCTTTCGGCTCTGAACCCCTTAGCGCCCCTGAACCCTAAACCCTCCCTAAACCCCTTAACCCCTAAACCCTCTCTCTCTCTCCCAGGCATTCGATACGTCAAGCCCGGCTGTAGAGCCCCTAAACCCTAAACCCTCAAACCCCTGAAGCCCTAAACCATCTGGATATCGGGCCTTCCCCCGAAACGGTCGGATTGGATGAGATCGCTCCCTCACTCGGGGGGCTGGTCCGGCATGACCCAGAAAGGCTCATCTTCGGTCTTAAGCCTGCGGCTGGGGGGTGCTTAAAAGGATTTAGGGTTTAGGATGTAAATTAGGACTTAATGCGGTTTATAAGGGGCGGCGCTTAAACGGATTTAGGACTTCAGATTTAAGGTTTAGGGTTTGTAAGGGTTTCGAGTTTAGGGTGTTGGGATTTTTCATGCTGGGCCGAAAATACGGCTGAGGGTTTAGGGTTACTCGAACCTTTACATCAAGCTGGCCACAAGTTAAGCGTTGATCGAAACAAAGCTGAGAGAGCTGTTTCCAGCCATACTACACACGACACAACGCGAGTGGAAGTATTTCATCCGAAATCGTCAACATGAAGGCCCGGAGTGGTCAAAACAAGGGCATCGGCCGTTTTTCTATGCAATGCTTCAGAAAGAATTGCTCATGCGATGGGCCATCTTGTTTCGGAGTATAGCTTAGACTTCAGACTTCGGGCAAAGCCTGGGGCGTGGGGTTTATATAGGGCTTGCAAGGAGCATGTCCAGCACGGTCATGGGCAATTGCGGCTGCTTGTTTGCAGGAAGGATGATAACGAAACCCTGAAACCCCAATATCGGCTTTGCACCTCTAGCCTTTGGAAAACCCAAGCCCTGCAGACCCTAAGCCCTCAGCAAACCGAAACTATCAAGAATGATCCCTGAGCCCCTATGGCATCCCCCAAAGGTTCGTCCGAGCGTCGGGAAAAAGCCGTTGAAGAATGCCTTCGGCATCCAGGGGCTTAGATTGGGTACGGCCCCCATACAGTAACAGTCTATAATAGGGCTACTATTAAGGGGTTATATATACATATATATATATATATATATATATATATCTATCTATCTATCTATCTATATTATGAATATTATCCAACTGTTTCTGAGTGGGGGCCGTACCCAAGGCTTAGACTTAGCAGCTGAAGGCTCGGTGCGATTTGTGGGCCCACGGTTACATCTTATAACGCTTTTCAGTATGGGCTTGGACTTGGACTGCGTGCCAGCTCTGTTTGTAAGGCCAAACCCTAAGCCCTGAGCCTCAACGACCCTAAACCCTAAACTCTATAAGCCTTACACTTGCAATCGTACACTCTTAACGCTAAATCCTTAAACCCTCAGCCTCAAATCCCAAGCCCTGAAACGTGGTAAAGCAGAGGCAGGAAAAGCTCTGTGCGTTCGACCCTACTTCTCCTAATAAATGACCCTTTGAACCCCCTTTTTTTTACACCTGGACTTGATGAATGCCAGCACCCCACTGAGCACAACACCCTAAAGCTTGAACCCTTTGCAGCATGGGCTTGGATTGTGTGTCGGCGAACACTCCTCAACAGCAGGGCCTTCTCGTTTCACGAGGGATAGAAACCCCTAAACCCTAGAACCACCAAAAACTGCCCGAAGGCCTAGGCTGTGGAAATAAGACCCCTGAACTTCTCACTTGCATGTTGGTTGAGGGTCCCTCTTACAATCAAAGTACATAGGGTTTTGGGCAGGCATGGTATGGCTTTATCGGGTCTATGAGGGTGTATTGTTACTACTTGTCCAAGATGAGCAAACCGTGAGAACAGCAACAAGGCTGCTCCGCGGAAGGGGCCTTTTGTGTCTGGGGTTTTATGGTTTTATGATTGCCGCCGAATCTGTCGATGTCATGGAAAGTTATAACGAAGGATATAAGCATCTTCATGCCGAGGCTTCAGGACTTGTATTTGGGAGTTTCCGAAAACTAGGGGTACCTTTTAACTCTATTAGGGTCCCCTATTTTTGGAAACTCCCACCAATACCTCGTAGGACTTTTACCAAAGCTGCCTTCAAACTCGAACATCCCGTAATGTAGGACCCTCGCCCTGAGGGTCCATGTAACTAAATAGTATATACTTTGGCCTTAAAGTACTCCCTATATAGGTACATTGGGCCCAAAGTATCTACTATTTGGGTACATGGACCCCTTAGGGCTGGTTTTAGGGCTCGGTTGCAGAACCCTGGTATGATGCAAGGCATTAGAAAGCATTCCGGAGCCACTGCGACCTTGGACACAGTAGCCCAAGATTCTTGAGTTGAGTAATCGCCTTTCGAAACATTGCACTTCTGAGCCCAAAAGCCCGGCCACATGGGAGTTTCCGAAAATAGGGGGCCTTAGTATAGTACCCTAAATGGTAGGATCCTTATTAAAAGGACCCCAAAACAAGGTACCCCTAAATTCGGAAGCTCCCATATGCCATATCAGACATCCGATGCCAAATAGCGTTTTTCCAGCCCCAAAGCAATCCCCTGCACCCAGACCCCAAACCCTCAAGTGGACCCTTTTCCAGCAGGCTTCTCTCCCCGAAACCAAATAGACCCTAAACCCTGAACCCTGTGCCCTAAACCCCCAAACTAGGGTTCCCGAGTCCATCCCAGGGCCCTGGCGGTGAGAAAGCCTCGGCCGACAGTCGCGCTAAACTTAACTAACCAGTGGTTGTGGGGTTCCCTTGGCTCTTTAGCTCCTTATTTAATAGGGATTATCATCATCCCTGGCTCCTTAGCTCCTCCAATATCAATGGTTAGTTAACGTGTTGGGTTTGTTCTGTGATCCCGGGGGCCCGTGAAGAGGACAATTCTCAACTTTGGGCTCCTCCCGAGAATCAATGACGGAGAAGGCCCTGGACCCTAAGCTCGACCTTCTTCCGAGAAACTCGACATGTCAGGCCTGAAATCAGCCACAAGCATGCAGCAAATACAAAGTACAAGAACCAATGTGCAGAATCAAACTCGTACTCGGTCCTTTGCTCTGCATTGTAGGCAATAATATGTTTTACCATAATAAGACACTACAGTACTAATATGCTATACCATAATAATATACCCTAGTAATAAGTATACAAAGCTCACAATGGCCAGAACAATCGGTAGAGTGCGGCTTCAGGAAGGCACGAAGCGTGCAAATCGTGTGGGTCCTGCTGTGCACACGTCCTGGCTATCCCATCATGGGGATGCCTATACCACTGTCATCTTAAATCCTCAGGTATGGTGGTGAAAGCCTGAACCTGCAACGAGACTCTTTTGAGCTAAGCAACTGAAACGGGTGCTCTGCGGATAGTGCATGTGCTTGGAAACCATACCACCGTCTGGACCACGGACACAGTTCCTCCAGTAGTACCTGGCCAGGGCATCACAGCAAAACACGCATAGCGCACACCAACCAGCAGCAGCAGCAGCAGCAGCAGCAGCAGCAGCAGCGGCACCGGCATCAGCACCAGCAGCAGCACCAGCACCAACAACAACACCTAACAGTCATGATGACGGCAACAGCCGTCACATCGTGAAAATTGCTCGTTGGCATCTTCGTGATCTCGCCCTAATTCTGTCATCCAAACTATGAAGCGCACAAGTTCATGCGACTGCAGACTTTTGGACCTTGCTTTTGGTAACAAGTGGATGAGAAGTAGAATAGTAAACAAGCCCAGGCAAGAAGAACAATACTCGATATGGCATGTGCTACAGCAACGCTGTTAATAAAGGGTCTTTGCAGGCTTTGGGGATGGTGTCACAATGCCTCACTACGATTTCCGCAAGGCATGCCGTGAGATATATGTCCCGGGTGAGTACTTACGATGATGAGAAATATGCTTAACTTTTGATATGCCTTTGCTGACTTGAAGTTGCACGGACTGCGCTTGATTAGTCGTGGTCACCGTATGAACTACCAGTAACTGTCATCGCTCTGTGTCATGCGAAGTTCAACTGCTGCAGTTCGTTGGCGGAATTGCCACCATCTTCAAGGGCGCTATAACTTCTGTTTTTGCTGCTGGCTCCTGCTTCACCGAGACATGCCGACGACTGGGAGACCTTGAATCCTACAGCGCAGTGCTGGCGACCTCTACGAATCTATATTCTGCATACATACAACCACTGGGGGGAACGATAAATGAGGCACGATTCGAAGGCTTCTCTGGTTTTCTACAGTTCGACTCACCCGCGCTCTCTGAGGTACCATCGGGCCACGTCCCTAATGCCTAAACATAAATCCCAAAACCTCAAAAACTGAATTCCGAAACTCCAATGCCTTGGACCTCAGGCCCGAATATGAAGCTGAGGCCAGGACAGCTCGACGAAAAGGACGGTGAACCTCGAGCTGTTGGCTTTACGGAGGCAACAGACGGAACAAAAAAAGAAAAAAACACATATACACACAGAAACCATCACCAACATATAGAGAAAAACATCGAGATAGTTCCAAGGATACCTGAAGGCTTCGGGAAGGGTGTGCTGACAAAGGTCTTCCCAAGACAACTACCAAGTAGGCTTTTGGGGCCGGCTGTCTGGTCTTCCCCGGCAGCTTAAACAGGATCTACGAAATGGACTCCCCCACAAGGTGTCCAAAGCATCATGGATCAAGATAAGACTTGTTTTCAATTTTGAAGTATTGGAATCCCTTGCATTTTCGGGGTTTCGGGAGCTTCTCATTCCAAACCCCAAAGAACCTTCAAAGTCGAAGCATTGCTCGCTGGCAGAATCAGAACCCTGGGCTGCGTACGTCAGGGCGATTGCCGTCACTGTTGCTCACTTCTCTTGCTTTGAGGCGACACTCTTCTCTTTTCATACTTCTAGCTATCTGTAGCTGCTATATGCACATGAATTCCGCAGGAGAGACGACAGGAACCGTCATCATCGTCATGCGGCAACTGGGATCTCCTATGTATGGGAGTACAGCGGGCTCCCGCTTTGTTGTTGGGTGGTTTTACACGGAACCTAAGACTACACAAAAGGAAAATGGGCTCACAGGGAGACCTCGGCAAGAATTATACTACTGAGCAGCTGCAACATCAGAAAACCTGCACCCTTTTTGTTGGAGCCCGGAGCTCTATCCGATCAGGTGGGAGGCCTGAAACTGTAACCCTTTTCGCCGCTGGGCTTGGGGACTAGGCAGACCCTTTTGCATCCAGGCCTCTTGAAGTCTTGCCGGGGAACGGCGAATGCTGTAGCACTCAGCCAGACCCTAAACCACAAAATCCGGGCCTATGATTCTACTAATGGTCGGTGCGACTCTTGAACTCATTGCAAACACTTCGGCAAGCGACGCTATCACCAACAGAAGCTTGAAGGGGATGAAGTTCGCAAGCTCCATCCATGACCAATCCCGCTTCAGCTTCTCTTCGTACTCCTGTCCGCAATCGGCCGAGCGGGCACGTGTCGAAACAAGTGCATTTGCGAGTTTGAAACAGCACTCAAAAGAAGAATCACCGCAAACAAATCTGCAATGGTCATACGGTTGATGGGCAGAACCCTGCATCATACATAACCTAAGTCCCATCGTTTAGAGCTTGATGTCGCTTAAGGCAGCAGGGTTTAGGGTGTAGGGTTTAGGGGCAGAATTGTGTCTATCAGCAGTAGCTACTATACTGCACTTACGCAGGTTCGGTCAGCGTGGAGCACAGTGGCTGATCAGATCTGCTGCGGAGAATGTCCAGTGCTACAACTACCTGCTGACATCACTCGAGCCTGAGCAGCTCCAAAATAGTCAGAGGCTTCGGTAAGGTTTTGGACGGGTGTGGGGGACTAACGTGCCCCAAAATCATAAGAATAGAGGCACTGGATCTTTAGGGTTGAGGACTAAGGGGCTTAGACTTTGTCAGTCTCCGGTGCGAAGAGTCTTTCAGGTGTTGGGAAGTACGATGGAGAAAGCAGGAGCCCGAAACACCAGTCCTCCAAGAGCTCACTGTCCTTCATCTGTTCAACCGTGTTGGCCTGCATGATGCATTGGGGTTTAGGTTATAGGTTAAGGCTAGCGGCTACAATTTTTTCCCGTTCTAGGCATTTGGTGTTTCGTTTCAGGTTTCTTAGGTTTAGGCATTGCACGTGTTTTTGCTTTCGTTGTTTTTGAAGTGGCCAGAAGAGCATGGGCGATTTATCGAGGCCGGTTCATGATCGTGGCGTTGTCTTGGGCGACCCCCTGTGCTGTCCGACGCTGGTGCACTGATGTCAGCAAGAACTAGAAGCACTGCTACATCAAGTCCGGGAGCGGCAAATTTGTAGCAAAAACTACGGTCTTCATCATCATCATCATCAGCAGATCCGTAGCCAGAGAACTCTGGTCACTTCGCAAGGGCAATGAGCAAAGCCCTCCGGGGCGAAGCCTCCTCATAGCCTTGCAGCTCGTAGTCTTCGAGCATGTCCTCGGGCGCTTGGATTCTGATCCCATCCCATGAAACAAAACAACAGTGACTGATACTAAGAATAACAATGACAACAGCAATACTAGCAATACTACGAGTATGAATACTGTACACGGGTAACACTAACAATGATGGTCATCATAAATACAACAATAAGACTGATTAGGAAAATCATAATAGTAACAACACCATGTCGAAGAAACACCGGTACCAGCACTTAATAATACGACCGAGCACCAAGGCCGCAATTACGACTGCGGGAAACAGAAGGTAGGTTTCGTTTGTTTTGCCACCCAAAGACCCACTAGACCCAAGAGTAACCTAGGAATAAAAAGGGTGCCCTTTTTGGTTTAGCGGGGCCTATAAGGGAATAAGGGCCTACTGCAGGTCCTAGCCCAACTATGTGTATGGCGGCTCAACTACACTCGGCTTGTTTCGCAACCTGCCAAATCCGCAAGACAAAGCAACCCTTGCTCCGAACCAAAAACAGGATCCCTGTTCTAGAGAACCCTACAACAAAGCCGAATAAGACATCCGCATTTGAGCAGGGGCTCCATATTATCACAGTGGGGGAATGAAGCAATCTGAAAATTGAACGCCTCCGGGCTTTGTACAACAATCTGGCCTGAGGTTGTTGCTATGACTACACCCCTTGATGATATTACACCGCACGAGAGAAAAGATGATCAGTTTCACGAGGCAGTCGACAAAACAACAGCTCGACTCAAGCACCAATAAGCCACTGCCACTCTCTACTACAACCCATCTCGATCGCCGTCGCCCTGTGAAGTTGCACGCCAGGCGGCGACAATGGCCTTGTTGGTCTCGGTCCTCACATCACTCTCCCTCTCTCTCATTTCTCTTTCACATCGAAGAATAGGAGCATCACAGGTTCGGCGAGCCAACCGCCGATCGTGTGCTGCTGGTTTGGGAGTTGTGGGTTCAGGGCTCATCCGGACTTATACGGTAGGTCCATAGGCCAGGAGGCTGGCACAGGGGAAATTCGGGTCCAGGACGGCACATCGACAAGTAAAATCGATGGACCAGCAACTATAAGTTACATTGAATCGAGCCGACATCTACGAGATACCCACACCGATTACGATCTGACAAACAGGTCAGAACAACGTGGGTGTTCACTGTACCCAAGTCTCTGCGACTTATTGCTGATTCAAATGTTGAAAACCTGTGAAGAAGCACAGTCTCATGACATGGTCTGCCTGTCACACCTGGTGTGTGTTCTTGGAGTCGAGGCAGTGTCTGTTTTTATGTCGGCTTGTGGAACAATGACGCAAATCCGTCATTCTGTCTGTGCTTTCAGCATCACAGCTGGGTTGGAGCAACCGAGGATCGGCCTAGACTTGCTCAGGTCAGCAGCCTGTATCTAGAAATCTGGTAATCGTCTTTCGTTATGCTGTACTACGAACATCAGAATCTAACCACGAACACATACCGTATTATACCTGGCGTAGAGAAGTCTGAGGAGAGCCGCGTCGGCACAAAAACCAGGAGAAGTCTACAGACCAATTTCTATGTTTGTGTTAGCATTTGCCCGTGTATCTGAGCCTGAGAAAGCTAAAATGAAACTGAGCAGGATGAAAAGTCTGAATGTACCTGAACGGGATCCAGACGTGCATGGAAACACTGAGGCTCAAGCATCAGCTCACTGCAGAGAAGCTCATCGATTTGAAGGATGAACGCCTTGCTGGAACGATGTTCGGGCTCTTATGTAAGTATACATACTCCTTTCCCGGCACACTGGAAGGCTTTAGGGCTGTAGACCTCAGCATACCTCAACGCTCCTTCGTTGGTGATTTCGGAAAGAGTTTAGAGAAGGAATGTACCTTGCTGAATTCAATGATTCTTGGAAGCCTCTTGCCACCTGCACTCTCAGCAAGATTTGCCGCAAGAAGCTCTGCACACACTCGCTAGTTACACTCCACTTCGCCTCATGTTCCCTAAAGCACGTCACGCAAACCCAAACCCTAAACCGTTGAGCAATACTAGGTTTTTGACGGGGATAACCCTTTAGAAGCACAAAAGCAAGATTCATTTTATGTACGGTTTGGATACACATATTGACACGATTGATGGATACACACCCAAACGAGATATGATTGAGAGGTATGGGTTTCAATACGATTTGGATACAATTGAAACAGTCGTGCCAGTAGTGCAATGCACCGATACGCATGTCAAAACGTTCTGGCATGGGCCTTGGTTGACCCGAATGGCCTCAGACTTGCCTGACCGTTCCTGCACTTTGTCTTGTTGATGGCTTCGCACGTACAGTGGTACAGTGCTCGGCAAAGCCTGGGAGCTATAGTGCTGTATGGTGGGGTGGGGTGGTGGGGGTGCCGTGGGGCTGGGCTGGGCTGGGCTGGGCTGGGGGGTGGGGGGTGGGGGGTGGGTGGGGCGGGCGGGCTGGGGCGGGTGGGGTGGGGTGGGGTGGGGTGGGGCGGGGTGGGGCAGGGCGCGCGGAGTGCCTCCTACAAAGTGTATCGGTCAGCAGGGCAACCCCGAAATCGTATCGAAAATCGTGTCGCCAAATCGTATAGGCTGGAACCCTCCTTTAGTCGAGTCTATTTGTAGTCTTCCAGCGATACGTTTTGGCGATACGATTTTCGATACGATTTGAGGGTTCCCTCCTTTGGACCGATACGGTTTCCGATACGACTCCGGAGCACCCTCCGCCAGACCGATACGATTTCCGATACGACTCCGGCACACCATCCGCCAGACCGATACGATTTCCGATACGACTCCGGAACACCCTCGCCGGACCGATACGATTTCCGACACGACTCCTGCGCAACCCCGCTCCACCAGTACGACAGCCGACCCTGCGACTGAGCAGCCGGAGCACGCTTCCCTGCCACTGCAGAATTGAAACGTCTTGGACTAAACCGACTAGCTGCTGACTATAGCTTGACCAAACTCAGACCCCCGACTTTGGCGTCCCTGAACTGTGCTGCGCTTGCCCGACCTACTCCACGCAAGATCTTGGAGCCGCCAAGAGAATGCGTATGGGAAAGCGTTCACTGCCACTGCGCACCAACAAAAGGCACCCGATGTGGATCCATGTATTCAAACCGAAAACCGTATCTGCCGATTGTATCGACTCAGCTGGTGTATCTACCGATTGTATTGAAACCGTATCGGAAACTGTAACGAAAAAATATTCATGTATGTGTCTGTTGTCTACACTTATTACATCTTAATACTAGGTCCTGCAACAATACCCCAGACCCTAAGCCCGAGACCCTGAAGCGAACTCCGCAACAACAAAAACCTAAGCTTGGAAAGCTCTTAGACTCCTGACCCAAAGCATCGAGCCGTAATCGGACCGCCAAGCAAGGTCTGTCTCTTCTGTGCCGGGGTCAAGCAACGCCAACGCTCATGCTGACGGTGGTCCCACTCCAGACTCCCAAAGTATTATCAATCTGGCTTTGCGCTCTCGCAACTCGGAGGCCGCCAAACGAGGTCTCTCGATTCAGAAGTGCATTGACTGGTCAGACTAGAATCGCTGACAATCAATTATACACAACGAGGAGAAAGTTGAAGACTACAAAACGAAATATGATACGGGTTTATTTAGGGCTGTACACTAACCAAGTTGAAGGGAAGCTTCTTACTCCACACCCCTGCTGAGCTCCATAGTTAGCCTACGGGCGCTGCCACTGGCGCCCAGTGTTGGCTAGTGGAAATGCAGTTGTTGGCAGATAGTAGGCACTGCAAAGAAGGAACCTCAAACCCAAATCCAGACCCCCTTTGGAGGATCCAAAAAGTAGATCCCTTAATGTGGGTTCCTATAAAGTACCCTTAGTAGTATAGGGCCCCAAATTAGGGGATCTACTTTCTAGATCCTCCCGGGGGTCTGGGAATCTGTAGCCTGAAGCACCAGGGACCAAAGCCAAGATGCCAGAGCTACAGAGTTGACAACCAGATCGTCAATAGTGGAGGTCTCCTTGAGGGGAGTGCTTTCCGGGCTGGGGCTTTAGAGCATGGGATTTCGCGGTTTATTTAGAATACAATGCTATAGCTTTGAGACACACCGGATGAGTTTAGGGGCTCGGGGTTTAGGGATTAAGGGTCTATGTATGGATGTGAGCAGTTTGAGACCTAAGCTGTCGTGTCTTCGCTGCAGATATCTCGAATCAATCCCCCCCGGGCACCAGTCTGGCTACTATGCTGCGCCTGGCACGTCAAGTCGCGACACCATAGCGCGACACATACCGAACGCGACGCCCCTAAACCCCCAAACTCTAAATCCTCGAGCCTGAGCCACTGAGCCTCATCATGATCCTAATGACCTTAAGGTAAAGTATAGAGGATCCCAGCAGCAATCATCCTATATCCATATTCCAAGGTTCTGGGGCTCACCATAAACCAGTACAGCTTGAAGCTCGATGGCACGAATCCCGAGCAGTGCTTGCACACTGGTCCAAGACAAGCAGCCATGAGGAAGGTAATACCGGCTTGGGCGGTTAGGCTCCAAAGAAGCAGCTTCGGAAGAACCACCAAGAAGACGTTGATGAACCTCAAGCTTTACATGTCTTGAGGGTTTAGGATATGAATGGATTTGAGACTTTGGGATTGTCAACCGATAATCTGGGGGCCTGAGATGGATTTTACGTTAGTTTGAGGAATGTGGGCCTGGGCAATAGCATTGACTAAGGGTCGGAGGATTGGGGTGCGAGTGGGCAGGCTTTAAGAAATGCTTTGGACCGCACTAGCAGGAACGACTACACCAAGCCAGTGCGATCGCACGTCGCTTGGTCACAGCATGCTATGTACAACTGTTTGTAACTCCGAGATGTGATTGAGAAGCTTCCTTGCTTCAGGATACTGAAGAATCATAGTACTCAACGGCTGCAATCTTGCGACATGTTGGTACTCTCGTCACTTCAATATCGAATCCAGAAACACAGCCGTGACAGCACCCATGCGTTCATAGAATTGATGTATTTGCTCTAATCTGTAAGCCCCTTGCAAAAGGATGTCTTCAATAAGGGGGTCGCTTTACCCTGCACGCCGTCATTGTGGTGAATAACTTCGGGTGAAGCTTCCACGTGACGTGGAGGGCTCGGAGCAATGCCTTGTACGAAAGCAGCTAAGCCCAATGTAGCTTTGCCGCCAACATCCTCAGACCCTGAACAGTCAGACTCTAAAGCCCAAAAAGGCAAGGCTCGAGGATCAGGGTCTCGAATTGCGCATTCGAACATAGCCGAAACAGTGGGTCAGGATTCAGCTTCTGAATCGAGCATTTCGGCAGCAGCTCAAGCGTTGAAATGCAATCTGCAGATCTGCTCTCGGCTAGTTATGCCCGTTGTGCATCACGGCTGTCTAATTGCTGGACAAGGCACTTCCAACAAAGCGGCATTCCGGCCTGTTGGTGGGAAACGGTCCGAAACCAGGGATCCACATGCTGTGTATTGCACCGTGTGAGATTGGGAAGGGTCGTGGGTTTGCATCGGAATGTGTAATATCGCATGTTAGACGCCAGACTACACAGAAGGCTCCTATGCGGATAAGACGGTGAATCATCCCAATCACAAACATGAAACCCATTCTAAATGCCGCCCAAGTGACCACTTTCAGCTTGCACAGATCCTGTGCTGAGGACTCCTACTTCCGCACCCGAATGCGCAGGACCCGTCACTCTGGCTTCAGAGGATGCAGATCTCAAGCCTTAAACCCTAAAATCCTAAAGGCCTTAACCCCCAAACCCTAAGCTTGAATTTTTTCCAGCTTTTTGTTCCGTGAATTTGTGGGTGAGGTTTGGGCGAATCTCCTGCAGGCTTTCATTTTTCAGGGCTCAGGGTTGCAGAGCCAGAATGGTGAAGGATTTTGGCTTTTGAGCTAAACCGCACACCCAGACCCTTGCACGGTGTAGAATCGTCTAGGAGTTTAGACGGCCACAGCTTAAGAGCTGAAGGATAGACTCGCCACGGGAGTTGCAGCGCTACCCCGGTTGTCACAACGACAGCGGAAGGCAGGAGCTTGTAATATGCATCCGAAAAGGTTTAAACGTTGCCTAGCAGGCCAAACGCTAAACAAGCCTAATGTGGGATTTTGACCTATATACTCCCTCTCCCCTCTGAGAATTAGGAATAAGTGCCTTGGAATTGTTTCCGATTGGTTCCGCCCTCTGCAATCGGTCAACCGAGTTAATCTTCGGTTTATGGCTTCTGGTGCCTCAGAGGTTTCTGCACTTTGCCGGTTTCTGGAGGCTCCACAGGTCAACACTCGAAACAATTTTCCGGCACCACCACAAAGACACGCACACACACACGACTACAACAACGGCTTGAACCATGGACAAAAAATGGCATGACGTCCTAGATAAAGGTAAAGCCATTTGGGTTCTGGTAATTGCCCAGGCTCCATCTCCGACCATCCACGGATAGATTTGGCATGCTCCTGTCCCGGGGATTAATTGGAGAGTTCTGAAGGTCCTTACAGCAAGGATCCTGTAATATAGGGGCCTGAATAATTAGAATAGGGTTCTGGGGTTCCTTATTATAAGTATGGTATAATATCCGTCAAAACCCGACTCAAAACATTAAGGCCCCTAGATCATATATATACTCTTCAAGTTAAGTATTGGGGTTCGGAATCTTCTGAAGCTCCCAACTTTTGCCCCCTGGGGTTTCAAAGGGTCCTGTGGGTTTGTGCAGGGCTCTTTTTTGAGGGGATCCACAAAAAGTGGCAGGTTACCCAGCGGACACCCGTGATATGGAAGCCATTCTAAATCCTGGTTTCTCTTCGAGCATACGTTGGTGCATGTTTAAAAACTTCGAGACAGAGCTTGGTAATGTCCGAATCCGCACCTCGGGCAACAATAACAAAAACTCTGACCACTTCGCGATGGAGCTCTTTTGTGTTAATAAGGCCTGAGCCCTGAGACTAGCCAATCAAACCTAAATCCCGAAACAGCACTGGGGCAGTCCTACGGGTGCCTGCAACATGTGCTTCGACCCCGGAGGTGCAGAAAGCAGAAGCTCTTCTACGGAAAGCTTAGTTGTTTGAAACCTCAAGGAAGACGATGCAACAACATGAAAGTGTCGTTGCTTCATCAAACGCTCCTTAGCGACTGCGACGTGCGGCGAAACGGGGCCATAACTAGCATGCGAGTTCGTAACTTTCGGAACTCTCAACCCGAATAACAAAGAGGATGAGGAGTAGTTCATGTCATGTGAGGCGGCAGCTCCGAATCAGCTGAGCAGCTCCACTCCCTGGAAGCCTAATTAGTAGTAGCATTAGTGTTGATACTAATATTGGTATTAGTACTAACATTAGTATTAGTATTAATATTAGTATTAGCAAATTTCAGTCCGGAATCCCTTATTGGAGCCCTCCAGCGGGGCCTTCTCGGCCCAGTCAGGAACTTCGTAATCCAACCAACTTTCGGCCTGTCTTGCATGGGATGACTTGTGACAAAGAAGAAAGGTTCAGGGTTTAGGGTTCAGGGTTGGGTGGTATAGGGTCTAGGCCGGTTTAGGTATTTTTTCCCCTCCTACCTAGCAAGGACAAAGCCCGCATTGCAGGGTAACTCCGGTTTAGGTATAGGGCTTAGGGTTGGTTCGCCTATGCTTGCAAGTGAGGGTAGGGTGATAGTAGAATAGAGACGACTCGACTCAAGGATCAAAGGCTCTCAGGCAGGTCTCTTGATGCCTGCATGCGGGAGGGCACTCCGAACTCTCATTCGAATATAAACTTCTTGAAACTCTAAAGTTTCTGAAGCAACCTTACCCTAAATTCTGAATGGCTTGCGCACGCAGTCAGGCAATACCGGTTTAGGAGTTTCTGATTTGGGGGCTTCGACTCGCTTCGACTCTTGGGTCCCGTAAACCTCGCAAGAATGCGAGAACTCGTAGGGACAAAAGCAATGGCCACTTGACGCAGTTTCGTTTTTTCCTTTCAGTTTCGTTTAGGGTTTAGGGTTTAGTAGAAAAAGCAACAGTGGGTTCGGAGTTGCTGTAGTTCAAGAATGTCCGTCTGCCACGAAAGCGTCAGGCCCCCGCAAGGGCCCGAGGTCTCTCCCAAATCCGGTTCAGAAAATAGGGACCCTAATATAGTACCCTAAATAGTAGGATCCTTATTATAAGGACCCCCAAATAAGGACCCCTCATTTTCAGAATTTCGCCGGCTCCTGGGGTCACACGGAACTTGAACACGGCTTCTGCCTAAGACGTCCGCAAAGAGACTTCACTTGAGAACAAGACGCGCAATAAACTCCATGATTATTCAGCAGTTGCCTTAAAGGGACAAGGGGTGGAGAGCTTCTGGGTGATTCTGCAGATTCTGCAGCGCGTGCCTTGTTGGGTATGTCCCACAGCATCCTGGCAGTGCAATCGCAAAAAAAACGATGTGGTGCTGCCAGGAGCACGTTGTCTCTACTCTCACAGGCAAAGGACATTCAACTGCTTTGCACTTGAAGCAAAGTGCTCAGTCAGACCGGCAAACACGCACCGGACATACCCATAGCTTTGTAGCTCCTACTGAGGTCTACGTCAGATTATGGAGATACAGACCTGTACCAGCTTGAATGCATTTTCCAGCGGTCATCATCGTACATCTGTGGTAGATCCTGCATCTCCAACAACCTTTATTCAGCATTTTCCCAGCTGAGGCACCGAAGAATGTTGATGCCTGACGACGGGCATGCAGAAGAGAAGCAGCTTGAGGTTTCAGGGTTTCGGGGTTCAGGAGTTCGGGGTTCAATGGTTAAACGGTTTGGGCACCGGGTTTTAGGCACTTGCACCAAGTGCAAGTGTTGTGTGAGCGGTGAACATACGGCTCCTCAGCAGTGCGGGATCCCAGTACAATACCACACCGTTATGATTCATGATGGAAACGGCGACTCATGTACGAAGATGTTACTTATGTTTACATATGGTCTGTTCACACCACCTTGCTGGATTCCAAGACTGTTGAAGGAGGTCAAGCGCACACTTCAGATGCATCTGACAAATGCAGCACCACCATCTGCAATCTGCGTAGGTTTTCTCAGTTTGTCGTTGCACAGCCAGCTGTTTTCACACCTGGGTCTTGCATGTTAAGAACCAGGGTTTACCGTGCTGCAGTCTCGTGCACAGCCACTGTGAACCCTGAACTCCAACCACCCCATGAAGCAACGCGACACTCATCTCACACTCATCTCATAAGCCCTTTTCTGTTTCCGACTACCCCCAAGCCATGAACCCGAGAGGAGACCCGAAGCCAACGCAAAACTTGAAGAACTTTATACATCCCTACAAGCCTGTCTGTAAGCCCAGATGGAACCTCCAACCCCCGGCCAGAGGCCCCGGCTTCCCACAAGGTCTCCCAGGAGCGTCGCGGTGAAAAGGGCGCAGCAAAGCCACCGGCACGAGTAGCTCTCGATGCCGTACCTCGATTTTGGGCTTTGGTTTATTGGGTTAAAAGGATCTAGGTTTAGGGTTTAGGTTTTAGGGGTGTAATGATAGGGCTTGGGGTTGAGGGATGCCCAAAAGGTTTCTGGATTCTAGCGTTCGCGGCTCCTGAACCAAAACCCTCAACCCGCTAAGGTTTCGAGGTTCAGTGCTTCCGAAGCCTCAAATTTGAAACCAAGCCCCCCCCCCCCCCTCCCTCGGACGGCAAAAAGCGAAACCCTAAACCCTAAACCCCTAAAACCCTAAACCTCTAAACCCTAAACCTTTTGAGGCCCAGGGGCTCGCCGGGGTCCACAAGCTCTTGAATCTCGGCCGCCTTCTCGGGAAACACTGCTTTGAGTGCATCCCGCACCTTGGAAGTACTGTACTTGGAGGGTCGGGGAACCCCAATTAGGGTCCCTTTTGGGGTACTTATAAGTCTACTTACTACCTACTTACTAAGTCCCGGAAACAAACTCGACCTTGAACTGCCAAAAACCTGCTATTTTGCAGGGTCCCTATAATTTCCATATTAGGGCTGATAATAGGAGCCTACAGTAAAGTAGGTTATGGGGGCTTATGTAGGGACGCGGGATCGTTTATACTAAGCTCTATTACATAAGGGCCCTTTTGCAGCGGGCTTGCTTCGTCGCCCGGGGGCTCCCTCGGCTAAGAACGTGTAACCTGAACCCTAAATTACTAAACACTGAAAGGGCCCTTTTTGCAGCAGGCCTCGTTGTCCAACTGAAAGGGCCCTTTTTGAGCACGGACTTGGAGTTCAGTGCCCTAAACCCTAAACCCTCAGATACTGCGAAGGTTCAACCCAACAACTGTACAGAGTCTGCTCAGGGTCGTGCTCTCACATGCTCCCTCTTGCTACTTTTCTGCACAAACTAGCGTCGGAACACCGAAAGGAGCCTGTGAGTTGCTGAAGATGGTGTAAGAATACTCTTCTTGCCTGTTCCTCTCTTGGATACTTACTACTGCCGCCGACAGGCAGGAACGATCAGGAATGCTACAACTACGACCACCACTACCACCACCACGACAACGACGACTACTACTACCACTACTACCACTACTACAACTACCACTACTACCACTACTACTACTACTACTACTACTACTACTACTACTACTACTACTACTACTACTACTACTACTACTACTGCTACTGCTAGTCGTGCTACTACTGCTGCCACTGCTGGTGCTGGCGCTGCTGCTGCGACTCCTGCTCCTAGCCCTATAGCCCTAGTCCTACTCCCATTACCACCAGTCACTACTACTACGACTAATACCACCACCAGCACCTCCACCACCACTACTACTACTACTACTCCTACTACTACTACTGCTACTACTACTACTACTCCTACTGCTACTACTACTCCTCCTCCTCCTCCTCCTCCTCCTGCTGCTGCTGCTTCTACTGCTACCATTGCCTCTATTGCAAATGCTGCTGCGACTTCTGCTGCTGGTACTCTTGCAGCTGCAAAACTCCAGAGCAAGGCCTCGGCCAGGAAGTTCTGCCAAGGGTCGTTGTCAAAATTATGGTCCCTTTTTGGCTCCTTAATATAATATGGCACCTAATATTTAGGATACCCAAGAAGGGGACCTTAATTTTGACAACTACCCACATGCTGCCAAGGGTCATAGATGCGTGTCGACCAGACGCTCCAGCTGTAGATACGTGCAGGGGCGTAGGTCGTCCCACCTGTGCGGCTGATGAAGTGCCCAAGCCCGAAGGTGGGTTGGATACCTAAATATACCTCCGCCTGCTCAATCACTATCAGAGAAATTAACCCAGCCCGCCGGATCCCATGGGCTTAAACCAACCTCCCTCCACCAAGCAACCCACCTGGGCCCACACAGTTTGGCCCAGTGGGATCGTCGACGCAGTCACCAGCACTTCCTGCAATCACCGTGAATCGAAAACGCAACTGTCAGAGCTCTTCTTACTACCATGCTTATTCCTGTTTTCGAAGCGACGAAGACAGCAGAGCAGTATGCGCACCCAAACGGATGAGGGCTGCTCTGACTGCAGGCCAAGAAGAAAATGCTGATGACAATGAGGATTGACGTCGAAGATGATGGATGGCATCATGCTGTAAGTGACATGGATGAGGGTCAGAATGACGGCTGCGGCGAAAATGGCAATGGTGAATGTCATAACGACGTGGATAACGTGAGACACAAGGGAAATCGCACCATCCAGTCGTTTGCAGGGTGGAAACGAAAACTGAAAGTGAGAGGCGTAAGTCATGGCAACGATCGGGGTGATAGCAAGTCGAATGTTGATGGACTTGAACATATCATCGACGTCATGATTGTCACGCCAGCATCACGCCAGGCAAACTTGACGGGGAAGGGCTTTAGAAGTAAGATGGGTGAGTGGGGTTGAGTGACGGTGTTCTTGCGGATGTGTTCTTTGATGCCTGATTGACAGAAACAGGCTATCGGAGCCGCAGTTCGGCACCTCTACAGCAGAGGCTAGGCCAGGCTCCGCAAGCGGTGATTGTAATTGCCTTTTAATCCCTAACCCAAGTGTTGGGGGTGTCGGGTTAAATGCAGCTCAGGCACGTCCAAAATCGCATAAAAACATCCTGAGTTGAGCAGCGACTGACTGGCACGGGAAATACAAGTAACAACATGTAAGCATACATGTGTATTCTGTGGCGTATACACATAAATAAATAAATAAATAACAATTTTAATATATGTATATATATATATATGTATGTATGTATATGCACATGTATATTAAGTTCATGTGTGTACGCATGCGTGTATGCATGTCTGTATGTCGGTATGTATGTGTGTGTGTGTGTAAATGTGCATGTGTGTACGTATACGCACGCACGCACATACAAAAGAGAACAATAGAGGACATGCCCACAAGTGTATCTACATAGTTACATAGATGTATACAGATGCGAAAATGGGAAACAAACACGCCATGCCTCTTGGCATTTCAAGTTAACCTGCCACGTAATACGTACTGTGCGAGACATACGCTCTCGCAACTCATGCGTTCATGCTCGAGAAAACATATAACAATCATTTGAATATAGCACGCTATTACTCGCATCTGCCTATGCTCAGTTTTCTCAGCCATACAGTCTACATGCAAGACTTTGTGTATAAGCATATATGTATGATGTCTGATAAACTGGCGGCATATTCAAAAGTACCACAAAAAACGCATCTTACGAATCAGCACGCCTCTTACATCTGTGCTTATGAGGTCAAGTTGACCAAACCTGAAAAACACAAAGCCAGTTGGTACCCTCACGTAGGACAGTCTCCGCATCCTGGTTTTGGAACATCACAATCACAGCTCCCGCCACCCTCTGGGACCGAGTGGCTGCCCTGCGAAGGCATCCCACACGAGCTCTTCCTTGGCAATCCTTGGTGGTCGATGTAGCACAAGGCCATTGGCATTGACAGGTTGTCCGATAGAACTGAGAAGCATGCATGTGCTAAGTTCGGAGAGCATCAAGGGCTCAAGACAGCATGAAGCTGTGTGCAAGCGATCACTGCATGAAGCACGCCGCGCTTGCATCACCGGAGTGACATACGCAAGCAGTTCCGTGAGACTGCGAGGAATACATCTTGCGGGGCTGCCATTGGGATTACTTTATGCTTAGGGCCTATATTTTGGAGTGCTATATGGCAACCAAGAGCTAGAAGCTCGACACCTTGGCTGGAACAAAACAAACCGAAACCATACCTGGAACCCTCAACAGCGGTCTTGAAGAATGCCGTCGGTTTCCCCGAGAGCAGTGCCCCGCCACCGGAACCGCTAAGTCTCATGTGTTCCCCTGAAACGGGTTTTTTTTGCCTCCTGCATGGCTGAGTACACGAAGCAGGGAGTCAGAAAGTATACAGGCGAATTCAGCCTCTGAAACGGGGTTTAGGGTTTAGGGTGGAAGGTCTCAAAATTCATGACGTTATCTGAGACGTCGCGAGGTTCATAAGCTCCACATCCAATGCCTGTAACCGGTCATTTCTCTGGGACCAAGTAGCATGTACAGGATGAGGCCTTGGCAGATGTAGTTCACCTGAGGGGTGGGGTTTGTTGAAAAAGCGGGCTAGATGCAAAACCATAGGAGAATTGCGTCCCCTCAGGGGCGGCGGAACATGTCAAGCTGGATAAGCTTCCTTCTTCCGTGAATCCCACCTGACGATGTCATCATGACCCTGTTTATCAGTTGTGAGTGAATCTGCTTTTCTGACGCCAGGAGCCTTGTGGCTTCAACTCGTCGGGTTTATAGGCAGAAACCGTCGAGTTCGGGCGAGAACCGACCTTTCGGCGCTAGGGTTGAATACTTGTTCAGTGATTCGTGTCAACACACAGAAGGAAAACCAATGAAATCGTACTAATCACTTCTGCGACGAAATCTTCTCATGTTCAGCAACATGGATACTCCGCACATGGATACTCCGCCTCCACAAATTCTGGCCGGCATCGACGAGCTGAAAATTAAAAGGCGGCTCAGCTCATTGTTTGTCCATCCTTTAAAATATCTCCAAATCACCAGCCGATACCCTCCATGCTGTCAGGGGTGCTACTAGAAAGGTGTAGCAGCGGATGCACAAGATCACGAGGTTCTTCGGGTAGCCGGCAGAACCTGGCTCGGAAGCAGCGAAGGTAACGAAGGGAGCGACATGGACTTTTGGGTATAGATATCTTGGGTGTAGGAGAGGGGTAGCAACCAGGAGGCCCAACACGGAATGTGCAACATGCCGGGCAGGCGCGCGAGCTGAGGCATCAGCAAAGCTGAGCCATAGAGCCCTTTGTCCACCCTGGTAGTTTTGGCAGCTGCCAGAGAGCACAACTGTAAAACTCTCAGCTACGGAAAATTCAGCCACTGACGCTCACCGGAAGACTCACACGAGAACCACGGCAAGAGTACCAAAGATAATGATGCGCGAATGACTCGACCCTGATTTGCGAATTGCTGACAATTCCATTAGTGGACTCGTACAGTCGTGGAAGTGGTAGAAGGACTAGTTGTGGTAGTAGTGGAAGTTGTCGTAGCAGCAGCCGCAGCTGCAGCAGCTGCAGCAGCAGCAGCAGCCGGAGTGGTAGTAGTAGTAGTAGTAGTAGTAGTAGTAGTCGTAGTCGTAGTCGTAGTCGTAGTCGTAGTCGTAGTCGTAGTCGTAGTAGTAGTAGTAGTAGTAGTAGTAGTGGTAGTAGTAGTGGTAGTAGTAGTAGTAGTAGTAGTAGTGGAAGCAGTAGTAGGAGTAGTTGCAGTATCAGCAGCAGTAGTCGTGGTCGTGCTGGTGGGCAAGCCGCTTTCTCTTCGGGGAAATCGCTGCAGCCGTCGTCGAAGTGCTAAAGTACAGGCTCCCTTTGACAACTTTCCAGACAATTGCATCCAGACCTATTAATGGACCTAAACCCCTAAGGTCCTAAACATGCGACTGCAGCAGCACGGCAGATTGCAGTTCGAATGCATCCGAGCTGCCGGATCTTGTGGGTCTCCTTGGAGCTTGCTGTAAACTACTCTTAAACCTTAAGTTCTACTAGTCTCTGTATGGTTTTCAACCAGGGTATTGTCCAGCTCACAAGCATTTTACACAGGTGCTATGACGTGAAATGCCAGGCTGCCAGAAAGCAAGCAGTTTCTGTAGTGGCTTGCATAACCACCATATGCCTATACCATAGAAACTATGGTATTACAACATCCCGATGCCCCTAGAATAACCACTATATGGGAGTTTCCCAAAATTAAGGGTACCTTGTTTTGGGGGTCCTTATAAGAAGGATCCTACTATTTAGGGTACTACATTAGGGTCCCCTATTTTCGGAAACTCCCATATACCTATGGTAGAAACCTCCCAAAGCCCCTAGTCTCATTAGCTCGGCCTTGGGTTTCGAAACCTGCTGTTTCCCAGCAGAAGGTACGATGGGAGCACCAGGCGCCCCTCAACAAAGCTGACAGAAGAAGGTTTTAAAAAGAAGAGGGTTAAAAAAAATACCTTGTAAACCACCACTGTAAAAAGAACCGTTTTAAACACCCGTGGATCAAACAGCAATGCTTGGTGAACAGCGCACTCTTTTGGCGTCCCTCCCGTTCTTTCTCGATCGGTCTCTCTCTCTCTCTCTCTCTCTCTCTCTCTCTCTCTCTCTCTCTCTAGCTCTTTGACTCTTCGATCCAAAAATTTTCATATCCTCGGAATCAAGCGCTGCAAGCCAAGCTGCCTCCACTGACAGCGAGCCTGCTCACTGCATCAGACGCGAACAAACCCTGCCCTGACCTACCTTCTTGTCGGGCCCCTTTGAAGTCTCACATCCTTTTTGTTTCAGTCATAAGCTGTATATGACAACCATACAGTGGGTTCTCTTTCGCAGGTTCAGGTACCACCGCAAGAGTGCCACTGAGGTCAACAATAAGGCCTCCATGATCAACGTAAGGTTTCGAAATACATTACCCCCGACATGTTACAGGGATGGCAGGCACTTATCTGGTCAGGGTTATATAACAGTTCACTGTAAGCTTGCAGCACGACCAAACTTCAGGTGCGAACATGTGGGTTCAAACCCCGCGGAGTCGGCAATGTGGGCTTGATTTGAAGGCTTCCTGGACTGTGTGCATCCGGTTTGTTCTAAGCCTTGACTTAGGAAATAAACGATGCTAAGGAAGATTCGGGTTGAGGGTGAGCATTGCAAGCAGTACCTCAAGCGGCGGGGCCCTCAATTTGAGAAACTGTCACGCGTGTAGACCGGTACCAGCGCGGGAAATGTGCACATCTGAGTGCACAAATGCGGTTGCGGAATGCTTTTAATGCTCTTCCTGTTGCGTTTTCAGATGGGGCTGTTCCAAGCTGAGCGATTACAAGCAAGGCCGTTGCTTGCAAGACTGAGACGCAGAATCCGAATCTCTGCACCGCAAATCCACAAAACCAAGCACCGCAGGATCTAATATAAGAGCCTAAACTACTAGAATAGGGGATTCTACTATAATTATGAGAATGAACCACCAAACTAGTATTCGTAATCATTTAGGCCCTTGTATTCATCTCACAAATCTCACAACCCTTACCTTCTGAATGAACCCCTGGTCACGGGTGCCTATGAGCTTAGCAGCGGCCAGCTTTGCTCGCTGCTGCGCATGAAGCCTGCCATATGGGTAGTTGTCAAAATTATGGCCCCTTTTGGGGCACCCTAAATAATAGGTGCCGTGCTACAAAAGAGACCCAAAAAGGGACCATAATTTTAACAACCACCCATATCGTATCGGGTCTTGATTTCGCCACATCACGATCAGGGCCAGCTAGCTATGCAGCTCTTCGGAGAAGGGAAGTTGCTGCAGGTCGCAGGTGTCAGCAAAACGCCATGCTGCGGAATTCCAGAACCCAAACCTCGCCGGCCCTCCCTTCTTGCAAGCGTCTTTCCGCAACTAAAGCCGGTAAGATCGCTAAACACCGAACCCTGAGGCGTAGGGTTTGGGGTAGAGCTCTACAGCCTTCACCTTCGAAGGTCCTAAGCACCCCCCATATGAACTCCTACAGAACCAATGACCAAGCCCACGAATTACAAACCCTCAAACCCACAGCGTCCTGAATCTCCCAACCTTAAACCCTGCCCAAAACCACCGACACGTCCAAGTTTTTTTACAAGATTCGAAGCATCCCGAAAGCCAAACATCAAAACCTGAGCAGACCCAAGCAAAAGGCCCTGAAAACCCTGAAGCCCTCGACTGCCACACCCTTCGCCCTAAACCCGAAACCACAGTTTTGCCACTGGGCTTGGGGCTAGCCACATCCTTGCACCCTAAACCCCCTAAACTCTAAACCCCCTGCCCCCTAAACCCCCGAACCCCCTAAACCCGAAAAACACTTCCTTCAAGGCAAAGGCTTTGCCTCTCGTCGTCATCTTCCGGGATCTCCCTTCGAGGAGCGGCCCATGTGAGGGTTTCTTCAAAGCGGGGCCCTCAAAAATACTGTAAACATGTATGCCTAGGTGTATATGTGTGTGTATGTATATGTGCATGTGTCTATACATATGTATGTATATATATATATATAAGTTGTGTATATTTGGGGTTCGTTTTGTCTCCCACTTGGCTAGGACGAACACTACATTTCGGGTTTAGGTTAAGTTGTTCAATTGAACAATACGGACACATGCTTTCCTTACCATGGTACGTAAGTTAGGAGTTTTAGATTATAAGGGCCTTCATGTAAATCCCAAATCTCGGAACGGTACGTCTTTTCTTCGGAAGCCTCCATAAAAGCACCCCAACCCCATTTTCTCAGCACCTTTGTCAGACCCTAGCACCCTAAATTTACTGAAACACCCAACCCTAAACCGGCAACCTTAAGCTCTCAACCCTCAAGCCATTAAAGGGGAGGGGGGTAGGGGAGAATGCGTCCTCAAATAAGCCCTTTTAAGTTCTTATTACAGTTATAAGGCCCCCTGAGGCTCCTTATGATCAACCCGGAAATTCCTGCCTGTCGAAAACCAATTGGCCAGTCCTGGCACGTGCGCTGCAGGGCCAATCCTACCCGAAACTAGAAGACACTGAAAGCAATATGGGGGTTTCCGAAAATAGGGGACCCTAATATAGTACCCTAAGCAGCGGGATCCTTACAATAAAAGTCCCAAAATAAGGTACCCTAATTTTTGGAAACTCCCATATGGACATGCATAATTATTCGAGTTCAGAAGTTCAGGAGCCTGCATTAAAAAATTGTCGGGGGTGTCTGAATTCCAGGTTCCTTGCTCTTTCGGAATGCCTTCCTCAACTCTAGACGGAACGCTTGTATTCCGTAGCCTGCACATGAAGGGAGATGAGGACCACGTCACTGACCCGAAATCCTAAACCACAAACCATAAACCCAATTATTGAGGTCTTCTTGTTGAATATAGGGTAATTGCAAACCCGACAGACATGTACTACTTCGACTGAGGTTGTGCATGAAGCAACTACATCTAAGCTTTGTTGCAATACCACTTGCAAACTTACGACACCACCCATGTGCAGGTCATCAAGCTACTGAGGAATATCGCACCAATGCTGTAGCACTAGTTGTAAGATGGTGACGGTGGCGATGTCCCATTAACAGTCACACTGTACTCACCTTTTTCCAGCACCTGCAACACAAGGGCCAATCATCCCACTCCACCACACTGTTCATCAGGGTCCTTCAACTTGCTCTCATCTTCTCCCCTCTCCCCTGCCCAACCCAGCCTCTCATCGCTGCGCATTGCTGAACACCCTTCTTCGAGGGCAGCTTTGTAGCTCGGGCTAGAAAACACAGAACCAGGTGTCTCTGCAGTGTCTGGTGTGTCGCCAGTGCGTTTATCCTGATGGTAAGTCTACCAGCGTATCCGAACCCAAATGTAAGAGAACCCAAACCTTAAACGAACTCCTGCAAAGGGATCCATGTTTGCAGTCTAGGAGGGGGCTCTTGAATGGGGCCAAAAGGCCATGAGAACCCAAGCCGTGTAGCCTCTAGGAATTGACAGCCTAGGATGAGATGTAATGCAGCTGCTGCCGGGCTTGATGCTACCGGCTGCGGACAAGTCAGTCACAAGGTCCCTAACGTGTCGAATTGCTCGGAATTGCGGGTCTCCAGAAGCCCAAAAGCCTCATTCCTAGTCCAATAATGCTTCTCAAACCGGGGTTACTTACAACGGCGGCGAAAAAATACGTGCGCGTTCTCTTACAGACGGTCTTCCGAAACCACATCATTGCGACGTCACTTGCTCGTGCGGAGCAAGCAGGCTGAACCCAATCAATATGGGAGTGAAATCCAATGGTGCTACCATCGCTCTGGTTGATTTCGATAAGTAGAGTCACAACGACTAGCAGTACTACGGTCTTCCACGATTCCCATCCCTCGTAGATTCATCATCCTTGCCGGTGCTACTTACAAGTATTACCTGCTAGCATGAGTTGCCGTGCATTAGAGAACTTCGCAAACGCTAGGTGGTATATGTGTATATACAAGTATATATGTATATACACATAGTATCATTTTATCTCTCTCTCTCTCTCTCTCTCCCTCCCTGTCTCTCTCTCTCTCACCATGCACCCTGAAATCCTCAAAGGCTTTAGATACCAATCAACTTACAACGTCAACCCTAAGATCCAGATCGTCATCTGCTTTGAGGATCGCGGGTAGTTCACAGCATAGTTCTGAGAGTTACCCCAATCTTAACCCTGCTTCATCATACCAAGTCCCCTGATCCCTTAAGCAGGTACACCCTGCTACAGTGGCCTAAAAAATTAGAATAGGGTTTTGAAGTATATTCTACTATAAATCTGTTAAGGAACCTCGGTTTCGCATCTACAACTAGGAATGAACACTACTTTCAGGCCCAGGATCTCAAGTTCTCAGCTACAAATAGGAATGGTGTTTGTTTCTCAAGATATCTTGCACAACCTGACAAGCAAGGCTCGGTTTAGGGTTTAGGGGTTTAGGGGTTTGGGAATTAGGGGTTTGGGGGGTTGGGGTTGAGGAGTTTGGGGGTTAGGGTTTAGGGGTTTGGGGGTTAGGGTTTAGGGGTTTAGGGCTTAAACCCGAAGCTCTCTACACGCGCAAAGCAACAAGTTGAGCATCAAAGAAACTTTAGGACGCAGCTCCTGCAAGGCAACCTCTGAATCCCAGCTGTAAAGCCCCTTAGACCCTACACACCCTTTTTTGGCATACCGGCATACACCCTGAAACTTGAGGGTTCTGGACCCCGGGAATATCCGCTTATGGTCACTCCATCATGGTCCCGAACCCCAAAAGCTTCGAAAACTCCCAAAGACCTCTTGGCAACCCTGACCTCCAGAAACCTCTGTTTTCTAATATTGCAGAGTCCCAGCCAAAACTTTTGCAAAAAAATGACCGGTGGTGGGCCTTGGCTCTCGTCATCTCCATGTGGGCCCGACCATTCGGTCTGCACGGTTGAAGCTCAGGGACCGAACAGTCATATGGTAGTTTCAGAAAATAGGGAACCCTAAAACAAGACCCTAATTAGTAGGATCCTTACTATAAGGACCCCACAATAAGGTACCCCTAATTTTCGGAAACTCCCATATTAAGCTCTAGGGCCTTTGAGATGCGTTTCGAGGCTGCGGCTCTAAATCTGCTCCTCCCAACCTGAAAGCAATTCTCTCAAGGGGGTGTTGCGACTTCAGCCGTTTGTCGGCTCGTGCGCATTTCGTGCATCGGGACTACACGACGACTTGCACGGTGTAGGAAACAGTTCGGCAAATCCCAATCCCCATATAAAGCGCCGACAATAACATTCTGGAAGCTTTTGAAACTCTTAAACTTCAAACACAGACGTCGATGGCTGAAGGTTCAACCAGAACTTCGAGTCGAGCTTCGGAATCTCTCATCTTCCTCTCTCGGTCGTAATTAAGACCGTATACCTAGGCACACCTCAACATCACGCCTTCGCCGAAATGACGCTTCAATACCAGCTCGCAATCGCGCACCAGCAGTTAGCGGCAGTTCCGGACTCCACCTGACAAGCCCCGCACCATTGCGAGCCTGGACGCGTCTGACTTGCACCGTCAACGACTGCACCTGGCGCAAAGCTTGGGCACAAAGCTGTTTCAGTGCCCGCTGCCTTTAAAAAACATCTTTCACCCAGTGCGAGGATTTTCGTGCCAAACGCTCTGTCCAGGAACCCCGTCTCCGTAAATGTGATAAATTGCTCGACTACTCGGTCCAGGAAGCCGTGCCAGGCCCGCATGGTGCTGTAAAGATGCGGCCGCAGCTGCTGCAGCCTTCGGCGCCACACACGTCATAAACGTGCCGACTAAAGCTGAACCAAAACTCCGAAACCTGAACCCCAGGTCAACTGCGGAGCCATTTTCATAGAAGTACGCACGAGTTCGGACATCTTGTGAGAGGGTGAGATCGTGAGATCTAACTCGGTCGAGCAACAAAGCTAGGAGGTGCTAAGATTCTAGCAAGCAGCCAGACACATGCAAAATGGATTCGCGTGTGCTTGTTTCTGACTGTACTGTATCCTATATACACACAGAGGTCTGTGCTTGCTAGAGCCGTGGGGCCCATTGCTTATCATGTGGGCAGTTCTGTAAGATGTGGGTACTTCTATGACTGTGCAGAGAATGTCTGCATGTTCGCTTCGGCATCTTCAAAACTTTCCGTCGTGCAAAATACGTTGCGAAGTTCTCTCTGGTGGCTAGTGCACTAGCTGTGCTCCTTCTGCCTGCTGCAGCACAAAAGGCAGGTGGAGATACGAGCGGCCCCCCCCCTTTCACTGCTTCTTCTGCCATCTTCTGGCGCGCCATGTTGGAATGTAGTTATTTCCAGTGAAGCATGCAGGTGGTGGGGGGGACGGGTGGTGTGCTGTTGCCCTCAAAGCCTGCACGCCCCACTTGCACATCCTATCTATGTGGCATGGGCTGCACACCTGTTGCGCTGACACATGCAACGCCTTCCTGGTGGATTCGTCTTAATTTTAGATTTAAGTAAACGGCTTAAGCTTGATGGTCTAGTATACCTACCGTGCAGACACAACTCCAGAGCCCCAAAGAATCGACGCCTTGAGATCCCTAAACCCTCATACCTTCAGAACAACATAGTAACCAACTCCTCTACACCCACAGCCGTTTTAGCGCGATCCCCTAAACGCACTTGACGCAAAACAAAAACAAGGGCTTCGGCTGAGGCGCCGAGTACCCTAGCCCAAAACAAGTCAACCTTTTCAATTGTGGTAGTATTATACAAACCCCAAAAAGTTGAAGGTTACCTACCCAGCTACAGCTACCAAGTACGAAACCCTAAACCCCAAACACTTAAACCGCAAACTCCTAAACTCCTAAACCCTAAACCCCAAAACTCCTAAACTCCTAAAGGCCCTTTTGCAGCAGGCCTCGTTGTCCAGCAGCCCGGTTACAGCAAAGGCCCTAAACCTCAAACCCTTAAGAAGAAACCCCTAAACTCCTAAACCCCTTTTTGCATGAACCTTAAAGCCCTTTAAGAAGAAGCACCTGACCTGGCCTCCGGCTTCTGCCTTGCTTGCAGCGCACACTCCGCCAGGCGCATGTAGTCCCTGCCAGGTGGGAGTTTCCAAAAACTACGGGGTACTCTAGGGTTCTTTGGAGCTTCCGAAAATTAGGGGTACCTTATTTGGGGGTCCTTTTTATGAGGATCCTACTATCTTTTTGGGTGTCCTTATAAAAGGATCCTACTAGGTAATTAGTAGGCCCCTATATTGGGTGCCGTATTATAATAGGGACCCAAAAAAGGACCCTAGTTTTGACAACCACCCATATGGGAGTGGAAGTTGTGGGGAGGTTCGGATAGTCGGAATTTACAGGGTCCCGCAGGATTTTGATAGAATTTTGTATCACTGTGACATCTATACCGGTGAAACAAGGAAGTTGAAATCTGATTGAAGGTCTACAGTCCCGACCGGTTGAAGCATTCAAGGGCATGGTAGAGATTTGTGGAGCACTTGGGGTAGTGGTTTACGGTTCAGTAGCTTGGTGTTTAGGCTTATGGGGCCTATAGCAGTCCTAAACCCTAAGCACTTGAACCCTAAACCCACAAACGTGCCCGTCGCAGTTGAACTTCGAGTGGTTCTGTCGCATGGTGTTGGCTAGTATAGGGGCCTCAATAATTAGAATAGGGCTTTGCGGCCCACTATAATTATAGTAAGAAACCCACCGAAATAGTATAGGTAATTAATTTATAAGTACGAGAACTCTCTCAAAGGCTGGCTGGTTTCCTGCACTGTAGGGGGCTCAATATTTCAAAGAGGGTTTGGGCTCGTTGGTTATAATTAAAGCTAAAGAAATGACAAGTATTACTTGGGCTTCGGTAATAACCGTCAAGGATATGAAGAGCTAAAAAGACATAGAAGGCTACACTATCTTGCCACACAAGCCTGCCTTTTCGGCGTTCTTTCTTTCACGATCCCGGTTCGGCTTCAGGGCTTCACAGCCAAGAGCCCCAAAACCATGAAACCCTGAAGGCTGGAACCCCCCCAAACCCTCAACCAAACCCGTTTTGCTACCGGACTCAAGTACCCTAAACCCTTTTTTGCATCCAGGCCTCTTGAAATACCCTAAACCCCGAAACCCTCAACCCTAAACCAAACCCTAAACCCTAAACCCCGTTGGCCCAGGGCTGCCTGATACACGGCATCGCTTCGAAGACTTTGCCGGTGGACTCGTCGGCATAGAGCGGCACATCTCCGGGAGCCACCTTACCTGAATTTCTAGCACTTGGGGGTTTAATTCTGGATTTAAAACCACACAGGGGTTAGGGCCCACTTTGCATGAACTCGTTGTTGAAGTTGCGGTTGCTCTCTTGCTGAATGCTAGCATATTGTTGATGCGTTTGGTTTGGGCCTTTAGCTTGGGCCCGAAGTCCCATGCGGTAATTACTCTAACCCCCGACGCATGATAACCTAAAGCCTGACTTTTAAACTCCTCGCTGAAACCCGAAATCTTGAAAGTCCGGCTGTTGATCCGAAAGCTTTTGGGTTTGCAGACTTAGGACTGTGCATTCGCTGCTTCTTCTACTGTGTAGGATATCTTGACGTATATCGGGCATGATCATGCGTGGAGGTTTGTTCTCTCTTCTCTCTCTCTCTCTCTCTCCCTCTCCCTCTCTCTTCGCTCTTTGGTGTCTGAGGGATCCTCCGCTACATCCTCTCAACTCTGACAAGGCCTGTTGAAGTCCTGAATATTTAAAATATCAGGGCGTGGCGTAGTCTACTCTACTCTGGTCTCGTCTTCCCTACTATGCCTAACCAAACTGGGACTGTATGGTTCTTCTTCAAAGTACGGGCATAAGCCATTCCGATGTCAACAGCAATCCCGGACCCCTCCTCCCTGAAACGACCAGTCAGGCCGCAACCCTGAAAACGAAAGCTCCCCAGAACAAAACTCTACCCTTGGCTAGCACAACTTGCTTGGGATTCTGCTATCAACCCTTATGAATTGTGTAGACGACTTTTCTACGAAAAAGTAGGTTCTGCTTAGTGGGCTGGCTCACGTATACACCCAAACCCTCAAACCCTGAAAACTCGTCAGGTGGGCCTCAAGTTGCACGCCCCTGCGAACAAGTCGTCCCCAAAATCCCCAGAGACGAAGCCCTAAAGCACACTAGACTAGTAGTGGGACAGCAAACCCTTATTCTGGGTTTAGGGTTTAGGGTTTGGAAAATCTGAAGCAGCTTAAACCTTAAACCCCCAACTCTGCAATGCCCTGACTTAGCCATGGAGCTCAAAGCGCAAACCGGTGTGTGTGTTTCCCTTTACTCAAGGGGTGTAATCGTAAAGCATCAAAGTTTGATTTGTGTAAAACCCTAAACCATGAACCATACTATCATCAAACCGGCAAGCTCAACTACAAACCTGTCAACGCCCGCACTTAACAACTCCAAAGGCGAGGCGCTCTTGCGCCACCCAGGCTGCACCGGTGTCATGCAGTAGCATTCCACCAGCCACCCAATCCTTGGTGTCCAACAGACCAGGGCCTGAATGTTTAGGGCTTTAGGCTTTAGGGTTCCGGGGGGTTGCAGGGTCAAAGTATAGTTCAGCGCAATAATGAACATTGATGGCCTGCTGAGGTTTAGAAATGAAAGCCAGCCGTCCAATCCTTGGGGTTTTGTGGTCGAGGAAGCAATCACTCACTCACACTCGGACCGATCTTAAATACGCTGTAAGGCCTGCCCAGAGAGGGTAGGGGTGTGGTTTTCAGGTTACCTCCTTTTACCCCTTTTGGGGTTGTTAAGGCTGCTTCCAACAGTTTGGCAAAGTTGAATCCTGGGGAAGGAATATACTCGGAAGAACCTCTTGAAAAACAGCAAAGACCACTTACTTCGAATCTGTCGCCTTTCCTTTGGATCCTAGTCAGCCCAAAGAAAGCGTCGATATTTACCCCAGAAATCTCCAGAACACTGCCTTCCATTGGCAACTGCCTCGGTGCTGTCACTACAGGCACGCAATCGACCCCTCAACTGCTCAAACCCCAAAGCCTCCAAAACCACAAACCCCATTGAAACCCCGAACAACCTCTTAAACCTCGGGAGAAGCTGAGACCGTTTCTCTGGCACAGCAGCAAGCAGATCCACAGCCTCCAGAAAGGCTGCGCTGCGGAGCTTGGAGTCGCGGGCTTGGGATATTGGGAAGTTGCATGCGGATTCTCGACCCCCCCCCCCCTCTCGGCAATCCTGCGCCATGTGCCAGCCTTGGTGTGGCGCCAGCACCCCTTCCACCCCTTAAACCCCTTCTACTTCATGGGGGACTGTGGGTTTCTATGGAGGTTCTTCGATGAGGTTTCTTTGCTGCGGGTGTGGTCGTTTGGAATGCTGCAGGATCGAAATGTGTCCTGAAGCAAAAAGCCCTCAAACCTTAAAGCCCGAAAGCCTCAAACCGTAAAGGCTCTAAGCTACATTGCTTTGTGCGGCTGCAAAACGCCAGTGATTGCGGGTGCAGTTTATCACCTCGACCGGCATAGAGTAGCATCCAGGATATTGAAATGGCAGCCTTCCCACTCTAATCCCACAGGCCCCCACACGAGACTCCAAATGCATTTCCTACCAGTACTACTGCAGAACCTCTGCTTGTGGATCCTCTGCCAAATACTACAGCTACACCAGTTCTGGTGTCTTTGCTCTCATCAGCATCCCGAAAGCTCCGGAAACCAACCAGTCTGTAAAGCCTTAGCCCCGAAACTCTAACCTGCGCCAATGGCATACCGACGATTGCGAGGGAATACTCCTACTAATTCTTCCTATAAGCCTGCGGAAGCATAAGATTACAATGGGTGATGCTATTACTGTCGACCTCTATATCTGCTCCCACGTAGGCCTGGTTGGCTTCGAGCCGCTTTCCGTAGATGCCTCACCAGATCAGGAAGAGCTTTTTTTGTTTCGACTCTCACGCTCGCACGAGGCACGCAAGGCTTCAACATGCCAGGGTCTGTTGTTTTGGGAGGAACGGCAGCAGTCACGGCAACAGCTGATAATCTGAAAATCGACCCAAGACATAAGCCGCTTTCGGGCTTCGGGTTCAAAGCCGTCTTCAGTTTACGTCTCTTGGGAATCCCTTTTCTACCAGAAGCCTGGGTAGGACAGGGCCAACGTCACCCTTCACTTAGTAGGTTTCGACGTTCAGAGGTTAAGCATGTCTGTGTGTGGTTCAGGGTACGACGAACGTTGCTGTCGAAGTGCCCCAACAAGTGGCAGGCTCTATACTATAAGCCGTCAAAACTATTTAAACAAAAATGCGATCCCAAAAGCTGAACCCCAAAAAGAAACGCAATCCTGAACACAAAAGCCCCGATTGCATTTCAATGCCGCGCAGGCCTTCCAAGATCTGGCTAGCCACAGCAAACTCCTTCTTCAAATTTGGATTGGGTATAAGTTGGTATAAGTTTAAGAGCTCAGGGGAGCGCCGCAGTTACTACAGTGGTGGGGTTTATATTGGGTTAGGGTTCGGCATTTCAATAAGTCGTTCATTTAGTTTGTAAACCTAAAGCTACAACCCTAAAGCCCTAAACCCCAGCCTTCCAAGTCGTTTCATAACGTTTCCGTTGAGGAGAGCAAAAATGTGCAATCTGCACCAGGGGCATGGCACGAACAAGAGTATGACACGGCTAAGGGACAAACGACTCCAACTTCGTAGAAGCAACATCAGGTAGGAGAAACAGCTTTCACCGCAATTGAGATGGCGTGCTCAGGTTGGACCTTGCTCGTGTACTATTTTACACCATACTATACTACTCTGAAGGGTGTCTGCAAGTACGTGCAACCAAAAACTCGGGCTGGGCTGTCAGCGCAGGGGTGAAGTCAATGGTTCGGGGTTGAGTGATGGTTTGTTTTGTTGCTCCGATCCGCGCTTGTCTGCACTACACCATAAGAACATAGTGTGATCGCAAAGTGCAAGTAAGGATTGGCGGGGCTGCTCTTGTAAACTGACTGTTGTCCCAGTTGCCGGCCTAATGGGTTACCATATTGGGTTTCTACAGGCTACTCGTAGGCCAAGACTGCCTGCCTAGAACTTCAAACTTCATGGCCCAAACCCTAAACCCTAAACCCTCAACCCTAAACCCTAAAGCCTCACAGCCCAGATGCCTCCCAAACCCTGAAGCTCCAGTTAAGGCAAAGCTCCAGCCGAGCCCCAGAAAACTACCTAAACCATTCACACATAAGACCTAAACCCTAAGCCCTAAACCTTCTAAACCCTGGACGAATTAATAAATATAAATATAAGTATGTATATATATAAATACACATATATAAGACCTAAACCATCCTAGACCCTATAGACGAATCCTAATCCTAACCTTTTTCCTTCAGCTGAGAGGAGAAACGCCCGAAAAGCATCCCTCTGAGAGGATGGCAGGGGAGCAGAAGCGGACCGGGCTGCCGACTCTTGGGGCTTTCGGGCTCTAGCTATTTGGTCTTAGGGTTTTCGGGTTTAGGGTTTAGCGCTTAGGGTTTTGGGGTCCAGGGTTTTGGGTTTATTAGGTTTTGCTTTTTTGAAGTATCCCAGAGACTCCAATATCCCTTAATTAAGGAATATACCTTAAATTCTAAGTAGGATCCTTAATATGATTTAAGGGTATGTTCCTTGATTCAGGGATGTTGGAGTGCCTGGGCTCTTTTCCAACTGGTTTAGCAGCGAGAATGCCTTACCAGGCATAGCCTCTGGTTGGGAGTTGGGGCCTCAGTATACGTCGTTGCATTTTAATACTCCCCCAGAAAGCCCCTTTTCCGAGGCTCCAGCCACCCTTGTCTTGAGCTATTAGGGATTTAGGGTTTTGGGTTTAGGTTCACGGTTTCAGTTTAGGGCTATACCCCCTTAAAACCATAATAACAACAAACTATGTTCCTCAGATTCTCTTAGGTGTATACGAACAAAGGGAAAATCACTCCGAAGGAGACTTTGGCTAGGGCTCCGCAACTTGTTCAGGGTCTAGGATTCACGGACTTTTCAAGGTTCTCACGGTCTAAGATTCCCGGCTTCAGGGCTTGATGCCTGAGGGCTCTATTTCGACTCATTTTCATAGACCCTTGCGCCTTTCTGTGTGAAAGCTTCAACCTGTATACAGCTTTAGGACCCCATAAAGCCCCGAAGCTCTAGAGCTTACGGTTTTGTGTTGGGCTGTCGCGTAGGTTCCAAGCAGATATCCTGCCCTGGCATGCCCAGGCTTCTGCGCAAGAGAAAAGGAAATGTAGACCCTTGAACCTGGCTTTTGAGGGCAGATCAACACACTGGCACCTATCGGGATTAAAACGGTTTAAGTTTTCGGTTTAAAGCTAGTAAATAGCCCTTGAGCCCAAATAGAACAGAAAAATGTTTGATGGCCCTTTATAAGGAAACATAGAGATGACTTCCAAGGAACGCCCACAAAGGTTTTGTAGGGTTTCATGCAGGTTTCAGGGGGTGTATTACAAGGTAGATGGCTTTTTATCAGGGCTTAAGCAAGGCTTGCAAAGGACCGACATGAAAGGACTGTACCAATGGGGATCGCAGTTTTAAGAGCTGCTTTGTCAATCAGGGGTCTACATCAGGCAAAATGCTCGCCGACCTCCGTCGGCAGCAAGAAAAGCCGCGCCGGTAGAGCCGGGTCATCAGGCGGACTTGGCGGTGCTGATGGCATCGACGATGTCCTTGAACTCTGGCTTCAGGGATGCGCCGCCGACCAGGAATCCGTCGATGTCCGGGCAGGCGGAGAGCTCCGGAGCGTTCTTGGCATTGGCTGAGCCGCCGTACTGGATGCGGATGCCGGCCGCGCACTCCTCGCTGACATTCTTTGCAATCCACTGGCGGATCTCCGCGTGCGTCTCCTGGGCCTGTGCGGCCGTCGCGGTCACGCCGGTGCCAATGGCCCAGACGGGCCTCAGCAGCCCCTCAAACGAAGGGTTTGGGGTCCACATTGTTGTAATGGGTTCGCGTCTGTGTGAACGTGTATACACACATGTATATATATATATATGTATACATGTATATTTTCCACATATTATATTATACGGAGCATACGGGAATGTAACTATCGTGGGTTCCCTTTCCGTCGTGTTCGGTGTCACAGCGAAGAGTACTGCTTGAAGCCCAGACACTCGTAAGCGATGACGACCTTCGCCGGGTCAAGCAGGCCCTTGACCTTCTCGAGCTGCTCGATGCAGACCTGGAAGCTAGGCCGTCTGGGACTTAGCAGACTTAGCATAATCAGAAGTCATGCATAAGAGGGCCTAGTATAGTATATGGTAAGAACTTACTTCAAGAAATCGCTATAAGCACATATAATCCGCAATATGTTTTTGGTAGCCTTCCTTATTGCGGCACCCTTTACTCTTAGAATACCTTCCTTAACCTTACCTTTGGTTAGTAGGGAATGCAAGAATGGTAGTAATAGTAGTTATAATTGTACCCCATTCCTCCATTCCCTACTAACCAAAAGGTAAGTAACTGGAACCCAGGGACAGCCATGGTGGACTCCAGGCCCTTCTCACGCTCCGGCAGCTTCTCGCCAATGGCGTAGACGCATTTCATGCCGGAGTCCAGGATCAACTTCATCTTCTCTGCCAGCCTTGTTGGAGTTTTTCGTTTAGGTTTTAGGGCTAAGGTTTAGGGGAGCTTTGTTAAAGTTTGGGACTAGGGTCAGGGTTTGGGGCCAGCCTTGTTGGAGTTTGGGGCTTCGGGTTGCTATAATTAAGGAGCGCTATAAGAGTTCTACGGCACTGGAAGGGTTGAGGTGTATAGCAGCTAGAGCCTGTTTGACCCAGCACCATGGCGTGATGCACAAGTTGAGTGGCCCAAGTTGTAGGGCTATGGGCATCCCCGTGTAACCAGAAGCCCGTGTCCTTCCTTCATCCTCTTCCAGGCCCTTACGGTTGGCTTGAGGTTGCCACGGACCATGAAAACACTTAGCGCCGTAGAGGAATAAAGCCGTACCCTCTGGAATCATAAATCATAAAGTACTGAAGCCTCATAAATCCATGACCCCCTTGTCATTGACCCCTTGTAGTGCCACTCATAGCATTCCTTTCTGTCACACTGCCATTTATAGCCCAAAACTTCCTGCGGTCCGGGAGCAGCTCATTCGACTCCTGGAAGTATTCACGCCGCTCGGAGTGGCCGATCAGGACCTTTTCTAGGTGCCAGAAGACTTGGGCTTTCGGCTTAGGGGGGTTGGCACTAGTCATCATCTTCGTAACCGTCGACGTTCTTTTGGAACTCTCGTGCAAAGTCGCGCAACCCCCGCCTCTCTCACCCCCGCGCACAGAGGAGAATGATGGCGATGATGCTGAGGACAATGTCGCTGATATGCTTCTTGCGTGCTTGTATTCCGAGCTGACCACTGCTCTTATGCTGCTCTACTCTTAGGCGTTCATTTGCAAAGTTGGCTTGGTGTTCTTTCGTAGATTTTCGCAGTTTGTATCGACAGTTTTCATTCTATGCCCAGTTCCAGCCCGAGCATGTGCTGAGTGAGGACGGGGAGCATGATCTCCATCTTCGAGGGAGAAACAAGGGGGAATCCACAACACAGGGAACCACTAGGGTAGGGGGGAATACCATGGGCTGGAGGGGGCCCGGGGGGCCTGGCAGCGCTGCACCCCACACGTATTATAAATAAATAAATGTGTGTGTGTGTGTATATATATATATTATATGTGGATATAGACAGATAGACAAATTAGATTGGTAGATAGTTAGATAGATATAAAAGCTAGAAGCTGAGGTCAGGACCCACTCGATCTTCAAGTCCTTCATCTGCTCGACAGCCACTTCCCCGGTGTAAGCACCGCAGCCCTTGAAGTTGCCTGGGATCTTCCGGGCCGCTTAGGAATTTCGGTTTGGGGGTTCGGGGATTTGGCTACAAGGGTTGCTAGAAGGATTTAGGGGTTTCAGGTTTTAGGCTTGGAGGCTTAGGGTTTAGGACGGCTTGTTGCTCCCTATTTCGCAAGGACGAGCCGCATGCCAGGGTGGCTAGGTCGGACAAGCAATCATCCCTTTCGGCTTCTGGATGGCTCAGGCTTTAGTGCTTAGGCTTTACAGCGGTTTAGGGCTTAAGCGGCTTAAAATTTAGGCTGATATGTTCTGCTTCTTCTCGGGGCTATACAATGCCATGATGCATTGACATTAACCTAGCGATCACTTCAGAGAACGGCCTAGCCGCAATTTTGGGGGCAGACGTTGATGCCAGCCTTGACCTTGGAACAGACGTAAGCGACGTGGAGTGGAGATGGGCAGACATAGATGTCGCACTTGCTCGCGTCGCAAGCATTCATGTTCTCCACGAGCCCATCCAGCTTGCCCATGCTTTCCGGGTTGCACTTCCAGTTGCCACCAACGATGGGTCGGCGCGCCATGAGGATGTGCGAGGAAAGGGCAGAAAGGACTGGTTGCGGCAATCTCGGTGCGGCCAAACGGGCTACAGATTTGGGGCTCAGAAATCTATGCAAGGATAGCTGCAGCACGGTGAAGCCTTTCGTTTACCGCCCATTATACAACAAATAAACAATAAGGAACACCAAAATAGTATAGGTAATTCTTAAGTCTCCGATATGCTCCCATATTATGACCTGTGAATGCCTTATGGCACCCAAAATCTTAGGATCCCGATTGTAAGGACCCCAAAATAAGGTGGACACCCCCAACGTAGTTTAGGTAACTATCAAGGCCCCTATATTCTCACCTCTGAAGCCCCTATAGAACCCCCCCTTACCTTGGGGTAGTAGGGAATGGAAGAATGGTATTAATAGTAGTTATCATTGTACCCCATTCCTCCATTCCCTACAAACCAAAGGTAAGCCAAAAGACTTCCTATAGACCCTATACCCTTATAGAACCCCTATAGATCCCTTTACAGGGACCCTTAAAGGAACCCTTATAACTACCCATGAACCTCCAAGAAAAGGCTCCCTTCCGGGTCCTCCGGAGTGCTGCCGGGAGAACTCGGAGAGACCGGAGCGGAGCCCGGCTCAGGCTCCTCGGGGCCTCAGAAACGGACCCTCCCCCGCGTGCGCGCGCGCGATGCTCTCCGCAGGGTTTGGCGCTTCAGAATGGGATATATAATATACTATATATTGTTACATTTTAGGGTATAATACATAAGAATATGGTATATGAAATTGCCATGGAATTTCTGGTTTGGGGCTTCATGGTCTTCATGGCTTTCCGGGGCTTCTGCTACAAAAGACTATGGTGTCAGTGGCTGGTTTTGCTCTCTGGCCGGTGCCACCGGCACAGAAGATGCGACGCTTCTTTGCGGTGATCCGGGAAAGCCCGGGAAGACTCCAGAGAGCCCAATACCCCTTCATTAGGCAATATAGCTTAAATCATAATCTGAATCCCCTTATAGCTTAAGGTATATTCCTTAATTAAGGGGTATTGGGCTCTCTGGGACTGAGCCGTGACAGATCGTGGGGCATTCAGGCCTCCGGGCCTCAGGGAGGAACAAGTAGAGCCCTACTTGTCGGGTATCATGGGGAACTAAAGGTTACCTTTTTTGATTATGTAGGCGTTATATAGGGACTGTACTACCCAAAAAAGGTTAAAGGTTACTTACTCTACTACTAGGGAGCAGCTTTGCAATTTACAAAACAAGCCAAAAGATCGCAAGGCTGAAACCCCAAGAACCTCACTCACGGTGGCGCATTGCCCTCCGAGTTGCCAGAAGTGCTCTTCAATGTTTTTCAACCGACGATGACCATACTGCCAAATGAAAGTGCTTTCTGCCGAGTGAAGCCACCGAAGCAAGCAAACCCTCCACCTATCTAGCTGCTGCAGTGGCAAGAGAGCGGCACACGGAGTGCAGCAACGCGAGTGAATTTCGGGCAAAGATGCACGTTTGTAGGAAGCAAAAACCACATGGAAGCTACGCTGGATCGCAAAGACTCCGGACCCTCCGGACCCTTGATGAAACAGTACTTCTTGAATCGCGGCTGGGAGCCTTTACGCCGAACCCTTGCTCAAGGCCCGCTTAGGAACCGTTTTCAAGCCCTCGTAAGAGCCGTTGGAACACTTATCAGTATAGATCTCGGGCAGCGTCCGCGCATTATTGCCGTAACGCCTGACGGTGGAACCCCCAACTAAAACCACTTTCGCGGCTCAGCTCCCGACCTTCTTTCTCTGGCTTGGATGGGCCTCACTATTATCACTTGTATTACTTCTATTGCCATTAATTAATACCGCTATAGCCCGTCTCTCCGATCTGTTTCTAGAGGCCGAGAGGCGGCTCGGACTCCCAGGGCTGGTTCCAGTGTTTGTTGGGTCTGTGGTTGCGGGCTTGAGGGTTCACAGAGACTCCAATATCCCTTGATTAAGGAATATACCTTAATTTATAGTAGGATCCCAAATATGAGTTAAGGAATATTCCTTAATTAAGGGATATTGGAGTCTCTGGGTTCGCTTTTCCTTCTGGAGGCTTCGGGGCTCTGGACTTTGAGGGCAGTAGGCTGACGGGCTCTTGCGCCAATGGGCCCTGAACCGCTTGAAGCTTCGTTATGTCAGTGCCTTTAGGATTCATGGCTCGGACTCTGAGCTTTGATGGCTCGGACTCCGAGCTTTGATGGCTCGGACTCCGAGCTTCTTGAGACGACAGCTTTACGTCATGGACCTAGGGTTTATGCTTAGGGCTTGAGGCCAGAGACTTTACTACCTATAGGGTCCATAGTAGGCTCCCTCCGCTTTACTTAAATGCCCTACATCAGGAACCCCCGAAGACACCTTTGTGTTGTGAGGGTGTCAGCAGCCCGGGCACAGGTACAGCCCAGAGAGCCCAATAGCCCTCAATTAAGGAACATACCTTAAGTTATAACGGGATTCATATTATCATTTAAGCTATATTCCCTAATTAAGGGGTATTGGGCTCTCTGGGAGTACATAAAGAAGCCATGATGAACTGCAGGGCCGCCAAGAAACAGTTTTCGTCTAAACACAACTCCGGATTCCGAAAGTGTCTTGAAGTCCTATCCTATGAAGTCCCCATGCCCTTAGCCACATCCTACCTACAGTCTCGATTGTAGTTCCTTTTTTGGGGTTTCCTTATAGGATCCTTAATGTTGGTTAAACCAAAAAAAGGAACTACAATGGAGACTATAGGTAGGTCCCTAAAGCCCTCAACCGCGTAGCACCCCCGAAAAAACCTGGAGAAACCCCTGAAAGCGCGCAAAAGTTGCCAGGGTCTCGGGGCCTGGGGCAGTCTCCGCTGTCTTTGACAGTGAGGACCGTGGCCGTGAGCCCCGCGAAAACCACGACGTCCTGGCGAATCTTCTCAAAGCCTTCTTTTTTGGTAACTGTTTATTGCGTGGCTTCAAGACTGCTCTTGCAACTCCTGGCTCATAAATCATGCGTCGTTTGAGAGCTTACTCTTCTTGTCATCCTTGCAGCTTTCCTTCACGCCTTGCGCCCGTACTCCGCTTCGTTCGAGTTCTTCTGTGCTTCGGCTACGGCAATTTTGACAGCTACGAACCTTGTCCTTTACATTCCGAATCACGCTCTGTTGTGACTCAAGGCGATGGCTTTTAATGGCATCCGTGAAAGGTCCGACAATCAGGTGCCGGCGTATAGACTATACTAGCACAACTGGATGTACGATGCAGGCATCGTACTTCTAGCAGCCAATTAGAACGTCTACACCTGAGGATGACCGGCACCGGCCAGAAGCTGTAAAACTCGGTATAGTATAGAAAAAGTAAACCAAACAACTCCTCGACCAACAAATCCGCAAAATCAGGCCTCTTGCTGGGCGAGTCGGACTCGGCCTGAACAAGTCTAAACACCCAGGGATCCAAGTGTTTTAACATAATCGAGTATATTTTGTTAGGTAATTGTAAATCATACGAGAGTATCATGGCACCATGGTATGTAGTATATTGTGATATGCTGTAGTATGCCTCTCGCGCGCTCTTCCGCTACACCCGCGAACATGAACCTCGGAAGCACCTTGGCCTGACAAGTTGAGCCCGATTCCTTCTGCATGCGTACACATGCTTACAGCAGCAGAAACCAAAAGCGCGTGGATAAAAAACGAGCGCACCATATGTCTGATCGGCGAGCCTGTACCTTGAATTGGGTGTAGGTGAACTGCCAAGACTTGCGAAACCAAGTGTTTACACAAAAGTGTCTAACTTCCATCCATACGTGTAGGCAAAGAGAGGTAGGGAGATGACGCTCATGTCCTGAGACCCGAGGCCCTACTCACGGTTGTTTAAGGTTCAGATCAGCCAGTCAGGCAAAAGGAACCAGCTACTAACGACACGACTCACCGCCTTGACAGAACGCACCCAGTAAACCTTTCGCATGGGAACCCCTTCTTCATGAATTCCTACGGCTAGGGAACGAAAAAGTCAAGTTTGAGATTCTCAAGACTCGGCAGTTGAAGAACCTAGCTTCGCCACAAGCCTGGAAACACAGGATTCCCTCTCTCTTACAGTGCAATTCAAAACAAGAAAAATGATATTACTGTGGAAGCCAGCATACCTAAAACCGCGAAACCCACGGCCACGCCTTGACGCCTGTTCCGGCCATGAAGCCCGTGACCTCGGAAGTGAGTGACCCTCAGTTGTAGCTTTAGGGCTCATCTTTCAAAAACTGACCAAATGGACTGCTCTTTCTGCAGTTGCACGTTGCACTTCTCATCAATTTAAATGTGGAGGATACTGAAACCCTTCAAATGGCAGAAATAAGGCGTGCAGTAGGCTGATACACAAGCGTTGTGGTGGCCGTGCATCTAAGGAAAGCCGCTGAAAGCTTGGAACTTAAATTTAGAAGTCGTGGAAAGTAAACAGGTAGAAGTAGTGGTGGTAGTAGTAGTAGCAGCAAGTAGTTAGTAGTTAGTAGTCAGTAGTCAGTAGTCAGTAGTTAGTAGTTAGTAGTTAGTAGTTATTATTATTGTTATTATTATTATTATTATTAGTAGTAGTAGTAGTAGTAATAGCAGCAAGCAGCAAGTAGTTTGTAGTCAGAAGTTAGTAGTTGGTAGTAAGTAGTTACTACTTAGTAGTAAGTAGGTAGTACTGTAGTTAGTAGTTAGTAGTTAGTAGTTAGTAGTCAGTAAGTAGTTAGTAGTTGGCAGTTACTAGTTAGTAGTCAGTAAGTAATAGTAGTAGTAGTAGTAGTAGTAGTAGTAATAGTAGTAGTAGTAGCAGAAGTAGTAGCAGGCTTAATCGGACCCTAAACACTCCATCTCAGAGCCCGAGAAACCTGAACAAAAGCCAGAAAGCCCCGGTTAGATAAACCCTAAACTCTCATTGTCGGAGTCTCTATACCTGGACACAAAACCGCTCAACTCTGAACAATCTCGAACCCCTACTTCAACCCTAAGCTCAAGTTATTGGAGTCTGGGACCTGGGTGTCGCACAGACTGCTTCAGCAGACCTAAACTTCCTCGGGGCGCCTCGGCAATGAACACTATTATAAGAATAGAATCTCCTGAATAAGGTTTGGGTGTATACCGCGCAAGAGCCGCATTTTACTCTAAGGAGCTGCAGAGAAATAGTACTTAGCCATTCCGGCTGCTATCTACGTTGCTGGCAGACGTGGGGTCCTCGTTTCGGGCTTTGTCTAGGGTTGGGCGTCTATGATTTTAGGTTCAAGGCACTACTTTAAAGCTGTTTGTGTTTAAGAGTGGAGGTCTAGAGTTTCAAGGCTTCGGGCTTATAGGTTTTTAAGAGTTGGTGTGTCGGCTTTCAGGTTCTAGGACTTGGTGGTTTCAGAGTGGGGGCATTGGGCTTGGGCTCAGGGCTTTAGGGTTTACGGTTTTGACCTTTGACGGACTTGTCATTTGGCGCGCCTGCACCCTAATTAAACCGTCTGCTTGGGGGTTGTGGACTCAAGACCTAAAATTTCGGTCCTCACATTGTTACTCTACAGTCACAGCCTGACCTAGTCAGATGGTCGAAGCATGGGGTTACTTTGTGCGGTGCCTCAACTAGAAAAGACCAGCTCAGCAAGCTTCGGGTGCTTAAGAGTTGGGGATGAATGTGGGATGCATGAGTTTGACGCTATCCCTTCTTGATCCCTTAAAGGAACCCTTTTGCTGCAGGCTTGCTAAGGAACCCTAAACATTCCTTAATAAGGCCCCTATATTATCTCCTTACAATATGTTTAGGATTTTGGGCGTGGAGGGGGCCCCTGGGGCATCAGGGCCAATGATTGATGGCCTCGCGGGCCTCCGGCGCAAGAGTAGAAACCAACAAATTGGAACATGAAAGCAGGATGACTTAGACCGGTGTTCCTTTTCCTAGGCTTGGGGTTGGGGAATTCTCACGCAGAAGCGTTTGGGCAGCTCGCACCACACCATTTGCCAGACTATACCAACAAAAAATATCTCTTGATATAGGGGCCTGAATGATGAGTAACTATTCCGTCCGACTTCCGCAATCGGTTTGTCGGTCCACACTAACAGCCAGTACCCTTCATTGTTTATCTACCTTAAACCGCAGAAGGGTTCTTCGCATGATCTGTGGCATATCGGGTCTATATTGCTACCCAGATTCTGGAACCAGGAAATCCTAAACCTTGACTCTAATCTCGAAGCCCTAAGTCCCTAACCGCACACACCCTTAATCTAAATCCCAAGCTCGGAACACCCAAGACCCTGAATCAGAAGCTCTGAACCCTAAGCCCTTTTGCATCCAGGCCTATTAACCTTGAGCCCTACACTCCTAAACCCCTGGCCCCTAAACCCTGTTGCCTAAAAGGCTGTGAGCTGCTACTTGGCTGGGCCTCCTCGGCGGTGGGCGACTTCACAGAGGACACGGAGTCACGCCATCGGCCCATTCCCTTCCGGAAGGCTTGGGTGCTGCGGGTCTCTCGTGGAAGGGACGAACCAATGAAGATGGTCCGTTTTTGAACGGACGGACCAATGGAGAGGGGGGAGGGGCTCGGATGCTTCTACAAGGCTTTGGCGGTTGAGTGAGGGAGGGGGAGGGGGAGGGAGAGGGAGAGAGAGAGAGAGAGAGAGAGAGAGACAGAGAGAGAGAAAGAGAGAGAGCGGAAGGGAGGGAGGTAGGGAGAGAGGGAGGTTTGACCTGGTGAGGCCTGGTGAGGTTGGCTTGACCGTTGGACTCAATCATCTCTTCATCTCTCTCGTGAGGGGGAAGACGATAAAGGAAACGATGCAGATTTCTTGGGGCTCTCAAGGCTTGAGATATGGGACGGGTTCCTAGGCTTCTGCACCTTTCAGACTCGTGGGCTTTGTAAAAGGGCTCTGTAGGACTTCTGTGGGTTTCATAAGAGTTGAGGAATCTGCAGACGGAGAAGTTTATCAGGCTGTGGGATCAGTGAAGCTGGCTTCCTTTCGCCTGTGGGCTTTCATTTCTGCTTTGGATCTGTGCACGAGCCAGATGACCTGGGGCATGCCTGCCTTGCTCACAGCCGATGCGCGCGCAGAGGCTTCGGAAGGTCTGGAGTCTAGAGATATAGTACCCTGAATCGTGGAATCCTTGTTATAAGGACTCCAAAATAAGGTACCCCTAATTTCCGGAGAAAAGCGAGAGTCTAAAGTTCCATGGATGCTTGCTTCGTCTGTCGAAAAAGGCTTGCAATCCTAGGGCCAGGTCCTTGGGCCCTAGGGCCTTCGTTGCATCTGAGCTCCATGCTTCCTGAAGTCCTGAACCTGAAAACGCCAAACCCAATGCCCAACCCCGCCTGCGTCTGTCTACCGGGCCATGTGGCACCGTAGTGCAACTGTGCTCCCCCCACGAGGCATAGCACAGTTTGAGCACACCCACACTCCGGCAGGGAACGTCAGATGCTCAACTGCAGGGATCTACACCTGAACCGTAACGGCCTTACCGCTCAAAGACCCTCGGAACCGAACCTTGCTTGTGGCTCTGCTTCTTCCCACAAGCTCCAGCGCTCAAGAAAGATACTGTGCTGGGGTTCAAGCATGCTGTTGGCGTGCCATGGAGGCAACTTCTGTGCAGATCCTTCAGGTTTGGAAAGTACGTAGTTGCAGCCAGCGCTCCACCTAGGCAGTATACACTTACCTTTGGTTAGTAGGGAATGGAGGAATGGGGTACAATTATAACTACTATTACTTCAATTCTTCCATTCCCTACTAACCAAAGGTAAGTACATGGCCTCACTGTGTCAGAGCTTCCGCATTTCTACTAGTCGCGGCACCACGTGCAGCCTTTGCAAACGAATTGTGCACCTCGAATTGTTGCATGTGACACAGAGACTTCAAAAAGTCCGGATATAGGGGGCCTAAATAATTACCGATATTTTTGGTAATTATAATTGTGGGGGTTCCTTCATATGACTATAGTACAATATACGCTCAAACCCTATTCCAATTAAGGCCCCCATATTAGCACAAATTACTGAAACTTGTCCGCTTCCATACCACAGACCATGCCGCCTAGGATGCATTTACACATATCAGTTGCTGAAGCGTGCACTATAGAGGTCGGATGGAAGTGGTCCATGGAACTATGCACCACCGAGGCCAGCAGAAGAGACGCGGCGCAAGCGGGTGTCGAAATCCTGACGCGGAGAGCTCTCTGCAGAAATATAGCAGGGGCCAAAATAGGTAGAGCAAGGTGGGGTATGTCATACGGGGGGCAGGGGTACCTTATCTTGGAGTCCTTATAATAAGGATCCTACTATTTAGGGTACTATATTAGAGCCCCCTATTTTCGGAAACCCCCATATTATGCTCATAAGATGTGAGGAAGCCAGGCCGGCCCTGACGCGTCCCATGTGCCTCGGCGCCACACTCAGCAGCAGCCTTCGGAAGGTAGGGAAATGACTTTCTGCTTCTTTTTTGGGTCTCTTCCCTAAAAAGAAACAGGGTTTCTTTTTTGGGTTTAGGGCTTAGGGTTTATAAAACGAACGGCGCCAGGGCGCCGCGGCTAGCCCGAACAACTCCTGAGACAACTCGGCGTAAGCAAAACGCCATGCCTTTGTACACGACTGCGACTGGAACAGTCTGCAGCTACTGTTAGAGTACCTGAAAGAAACCATCACATTAAAAACAACCAAGCAACACATCCATAGCTTCCAGGCTTATGTAAAAGACAAGCTGGCTTCCGGGTGTCGACGCTCAAACTCGCACAAGGCAGGCAAGGCTCCACATAGTCCACCATATCTCAACTACTTTGCAGCAGTTGCAGGCCAGGAGATTGCATACATACAAGATGCCACATACAAGGGGTGCAGGTTGTCACGTTGTAGGCTAGGGGTTCAGGGTTTCGGATCATCCGGTCTAGCACGGCCTCGCAGCAAGAAAGATGCCAAACCCTACATTCATGAACACCCTGCCCGGCCCGTCCAGCTGCTGAACCCCGACACCTTCAACCCTGTTGCAGCAGGCGTCTGACCATCAACCCTACACCCTGAATCCTGAACCTCCATCACGCCTCGAGCCTGTGAGTCCAAAACACCCGCAAGGCCTCGAGTAAGCCTTCTGTATGACATGCAGGCCCCAGACGAAGCCCGTAACAGCCGTATACCAAACACCTATAAGAGCCGAGAACGCCTATAACTACACATCCTTTGAAACTCTGCTTCAACCCAGTGGAAACCAGACTTCAAACTACTTCAAGAAATGCTTGAAGCTACACGAGCGGGCCTCACAGAGCCTGCTCCACACCATCGTGGGCAGCACGGCGAAGTCCTTTGGCGGCTCGGGTTTGGGACACGGCCATAGGTCGTGACGCAAAGGACCGGGGGCGGCATTATGACCTTTTTTGCGGCATGCATCGTGCTTGGTCTTAGGTTTCAAGCCTTGTAGCCTCAAAGCGTCGGGCTGCTTTAGGCTCCGTTGCTGTTGGCTGGAATCGAAAGAGCTCCGGGTTTCCGTTTCTCGAGGGGGGACAAGGGTCAGGCTGTTGGATGTGTGGGAAGTGAGAAATTTGCTGAGTCAGGATGTGGATACTGTGGAGATTTGCTCTGCCTTCAGGCCCTCTTCACACACTTTTGGGTCACGTGCGCTATGGTCCCAACCCCGAGCCGTAAAACTGCAAGTTCTTTGCTGGAGCTGTCTCAAACCCAGACCCAATTCCAAAGCCTGACGGGGAAATCTTGGGGTGTCTGGTGCTGTCCTGATGCTCCAGAGCCTTTTGCACGTAGCTCCTTGTCAGAGGTCAGCGGTCGCGTCTGGACTTTTTGGGGCGTCTTCTGAAATCGGGATGACTTCCTTCGTGATCCTACTATTTAGGATCTCGTTTTTGATATTTCCACTCAGGGCGTCAAGGCTCGAGGAAGCAAGTCTTCAGGGATTCCCCGGGCGGCATAAAGGCTTGATGTCCTTCTGTATTTGCGGGACGCTGCAGCCTCAACCCTAAATCCTACAAGAAACTACATCCGAAACCCTCAACCCTGAAGTGGCATCCCAAGTTCGCAGGGCTGGCATACAGGGTTTTTGAGGGACGAGACCTCCACACTACCGGGGGCTTCAGGAATCTACACCGGTCCACACCCCTTTGCAGCACGGGCTTTGGTTGTATGCTGGCAAGCTGGGCTCTCAAGATCTTCATGAGATATCAGCAAGCTTGAAAAACTAAACAAGAGGTCTGAAATTCGAAACCCCTGAACCTTAAGAGCTCGAAAAACTCGAGCCGTTGGCGGTGGCGAGGAGCGAAAGACCAAGCGCCGGGTGTGGCTCCGCGTGCAGAAGCGACCCGTCCTCCAGTCTTCAGAGTTCGAAAGCTGCGGAATGCTCTCCAAGCGGGCTCTGGGCTGAATGCATCGGCTGGCCCTCCTACCTTGACGAGAAACCGGCAAAACTAGACCCATAGGTGGGGATCCTTCCGATTCGGGGTGGGCTTCGGGACTTGACTAAAGCCAAAGTGGAGCATCTTGCTCTCAGTGCGGGTTTCGCAGCGGTTGCCCAGGTTTCTCTTCATGTTCGGTCACCTTCGGACACTCACATGAGAAACGGTCCCAAAAAGACAGATCCATAAGCCATAAGCAACAGCGTAGGGGGCTGAACTGAAAAACGTAACAGAAGTACTCCTCGACATTGCAAGCACACAACCCGGTCTAGCCATTTAAGGACTGTACTTTAACAGAACCACAACCCTACTGCAAACAGTTCTTGAGGCTCCGAATCAGTCCTCGTCAAAAGCCACTTTGATGGAGCGGAACGCCTCCAGCTCGGCACTCGAGACCTGAAGCACTCTTGCCTTTGGTGCATGTTTACATGCGGGTGTGTGTTGTGTCCACGTATGTGTGGCCATGTGTGCATGCATATGTATGTACGAATGTATGTCTGTCCGCATGTCATCTTTATCTAGATGCATCTATATCTATGTCTCTCTCTCTCTCTCTCTCTCTATATATATATATATATGATTATATGTATATATATATATATATATATCTGTGTGTTATATATACACATACATACATACATACATATATATATATATATCTCTCTCTCTCTCTCTCTCTCTCTGTATTTGGTTTATGTATGTTCAACTCCAGATCCGGCCTCGTCGAGCCCAGGAGGCTCGCCGACCAGCGCCAGGCCCCGTGCGTGATCGATCTCCTCGGTGCTTCGGCAGTGAGGTGCGGTGGGATATAGGAAAGGTTTAGGGTTTTGAGTTTAAGTTTTATAGTATTTTCTACTATAGAAACCCTACACTCTAGTATATAGGTACTTAGGACTCTTTGGGACATGGGGGTTTATACAAGTCAGGGGTTATAAGATCTTTTGTTACCTCCTACTCGGGGTGTTAGGATCTAGGAACCAGGGTTTAGAGTCTGCGATTTCTGGTGATTTCCGAAAATAAGGGACCCTAATATGGTACCCTTGATTGTAGGATCGTTATTATAAGGACCTCAAATAAGGTACCCCTAATTTTCGGAAGCTCCCTTCTGACACTCGCAATCGTCACGAATCAGGTAGCCCAAAGCCCAGAGCCCCAAACTGTTAAGTCGTGAGGACAGTCGGAGGGAGCTTGTTTTGCACCTAATATAGGGGCCTTAATGATTAGAATAGGATTTTGGGGGCCCAATCTTCTATAATTATTCTCAGGAACCACCGAAACAGTATAGGTACTTATTTAAGCCTCTGTATTATAGTATCCTTGTAGATCCCTATAAAGGAACCCTATTCTAATCATCCCTTATTTAAGCCCTATAGTATATTCCGATATTGGGTAGCTTCCCGGATCCCTTGTAGACCCCTTCAAGGATACCTTTAAAGGGAACCCTTGGCAATTATTCAGGCCCCTTTTATTGCGACATTAATTAGGGTATTGGTAAGAAATTAAGCCCCTATAGTATACCCTAAACCCTAAAGATCCCTTATAGATCCCTGAAAGGAACCCTTAAGGATCCCTTTAAAGGCCCCTAGCTTGCCCCGAACCTCGGGCCGAGAATCGAGTCTTGGCAATCCCAGCTGGGACTCTGCTTCCTGCTTTGGAGGACATGGGGCTTTATGAGTGTTTTGTGGGGTCCTACAAGGGTACTATAAGGGTTACTATAGGGGTTACCAATACTATAATGAGGGTACTTATAAGGGTTACTCTGAGTGCTTTTTGGGTCCTTGTCTGCTTTTATCTGCACTTTTCTAATCATTGGGATGTTCTTTGCCTTTTGCCGTAAATATGTCAGGGAACAGTGAGGCACAACGCTTGCTACTTGTTCCAGTCCCTACAAAGGTCAGGTTCCAGGGTGTCGGGCTATTGGGGGAGGTCCCAGAGCTCAGGGAATCTTTGCAGCGGCCGTAGTAACTCCTACACACTTATTCTTATGGTACCTTGGAGTAACATCCTGCAGCAACCGGTAAAGTACAGACAGAGAAATGAGGGAGAACGGTGAAGCGGGGCGCAAAGGGCTGTTGTTGACTTCCAGCGGGGTTCATAACTCGGAGGTTGGAGCTCAAAACCACAACCAAATCCGCGGCGGATCTCTGATTCCACGGTACGGCTTCTCGGGCTTGGGGCTGAAACTACATGCAGAGTTCGAGTTTAAGGGCAAGCTGTGTTTGATTCTAGTGCTTCTGTAATTCTTCGTGCCCCTAAACTACACCCTGGCCTTATGGCTCGACACGAGCCCCAAAGCCTTGCGCAAGATGGACTTTGGGCCCGGGAGCCATGAAGCAAACAGTCTTGCCCTGGAATCGTGCAAGCCAGCTCTATGCTTACCTGTGGTTAGCAGGGAATGGAAGAATGGTAGTACTAGTAGTTATCATTGTACCCCATTCCTCCATTCCCTGTTGACCAAAGGTAAGTATGTCGTTTTCAGTCGCAAGCTTCCGAAGGCACCTCAGCTCTGCTTCTCTTCGCCGGCGTCACCTCGTACTCGGGTCGAACACCAAGCTGCCTGGCCATCTCCCGGCCCTTGATCTCGGCGTCCTCCTTGACAAGGAAGTAACCAATGTGAACAGTCTTCTTTTCGATCGCATCATACGACCGAACTGCCCACTTCTGCTTGCTTCTGTCAAAGAAAACGCCCCTCACACTTGAGCTCGGGGGTTTCGGCTTCGGGTGTTTCAACTCGCCACGGCGCACGAGCTCCTCGCGGTAGGCCTTTGCTTCCTGCAGCGCGGCCTCGACAGCCGCCTCCTCGCCGAGGCCCTGGTCCAGGAACTTGGAAATTTTAAATAAGCGAGATTGCCGCTTCTGTCGAAAATCTCGTCGGCATTCCCAGCCCATTCTCCCCGAGTGCCACGAGATGTTCTGTATGCCACTCTGGCGCTCCTGCACTACCCTGGGAACAGCTTTCGCTGGGATCTTGATTGTGCCTTTCGCACGCGGGTTCGACTGCGCTCTTACTCCCCGCAGCAGCAACTCGTCGATCATCTGCTTGATTTTCAGCCAAGCCTTCCCTGCAGCAGCACCTTGAATCTCGCCAGCCTTGTTCTCGAACTTGATGATCTTCTGCTGAACCCAGTCCAGGACATGCTCTATGGCTTGACAATCGAATTGGTTCATCTGCCATACATGGAGAGCCTGCAGAAGCAATGCCCGAATTCGCTTTTGCAGATCAACTGCCACATCCTGCAATTCCGCGGCAGCTCTGACTTCGCCGATGTCTGTAGCATCCGCGTGCTGCAGCCTGGCATGTCTGCGAGGATCTGCAAGACAAGCTGCAGCCATGTTGAGGATATCTGTCAGCTCTTCCTGGCCCAAGCTCCTGCGTGAGCGCCTGGATGCCTCCTCGGCTTGCTGCAAGCGCTCGAGCTTCTGCGCAGTGTCCAGAAAGCCCCACTCGTTCATCTTTCGGAACAACATGAGGTGTTGATCAGACTGAGCAGATGTACCGGGAGACCCAGCATCTTCCGTGTCACGGACTTGCAAGGATTCCTCCTGCTCGTCTGCATCAACGACATCAACATCCCTAGCGACGACTGCTGCGTCTGCAGCTTCGTTGCAGCGGCGTCGCAACTCCCGATAGCTTCTTCGAAGGCTCTTCTCTGCCCCATTCCAAGCCTCATCGGCCGGCCTGGGGAGAGACTGGAGCCGGCGTTTCATTTCACATAAGACATCACTCAACCGAGGGGGCAACAGCCCACCATCCATCTTGTTCATGAACTTCTCCAAGAGCTGGAACTCTTCTACTGTCGGAATCCGACCCTCGGGGCCGTAGGCGATCCAGGATGCCACAGGGGTTGCAAGCTTTCGAAGGGATGACTGGTCCACGAAGTTCGCTTGATGTGTGTACCAGTTGATCCTGGGCTGATTTCATCAAAAACAACAACAGCGGCAGCAACAACGATGACGACGACACCAGGACCAACACAAACCAACACACACACACACACACACACACACACACCCATCCATCCATGCATACACAAATACGTACATAGACGCATATATGGTGCAGCGCTGCTTGGCCCCCCCTCCCCCCCCCCCACCCCATGGTATCCCCCGTCCCCCTTGTGGTTCCCTGTGGTGTGGGTTGCCCCCTGCCCCTCCCCCCTGTGGTTGCGGTCGGCTGCGCCCCCTTCCATGGCTGTTGCTGGTTGGGCGTCCGGTTGCTGAAGGTTTGGAGTTTAGGATGTGATACAGTTCACTGAACTTCGACCTGCCCTAAGCTCCAAAGCCAATGATACTGTTGAATGCTATGGTGATGATGATGATGATGATGACGAAGATGGTGGTTGTGATCCCCATCCGCACTCTCCTCCAGTCCCCTGCTCAAGAGTCCCGAATGAAAATCAAACAAACGTGACTTTGAACGAAACCAACCGAAACTCGGCTCGGCATGACAACGGTCGTTACAGTTTTCGCAAGAACATCACAAGCCAAGCACGAATTTCAACTAAATAAAGCAATGAACATGCAGTGCCGAAGCCCAGAGCAACATAAGAGCGGAGGTACGACCAACAGCCACAGGCACTGGGGTTCCCTGTGTTGTTTCCTATCCTTCCCCACCCGGCCCCTGTGGTTCCCTGTCTTGTGGTTCCATGTATTGTGGGTTATCCTTCCCCCCCTCGTTAGCTAAGGCGAGAGGCCTGGCTTGAGGGGGGGCATACCGTGAAGGACGTCGACGGTTACGTGTGACTGTTGCTAGGACCAGAGGCCTGGCTTGAGGGGGGGGGGGGGGGGGGGGGGCATACCATGGGGGGTGCGAGGGGGGGGGGGGTGGGGGGCCTGCGACGCGGCGACGCGGCACCATATATACACAGAGCTGCACTGTAGACACATGTACATATATACATGTGTATATATATATATATATATACATATTAATATATGCGCATACATGCGAGCCATTGTTGACTGCATAACCAAGCCAAGCAGCACCGCTGTCTTGTTATTCGTAGGACGGTGATAGCGGCGAGCATGCTCGCCGCCTCTGTCTTCTGAAGTCATGGGGGCTTTGGTCCCAATATGTTCCATGTCCCATGTGCATTCCTGCTTTCAGGTGATGCGGACTGGCCCCAACCCACTTCAAGCACTCACAACATCAACTGTACGTACTCATCGTGTGAAGAATCTCTTGCCCGCCTGGCATGCAAGACTCAAGCTAACTAAACCTGAAGCTTGCGAGCCACGGGCATCTCAGGCAAGGCCGAGAACCATTTCTCAAGCGATTCAGCCCTTACCTCGGTTTTGTATACATTACCTCGCTTTATCGCTTTTCGGGCATAGGCTCCGATTGGCCTATTAGGCTGCCGCCCATTGGCATGCATTAAATTAAATGGTTGTATACATTACTTGTACATATGTATGTATATTTACACATGATGTACATATACATATACATATGCATATACATATACATATACACATACATAGACATAGACATAGACATAGACACATACATATACATACCTTGTAAACTATACTACCATACTACTACTATCATTGGTGTAGGAACGACAACGTGAACAATGTTGCTAAGTACTCAGACCCCTATATCAAACTTCAAGCCGTATACCCGACATATCTCTACATACTCAGCAGTGGAATCATCACAGTAACAGTACCTGCTAATGGGCCCTGTGCTGTAACGTACCCCCAAACCTTATTCCACTTACTTATAATGGACGCTCGCTTGTTGCTATTCTAGTTTGACTTCAAGTGTCCTGCAGCTGCAGCAGGTCTTCAGTCATCAGCTGCTCCCGTGCCTCCTCCTTCAGGCAAAGAAGGTTCTCGGGCTTGGGACAGGTTTTGAGAAGCAAGATGCACAGAGACAGCACCGATCTCAAGCCCTAATAACCTAATATAGGGCCTTTATTACTAGAAAAGAGTTTTGGGGCCCATTATATTATAATTAAAAAGGAACGCCCAATTCAGTGTTGGTTTATAATTATAATTATTAAAGCCCTCAGGGCTTGTTGGCTTCGGGTGGGAACTTGTAAGCCTTTATGCAATCCCTCGGCTTGCCGACAGAATCCAGAATGCCAGCGACGCAGAGGTGCTCCCGTTCCAAAACCTGAAAGACAAAAACCTAAAAATCCTCAAGCCCGAAACCCGCATATCTATCTTTCTATCTATCGGTCTTTCGAACTATCGATCTATTGATTTATCGATCGATCTTTCTACCAATCTATCATCTATCGAACCACCTACCTATCTAGCTTCGTATATGTCTACCTATCCACCCATTATTGCTCTTGTTATCATCGTTGCTATTGTGATTCTCTGTACCCAAAGACTCCAACATCCCTCCATTTAGTAATATGCCTGAAATTTTAAGTCATGTTGGGGATCCTGCTATAATTTAAAGTATCTTCTCAGGGATATTGGAGTCTCTGGGTACAGGGGACCAGAGGAAATAGGCGCCTTGAGAAAGGCGCTGGCCCTGGTCTGGTTCTGCCTCTGCTGCATCTCCTCAACGAGACTTATTTATAATTGATATCAATATTATTATTGTTATTATTATTCGTTATTGTTATTATTGTTATTGTTATCGGGTTGAGGGATTTTTCCCTCAGGGTTTCGGCGCTCACACTCGGACAATCCAGGCGAGGCACATGGTTCAGGGTTTCGGCGCTCACACTCGGACAATCCAGGCGAGGCATATGGTTCGAGGTCTGCCGAAGTGAAACAATTTAGGGTTTAGGGTGTTTTCTCTCTCTCTCTCTCTCTCTCTCTTTCTCTCTCTCGGGTTTAGGGTTTAGAGTTCGGAGTGAGGCTTCTGTGAACGCCGAGTTGACGGGTCAAGGGTTTTGTTGATACTCAAGGTCTAGGGTATGGAAAGAACTCAACGGCTCGGGTACTAAAAGAAGTGACGGAATCTCAAGAGGCATGCTTGCTGCTGACGTTCAAAGGAATAAAACCAGGACGTGCAACTTCGCAGCTACTGCATTAATCACATGAAACAGAGTGCTGCTCTGTATACTCTCTCTGTCTTCTGAGGGTGGGTTGCAACGGCTCCCTTTTGAAGCTACCTCCTCAGAAAAACCTGCTGTTACCTTGGTAGGCGGAAAATAACTTCAAAACCGACGGTAAATAGAGGCCCCGAGCCCTAAACCCGAACCACCCCTCCAACACCTGGACCCACCCATTCAATCCGCGGTTCTCAACGACCTACGCCCTTTCATGCTGAGCCCTGGCCCTAGCGTCCCGCAAACAAATTGATGATTTTTGCCTTGTGCTGTGATCAGCTCCTGACAAAATTTAAGCCCCCAACACACCCCCATCTAAACTGCGAAGGTAGGCACCGATACAAAAGTGTTAAACCCCACCCGAACCCTTAACCCTTGGGCCCCACCCTAACCGTAAAACCCCCACTTCTGCTTGACCCTGTCAGCTCTAAAGCCCCACCCTAACCCCAAACTCCGCCCCCCCCGACTTCCTAAACTCAGAAGCCCGAAGACCCTCTTTTGGAGTTTCCGAACATAGGGGACCCTCATATAGTACTCTAAATAGTAGGATCCTCATGATAAGGGCACCAAAATAAGGTATATTAATTTTCGGAAACTCCCTGTATCCCTCACTGCATCCGAGCTGCTAAAGACCGGAGCTCGGCTTCGAGCCGTCGCTTCTTCATGGCATTCTGCTCCTTTAGACGCGGCTTTGCATGGGCTTAGGAGGTTTAGGGGTTGAGGGGGGTTTGAGGGATTCAGGGTGTCTAGGGGGTTTGAGGGTTTAGGGGGTTTAAGGGATTCAGGGTGTCCAGGCGGTTGAGGAGTTGGGATTTAGGGTTTCTGCTCCTTCGGACCGTGCTTTGTGGTGGCTTTCGGGCGCATCGGTTGAGGTCTAAGGGCTGAGGTTGTTTTTAAGTTACCATAACAATGAGGAAACCATATTACTTACTATAAACCCCCATTTATGGTAACTTAAAATACATCCCCTTCGCAAGAACCCGGTTTGGGGCACCCTGTTCTGCTCCGTTTAGTATTAGCGAGGCTCCAGGTGCAGGGTTTCGAGTTTGAAGGTTGGGATTTGAAATAAGGGCCTAAACAATTGCCAATACTACTTTGGGGCTCCGTATTACAGCCCCTATAGTAGTGTTTACGGTTTGGGTTTTTGGAGCGGTGGCTCTAGAAATCAAAAACTATCCTAAACCAGCTTGTGAGAGGTGAAGTGAAGCTGCCAGAAATATCTTGGAAGTCAGCGCCGCAGCAGGAGAATTTACCTAGCAAGCCCAGCACCCACAAAGCTCGGGCTTTGAGCACCTACTGAGGCAGCAAGCCTGAGAGGGGGGCTCGGACTATGCTATCACAAAGATTACAAACAGCCAAATCCTCAAAGCTGGTGCTTGTCCTTCTTGGTCCAGCCTTTTCTTGCGTCTTCTGTGCCTTGGCAAGGCGTCCGAGGAATGCCCTGCAGACGATGCCAGTTGCAGACGATGCTTCTAACTTGGTTCCAAGGCGCTGGGACTGTAGACCTGCCCGTCCAAATTGAATAGCGGAGACAAAGCTAGCAAGGTCTTTGCTTTCATACACTGTCTGGGGCTGGTGGTTGCGGTCCAGTGCTTTACTGCTGCGAAGAAAGGACTACGGAACTTGATTTTCGGGCAAAAATGTATTAATACCTACAGCGCCAGACAGCCCCAGACCATGTTTTTTAATTGGAGCCCCCATATCAAGCCTTGAGACCACAGAACCTCCAACTATCTCCAACCCGTTTGCCGTAAACACTAGTACAATCCCCACAGCAAGAAGAACCAACTTGAACACGAATGAGTATAAGAGCACCTTCGATTGACCTACACTCCGCTCAAGCCCACCAGAACCCCAAACCATGTTACAAAACCAACCGTTAAAGCCCACAATGCCTGCAAGAGCCATGCCCAAGCCCTTACAACGATTTCCTTCAAAACACGCAGGAACCCATGCGGGAACCGCGAGCGACATGAAGCGCAACCAACGAGTAACTAGCAGTTCAACGCTGAACACTTAGCCCTTGAACAACTAAAGTTTAGAAGCCCTGGATAAAAACTTAACACAATCCGTTTCGCATTAGACACCCCCCAGCCCTTAAGGCATAGCCGTCAAAATTCACCCCATTTCTTGAACCCAGGCTCTGTGCGATCACCCCTAAACCCCTAAATCCACAAAAGCCGAGGCACTTGTGAAGGCCTGCCCCGAGGCGGCCAGGAGTGCGTCGGCGGCCTCGCCCAGCTGCAGGTCCAGATCCTCTGAAGCTTCGAAAAAGGGAACCCAGAGAGCCCAATACCCCTTAATTAAGGTGTATACCTTAAATTATAAGGGGATCCATATTTTGGCTTAGGCTATATTCCTTAATTAAGGGGTTTTGGGCTCTCTGGGAATGTAAGGGCTATTGGGGCCTTAATAATTAGAATAGGGTTCCTTTAAAAAGGCTCTTACAAAGGGTCCTGTTAGGGTTACTAGAAAGGGTATTATGGGGCTGTAATATAGGGGCCTTAATAATTAAAATAAGGTTTGGGGGCCTATTGTGCTGTCACCATAATAAGGAACCCACACAATACCGCGGGTGATTATTTAGGCCCCTATATAACACAATGAGGGATTTAAGGGCTATTATTAAGGTTACTAGACTATATAAGGAATGGGAGGGCTGTAACTAAGATTACTACATTATATCAGGAATACGTGGCATCGTTGAGGGTTCTGACAGGGCAACTACTTCGAGGGCTGCATAGAGTGAAGCTTTGTCACAGGAATTTAAGAGGTTTCTACAAGGTTAACTACAAGGATACCACAAGGCCTACTATAAGCTTTGCTTCATACTATTGAAGGTACTGCCCCCAAAAGCAACAGCGAAAGGTCCATCGGTGCGAGGTCGCCACCGCGCAGGTCCCTGCCACGACGGAAAGGTTCATGGATGGGTGCAAGCGTTATAATTACAATATAAGAAGTCTAGAAATTAGTTGTGCCGCAATTAGGATGGGTAAGTAGAAGCATGGCTACCCTAATTGTAGCACTTGCTTGCACGCACTGTCTGTCTCTCTCTCTCTCTCTCTCGCTCTCTCCCTTTGCCGCTGTCTCTCTCTCTCTCTTCTCTCTCTCTCGCTCTCTCTCTCTCTCTCTCTCTCTCTCTCTCTCTCTTCTGGTCGTTTAATTATCGTTTTTTACAGGGCTCCCTGTCCCCCATAAGGCCTTTGCTTTGGCGGGCCTCGAGAAAGCTACAAGGGGCCCTACAAGGGGCTCTGAGTCGTGAACCGACACATGCGGGAGTGTGTTCGACATTCCGGACTCCTTCTTGATGCTCCCATAACAAGGCACCGCCATGCAGGGCGTTCGTCGCTTTCAGGGACTCGGATCTGGGAGATTTATTGCACCTTACATGAATCTCTTAAGAGCCAAGCCCCGGTGTGTTTTGGGCACAGTGAGCTCGAGGTTGCTGAAGACTTCTGGATGATCAAAGTTTCTCCTAATGTAAACGGCCGCCGCAGAATGGAACCGGTACGAAGAGTACCGCGTTACAGCCACGAAGATCAACACAATGAATTAGTTCGCATGCTGATGTTCAGCCTCGTTGAGTTGCTTTGCGTACAATTAATACTTCCACAGCAAGCACACGGCGAAAAGCACCACCAACAAGCGCAGTACTGACGACGCCGGTGTGCCGTCGAGTTACTCTCAGCTGATAATGCAATCCCCCTTGTACCTCCCAGGGTCCCGGTAGCGCCTTAGAAGACTATAGTGACACCTTTTTCTGGTATGCAGTTTCGAAGAGCAGCAACACAGCAAAAGCAATGAGTTGATGGCACACGCTAAGATTGCTAGCACAGGTTTGAACACTTAAGCCTCTCAATGCGAGCTGCAAGTAACCCGATCCCTGACCCTAAAACCTGAAGCCAGGCTGCAACCAAAAACACAACACGCCCCTAGAAAAGGAGACGACAGAGAAATTTACAAACTATAAGATACTCTGCGAGCCCTTCTTCTGCGAAACCGGCAGGCAGCCTGGCTTTGTCGGCTCCAGCGGTTGCCATGATGATGAACCTCGTCGGGTTTCGGATGTGGTCCAGGGCTCAATGGGGCGTCGCGGTTTACTGGCGGGCTGAATCTTCAGGCATTGGGTTTGATGGGGGCTTTGTCGGGTTTTATAGTCTTCTACGGGTCTCGCCAGGCTGTAGACGTGTTTCGGGAGGGAGTCTAGTTCAAAAAACCCAAAAAAGGAACTACAATGGAGACTATAGATAGAACGGGTATGAGTATTTGATGTGCAAAACATGCACACATATGACAGTCAGAAGTCGAAGGACAAACGCACGATTCGACTTCAGGGCTCAATTCCGAAAGCCTGGATTTTTAGGATGGACGAAGATGGAGACGACACTGACGATGTGACAGTGCAGCTCAGCGCGTGCCAAATTCTTTTGGACTGAACAATCAGGATGGGCTGAAAGTTGTGAGATCTTAACCACGACGGTCGCAAGACATTGGCATGCCTGAAACACACATTGAAAATAGAAGCTCAGCAAGAATACAACTGTCAAGGAACATGCGGACATCGCCGATGACGGTGCCAAAAACGCAAGAACTCCTTGAAGCCTTCTCCTAAACGAGGTCTCATGGAATCCTAGACCCTGATCCGTAAAGCTTCAACCCCACAACCCCACCTATAGTCTCCATTGTAGCTCCTTTTTTTGGCTTGACCAATTATATATTAAGGATCCTATAAGGTAACCCAAAAAAGGAACTACAATGGAGACTATAGGCAACCTCCAAGCTCCGAATCGTGTGAAACCACGCGCGCCTCCCTGCGCTTTTCGGGGCAGCGGCTGGGGAGCACCGGCGGTTCTCAGGGCCACTCGGACAGCTCTGCGGGAGGGACCCCCCAAAAGGATCCTTAATGGGGGTTCCTGTAAAGGGATCTATAAGGGTACTACACTGGCTTCTTTAAAGGGATCTATAAAGGGTACTATAGGGTTAGGGAGGATCCAAAAAGTAGATCCCGTTATGGGGGTTCGTAAAAAATACCCTTAGTAGTAGAGTGCCCCTAATGAAGGGATCTACTTTCGAGATCCTCCCGCGGGTCTGGGCTAACGCTTGCATGTAGGCCTTTGCAGCAAAAGAGCGGATCAGTAAGGGCCATAGTCATGTGTACATGTGCACATAGGGACTGTAAAAGGATATCTTGTTATGCACACTTATTCGAATTTCTATACGACCCCCAAAAAAAAAACTGCCCTTTATGAGGTCCACGTTAGTTCAGGACTCGCAGATCTAGGACTCGAGGTCTCAGTGACTTACCTCAGATGGTGACATTCGGACAGAAGACCTAGAAGACCTAGGACCCGAGCATGAGAGCCCACGACCTGGGTCGGCACTTTAGTTCGAGTTTCGAGTTGTGGTCACCACAAACTCTTTACCGAGATCCTTCAGCTCAAGCTTGGGTGCAGTCATGTGGTCATGTGGTTCACTTTGAAGTTTCAGGGTCCGGTACGGCAGCGTTGGCAAGGGGATTCGGCTGTCGGCAAGAACATTGCAAGCCCAAGTCGGGTTTATGAGTCCAAATCTTCTCGAGTATTTAGTTTGGTTTAAGGCTGTGGGGTAGTTTGCCGCCCTAAACTCCCTCTAAGACCCCACATGCAGATCCGCCACTGCTCCAGCTACTTCCACTGCTGCAGATGATGTCATGCAAAGCGTCGGAAGTGCTTGCAAGAAAGCTTTGGGGTCAACAGCTGCTACAAATAAACAAGATCTGGACAGTGAACTTAGCATCAACACCCCAGTCCCACTTAGTTGAACCAGATTCGGGGGCTTATTCTTCCAGGAAGATGAACACACCTGAATCCCGCAACTCTCAATCTTACAACCCTGAGGCTGCACAAATCATCGCAGAAAGCCATGTCGTTTTGCGACTACGTTCTTTTCTCGAAGCCGTACACGCGCTCGTTTGTCTCACGCCGGAGCCTTAGGCAACACGGGAACACAAAGGAACGCGGATTTATGCTGGGGCTCCCTGCATCCTAGCATGACAATGCAAATTTCAATTGTGGACAGCCGCAAATCAACCCTCTCTGCTGTCGATGAAACAAACCGGTCCCGACCACGACGGGGCACCACAATGGCTGCAGGAGTAAAGCCGCTGTAGCCCGACATGACTTTGGCACCTTGACTCGCGATGAGCAGACCCCGAACGCATGAGGCTCGGGCATCCTCGCCGCTACCAGCTGTTGAAGTTTCTGTGAAAGCCTGAGGAAAAGTGCAGCGCGGCTTGCATTTAGGGGACTGGCGGGGCTGAAACCCCGTCGAACCTGTTCCTTTTTCCTGTGGGTGTGGGCTTGGTTCGCGCTTTATGGTTTCGTTGTGGCGCAGTCTCGAACTGCCAGCCTGAGCATGATAAACATGTACGACATACCGGTAGGAGGTGTCGCATAAGTCATAAGTGGGAGATTCGGTGATCTTGATACACCTCTACTCTTATTGTCACTTTGCTTATTCGCTGCCTCTTTTGGCCGCTGATCTGTGCGGAAGACAGATTCAGGTGAGAAGCTTGGATAGGCTGCATTTGGATCCTTGAGGTCTAAGATAGAGGCGTCAGAAATTTACCACGAACATGCAATAGTACGCAAAACGACATAGCAAACTCCATCTGTGCTCTAGCCGCTGGGCAGCCCTTGGCAAGTAGACACCATCACAACTGTGCTCGTCACGGCAACGGTTTTTGCATTCGTTCTTGTTCGCAAGCTTAGACCAGCTTTGGCGAACACTGTCTTGACCTTCCGCAATTGCAGCTTATTAGACTCTTTTAATGCTCAGCGCCTGGAACGTAGGCATCTGAATAATAAATAAACCTGGTATCCCTCTCTGATTATTAAGGTATTCCCTGCTAATTCTTCCCGATGCGGTGCAAAGCTTTGGTCTTTTGGGGTTCTTTTCGGGGTTCCTTTGAAGGTTCCTCTGTTGGGTTCCTAAAGAGCTCAACCCGAAACCCAAACAGAAGGGTCGATCCTGGGGCCTGCATTTGTGTATAAGGAGTTTTTGAAGTTACGTAGGCCTGCTACACATGAACCCAGATTAAGAGGCTCGACCTACACACTGGTGTGGAGCCTATTGGAGAGCGATTTTGCACAGCTCGAATAAGCTGTTCCAAAAAACACTTGTGATGCTTGCTTTGTGGTATGTGCTTTACGCCACTCAAAACACAAGCTCCTGCTTTGGAGCCATTAACGTTGAAACCCGATAAAAAGCACTGAAACCAAACCCAGGCCCCACAGTGGACCGCTCTCCAGAAGGGTCGATCTCCAACCCAAAACAGTGCCGAAACCGTAAACCCAGCACGGTTTAGGGTTTCGGGTTTAGGGTTTAGGGAGACGGCTGTCTGAGGCCCGGACTTTCCAGGTCGCCAGGGAGCGAAAAACTTCCTCTTCTCCTAGGGCTAAGGCATGTTCAAGCCCTCCTAGGTTTTTTTTTCCAGGCTTTAGGCCTCTGACCTTGCCGGCCTGGGATTAGCATTTGAGGCTGTCAGGTTTAGAAGGGTCGACGGGAATTCTAGGTGCCCATGTAGCTCGCTGGCATGTGAGTTTGTACGCTCGCGATTGTACCATGCATACTATGCACAGCATAGCTGCAGCTGGATTAGGGTGTAGGAGTTAGCCCAGCGGCAAAAATCTCCTTGCCACCAAAGCTCAAAGACAAGATCAGCACTAGACGTGAATCGAGCTCAACTGCCAAAGAGCGGGCTGACAGAGACTGCGAAGACTATCTTGCAAGGGTAACAAGTATCCAAGGGTAAAAGGAGGGACCCTTAATAAGGACCCCTAGGTATATACCCTTAATATAGCTATTAAATAGCTATTATATACCCATTATACAGCCCATCATAGGGTGGGTCCCCATTAAGGGTCCCTCCTTTTCCCCTTTGAAAGTAAAATGAAGCACCCTTCACCAGGACCAGCTCTGCCGCAGAAATCAAGCTTTTGCTCCAAAGGCTTCTCGGCCATGCGTTCCACTTGCGGGTTACCGATTCCTCAAGGTGATGATAGGGTTTGGGGCTCAGGGTCTCCCACTGAAGGCCCTGAGCTTATAGGTTTGCTCCAGAACCTGGGCTTGGTACCATATCCGTGGGCACCAGCTCGTTGTAGAAAGACTTGGACCCGAGATAGCAAGCCAGGACAGCCAGGAGTACATTCATCGTCCATCGGATGGGGCGCTTGCTCCATGGAACAGCGGCACAGAAGGCAAGACTGGGAAAAACGAACATGAAGGCGTAGTCGGTGCAGGAGCTCATCAGGTTAATGACGTCTATGAGACTGCTGGCACGGTGGGCTGCGATTAAAGCAACCGGCAAGACCCAGGCCATGCCAAGCCACGGCCGCCTTGGATTCACCAAATATACGAACCCGCTGCTCTCTGATGCCTGCTGGAAAAGTCTTGCGGGCAGCAGGTCCTCGAGAAGCTCCCTGATGTATTGCAGGAAGGTTTCTGTGAAGACCGGCAATGACAACAGCAAGGATGCCCCGTTCGTTGCCAACACCGTGGCCGAAAGAAACTCGTGTTTCGATTCTTTCAGCGCGAAGTTCTTCAAGATGTCCTCCTCGACACCAGAACCGAATGCCCTCGCACCTCCATAGCCGACGGCCAAGTACAGAACGTAGGAGACGAGCACGGAGCTCGAGCCAATTATCCGGACCCTGCGATGAACCGCCACCCCTCGGAGGAAGTCACCGCTCTCATTCACGACGCCACATGCGAAAAGGACATACTCTGCACTACTGAATGCAAACACTAGGGAGGGGCCATATGACTCAATCAGCTCTCCCCAAGGCTTTGCAACTGATGCGGTTGCCGGCACTGGCTCCAGAAAGAAAAGAGCGACTAAGAGGAAGAGCAGGGTGCCGTTTGCCAGCAAACTGTCCCAGCCGTCAATGTGGCCACCGCAAAAGATCAATACCCCCACGCAGCCCACGCAGATGGCTCCTACTCCCTGGGCAGCAGCTGAAGCGCCTTCTTGCAAGACAGCATCATAAACATCCATGATGGTCTTTCCATAGCTCACGAAAACTCCAAATGCATTCAACACCACCAGCATCCGAAGCAAAACCGCCAGGCGGGGCCCCAGTGTCTGAGACACGAGGCCGCACAAAGATGCCTTCACCGGCACCTGGTGCTGGTTGACCGCCACGGCAACATCGGCCAGGTTCTCATACACCAGCAGAGTCAGCAGCGCACAAGCCCCAAGCAGAATGAAGATTCCCTGAAAGCTACCATCCACCGCCACTTTGGCCATAACGTATAAGGAGGCACCCAGGTGGAAGTTCACCAAGCGCATCACGCCACTAAGCCACATGCTGCCTCGGACCTCAGCCTACGGGTCTACGCGCTCTTATAATCCACGCTGGAGCAAGAAAGCGACTCAGCATTCCCGAATGCCGGAGCATCCCGCATCTTAAGTCCTGCTTGGGCTGAGGTTTGTGGGGGCTTTAATAGTTTAGGGTTTCGGGTTCAGGGTTGGTGGTTTTAGGGTTTAGGGTTTAGGATTCAGGGTTTTTTTTTTTGTTAACCCCTCTTTTCCGACTGCTCCGAAGGTTAGTAAGAACACGGGTTTAGGGTTCAGGGTCTAAGATCAAGGACGGTATCCCGGGATTGCTTCGAAAGGCAAAGTTGCAGACTCGGGGTCTCCAAGTCTTTGGGTCTCGTGGCTTCGAGGCCTCGATCCCTGCTGCTTCCATGGGCTAGGAATTCGGCTAGAGCTACTACTATCTACTACTGCGACCTCCTACTACTACTACTACTACGACGACTACTACGACTAGGGCTGCTTATTCAAACCCTTATCGGCATGGCTCACGGTTTTACAGATGCCCCAGCTCTTTCGCACCGCCCTTAGTGCGCAAACAAACTTCCCGTGGTTCCTTCGCCCCCCTTGCATCTATGGTGAGTGCCATAACCGTTTTGCAGCCAGGCATCCTGGGGTGTTGCCAGTATCAGGGGTCTGAATATTAAGATTCGGGTCCAACGGAGTTCTGCGAAGGCAAATCCTGATAAAAGCACTAAGCCGCGCACTTGCCGGTATAGTCGTGACGTAAGTCGTCGCAGCTGTGATGGGTAGCAGCGCCTTGCAAAGTACCGTATCAAGACAGCGCAAAGTTCCTGCGCCGTAGGACGGTGAGGCGACCGCTCATTGAACAAGATGGCACTAACTCGTGCATGTCATGTTCTGTTGGACCTTAGAGCCCAATTTTACTATCCGGCAGTACCCGGTCTCGACACTGATAAGACCAAAGCCCTTGCTGGAACACCGCTCACACACTGCCCTAAACCTCACGGTAAAGCTTGCAAAGCTCCTTCCCAAAATCAAAGAGCCCAACACAACATCACACAGTTTCGGTTTCGCGCCTAGGATCTTCGCGCTCCGTCCCATCCTCCCTCAATTTGGGACCTGGGTCTTGGGTTTAAGGGTTTACAGTTTCGACAAGCATCACAAGATTGTACATGCTCGATATAGCTCCATCCCACGGACTGTCAACCACTCCTATGTGTTTGCACGCGTACGTGCAAGAGGGCGGGCGGGTGGTTGGTTGGTTGTTTGTTCGTGTTTATTTGTGGTAACATCTGCGTGTTTGTGTGTGTACCTATATGTACAGATATGTATGTATGCATGTATGCCTGTGTGTGGGTGGGGGTCTCTCCCTCTGCAGAAACGACGTATCAATACATGTATGTATATGCAATTAGAGAGGGGGAGAGAGATAGAGATAGATAGATAGATACATGGGTAGGTAGGTAGATGGATGGATGGATGCATATAGATATTACGGACATAGACACAGCAAACATGTGCATGTATAGGCATGTGCGAGACGAAACTACACTGCATGCATCTGGTATTCTCTCTGTCTCGCTCTCTCGCGTGGTCTCGGGGTTCGGGCAAAAGACATCGCTACAACACATGCATAGCTGCAAACATCCGCTCAGCATCTGAACTGCACACACAGTGGATCCGAAGGGGCTGCCCCCAGGGCTTAAGCGCACGAATTGGGGATTAGAGGTTTGGAGTTTACAGGGGTGGCAGTGGGCAAAACGCACGTGGCAACATGTTAGTTGGCCATTCTACAGGTAATAGCAGACAACCCAATCTATGAAGCATAAATGTACCGGATACAAGCAGAAAGCAAAGAGACACTCATTGCGATCTTCCCGCTGCGGCGAAAGACAAGCCAAACCGCAGAAGTCGTGACTCCAAGCGCGACCATTTTGCTCCGTAATCACTGATGAGGTTTCTGAGGACACCCTCCTAGATTCGGTTTCCCGGGTCTGACCCTGCACAGACCCCAAACCATAAATACCCGAAGCACCCAGAATTTGCTATGGCGATCCCAAACCCTGATTGCCACCCTCTCCTAGGGGTTCCGTTCCGTATCGAGGTTCTAGACGATTCCAGCCCCAAAAACAACAGGGTTTGCGTTGCTTGGGGGGTTTAGGTGTATGCTCGACAAGTCTTCCACCGGCATGATAGGGGAATATTATCAAGGGCCTGGGGTTACTTTGAGAGGGTTACGGTAAACCCACCGGATTACTTACTTGTCCGGTATCCTAGGGGATTGAGGGGTTAACCCTTGGCATGAAATATACAGATTTTCAATACCACCAAAGCTGTACAGTTACCTATTCTATTACTCGGATTACCCCCACAGAGAGATCCATGAGCTCCAAGTCATGCATGGGCACCCGACAGAAGGGCTGTAAGTAGGCCCGTGCTCTGGCCTGCAACAGAGACAAAGCAAATGAGGTTTTTCCCTCTCGCATGGCTGGAAGCAATGTCCACAAGCGAGGTTACTGGGAGGTGACAGATGAGGTAGGGTTTAGGGTTTACCTATAGTCTCCATTGTAGTTTTTTTTGGGTTACCTTGTTTTTGCTTTAATATATAATTGGTTAAACCAAAAAAGGAACTAGAATGGAGACTATAGGTAGGGTTTGGGGTTTAGGGTTTACGCTCAGGGTTTAGGATTTAGGGATTAGGGCTTTTGTATCGTTTAGGGCTTGAACGTTTTCGGGTTAAGGGTCTTTGGCTTTTCGGGCTATTGGCTTGAGTGCTTTAAGGCTTTCTGGCTTAGGTTAGGAGGTATGTTCTGGTTTTCGAACATACCCGGTTGGTGAGTTTCCCTCTCAGTCCACAAAAAAACAGTGAAGGCCACACAACCGTGGTAGGATTGTAGCACACCCTAAACTTAAACCCTAAACCCTAAAGCCTAACACCGCCAATAAACACAAACCTCGCTGGAGCCCTGAGGGCGGATCCTGAGAAGGAATGTTCTACATTGGCCTCCACTCAACTTTAATACAGAGGGTTTAGGTTTAGGGTTCAGGGTTTATGATCTAAGGGTATCCACCTCGATAGGGCATTTGTCATAATTACAAGCATGTCACCTTTGAAGGCTCCTGAAGCGGAACCCTCATCTAGAACAACTCGCGACCCTAAAGCCACCCATCCAAGGGCCCAGAGCCAACTCCAAAAGCGATGGAACGACCTCAAACCGCGAACGCCGCCAAACTTACACAAAATCTGCCCCGAATCCCATACTGCATCAACCCTGAACCTCCCTGAACCCCTGCACCCCTGTGATTGCCTGCAGAAGCTTTTTGTACCCCAAACCCTTTGGGGGGAGGGACTCTTTGCTTGGCCCCGTGAACCCTACCCTGATGCCCTAGTTCGTGCGCTTTGGCCTTTTTTTGATGGCTTGGGGTCAAGCACTCTAGGCTGCTTCAGGATCTTAGGGTTGAGTCTCCGGGCTTGAAGGATTCAGGGCTTAGGCCTCTAGGGTTCTATACAGGGCTTGGAGGCTAGGGTTTGGGGTGTAAGGTGTGAGTGTGAGTGCGTGCATACCTGGGTTAGGCAAGCTAAGGAAGACACTAAGGAACCCTTTAAAGGAACCCCCCAAAAAAGTATAGGTAACCATTAAGGCCCCTATACCCTATATCCTAAATCCCATAGAACCCAACCCCAACCCCAAGGAGCCAGAAATCCCTCTTCGAAGCCTCACAGAAGCGCTTCACGTGCCCTGCGATAGGCACTGGGTGCCCGTATTCCTTTCCTCGGGTTTCGGCGCTCACACTAGGACAATCCAGGCGAGGCAGGTGCTTGGAGTCTGTTGAGTGAAACTTCACCAGAGGAGAAGTCTGAGTATCGTTTAGGCTTTATGTGGGAGTTTCCGAAGATTAGGGGTACCTTATTTGGGGGCCCTTATAATAAGGCCCTACCATTTAGGGTACCATATTAGGGTCCCCTATTTTGGGAAACTCCCATGTAGGGTTCAGCGGCGAGCACAGGTTGAAGGTTTCGGGCTGAGTGTGCCGTGAGGTTGGCAGGAATGGGGGGTTCCAGGATTCTGTTCCGGCTCTGCCGGCGACCATATGACCCCAAACCCTTTTGCTGATAGGCTCACCCAAAAACCCTGAAGACCATGAGACCCTTCAAGCCTGGAACTCAGACTTGAACGTTTCAACTGTTATCCGCTGCTTCACGAAAGGTCATCGGGAAACTCCTCTGCGACTCCTGTCTTACTCCGAGGCTCTAATCCGGCTCCTCACTCCTTACGACACAGGCCGGCAAACTCTAAACCCTTTCGGCACCTCGCAGACATGAGTCTAGACTAGACCTCCCTTCCTAAACTTGTAGAAAGTCTCTTCGCAACTCGCTCGTTGATGCTACTATTTGGGCGATTGAACGTTTCTGGCAGCTGGAGGTTCCACCTTGCTGCGGAATGGCCGGACACCGCCCCAAAAAATCTCCACTAAAGCAATTTGGGGTTTAGGGTTTAAGGCTTAGGGTATCCGGCTTAGAATACAAGATAAGATGACGAGGCCTATGAAGGTTGCCTATCTGCCAGCCAGACGAGTCATCCTTCCCCACACCGAGGGTCTACAACCCGAACAACGAAAACCTAAGCCTCCAAGGGTCCCGGACCCACCATCCAAACACTATTCGAACCCTTCTCCGAACACTGAGCTGCGGCGAGGTCACCGGCACGGATGATACCTCTGGCCTCAGAGCGTGCTCGTCTGGGGCCATGCGAGAGGCATTGTGCTATCTACCGTGTGAGAGCTTGCATACATACATACCTACCTACACACCCATGCATACATGATGGATCGTTAAATACATGCATACATGCGGACAAGCAATGCGACAAACAGTGTGTGCATGTGTATTCATATATATATATATATATATATAAGCATATGTATATCACTCTCTGTGTGCGTTATGTGCCGGTGCCACAATTCGAATCTCAAAGTTCGCCCCAAGGCTGCTCGGACTCGGGCGGCGCCGGCTCAAAGCACAGAGGTCTAGGGTTTAGGGTTACAGGGTCCAGTCATGTGGGGGTCCTTGCACAGACGAGAATGCTGAACTTGAGTAGCCAATTCCCACTCGACAACACATTCACTCAACAAAGGCCTAATTAAGGCTGCAAGGGATAATCCTAAGTTCCACCGACTGTCCCAGCTGGAAGCACACGTCCGCAAATACGAGGGCCCAGCCAGCACGTTCTTGGGGTCCAGTGCCTGCGATTTGGGGTTTACGCTCTGACATGCCAGACGAGGTCTCACGGTTCGCAGTCGGTTACCTACTTCTCGGGTATCATGGGGAACTAAAGGTAAACCTTTTTGATTATATAGGAGTTATATAGGGGTTATACTACCCCAAAAAGGTTAAAGGTTACCTACTCTACTACTAGGGTTACTAAAGTCAAAGGGAAGGCTTCGGGGTCTGTGGCTGTGGGGACCGGGGAAACGCCTCTCCTATGTCGGGGAGGTTGGTCGGGTTTTCTGTCGTAGCACTTTGCGGCAACACCTTCTCCCTTCGTCCTCCTCAGGGCAGTTTGGAAGGGGTGCACTTGCTATGCAAAACGGCTCTTCGTCAACCTGAGTGCTACAGACTCAAGACCCGTCGTGTAGGAGCCGAGCCGTCTAAGACCAGCCATCACCACAGCCACAGCCACCACCAGCACCGCCACCACAATTTCCCGTCACAACCATGATCATAACAGGGATGCGGCTCAGAGCCATCACCAGCATGATGATCGAACTATACGCTGAAAAAAGCGGTATCCCAGGCCCCTTTCAAAGACTAAGCGCTAAACCTGCAAAGTTAACATGGCAATCATCGGAGCCTCGAGATACCCTATCCCTAGATGAAAGGGAAATATATGGTAATGAAGATATTAATTAGTGTTACTAATTTCGCTGCCAGTCATATTGACAAAAACCTAATCCCGAAAAACGGCAGAAGTACAGTACTAGCAGCTATAAACGATAGCGGATCTGCAGCATGGACCTGTGCTTGTACCACACGTGCACGTAGACAAATACACACTTGCAGGCAGACAGACAGACAAATGCACAAACGCACACCTGTACATACGTACGTGTGAACATACCGCTGCTGTGCACGCACGGGTATACCTCAGGTGGTTGTATTAAAGCCATGTAATTTTTTAAGCTATGTAAGGAAACAGATTCTCTTCGAATCTTAATATATCGTTTCAATGCCTGGGGCGGGGGGTTTAGCACATTGCCGAGCTGTGTTGGACTTGGTGGTGGAAACTCCCGGCTCCCGGCCGGCAGGCAGTGCAGCGGGGCCCTTTCATTCTAGGGTCTGCTGGTTACATTCGAAAAATGGGAAAAGGATACCCTTGCAATTCAGGGCTGAGTGGCGAACTTAGTAGTAAGGTTGGTTATGATGGGCATGAGCCTGGTAGGGGAGACTGTTGCAAACAGTTTTTGAGTCTCTGTAAGCCGGAACATGACAAATGAAAAAGCAAGGATGCTTAAATCAAGGGCGACAGCGAGGGATCTCTGTAAACAGTAATAATGAAATTAAAAATAATAACAATAACAATAATGACAATAACAATAATAGCAATGACACTAATAATAAAGCACAAACAACACTGCATACCAAGTCGCCCTCGGTCCTCCAAGTGGGCTTCTGCTCTTTTGTTTAGGGTTCAAGGATGTTCAAGGTCTTTCTTCACCGCTAGCCCAAGCTTAAACCTCGCACCCACACCCAATACGGCGACCTTACCTAAACTAAATGACCGCAACTCTAAACCCTTATCCTTAAGCTGTCTTGCAGGACCGTTGAGCCTGAGGAGGTTGCAGAGGAACCCTGAGAGACACCCTATTGTGCTCAGTACGCCTGATAGCTACCCTTCTAGGAACTCCCTTTATTGTAACCCTTCGATAACACTCATAGTGCCCCTGACCCGAAAAAAAGACTGTCAAAAGGTTCAAAAGGAAACAGATAGAACCCAAACCCCAAACCCTAAACCCCAAACCCTAAACCCCAAACCCTAAACCCTAAACCCTGATAGCAGGGCCAGTATGAAGAAAGAGTCTTGCAAAGCCCCGAAGCCTGGCCTCGAGGTCGTCCTTGAACTTTTTGATGTCCGCGGCTGGGGCCCGGGACCTCAGCAGGCTTCGAATAATGTCGGCTTCTCTTTCCGGCTGACTTCAAAGTTTTTGGGGTGCAGAGTTTTTTTGCGATGTTGATGTTGGGTAGGGTCTTCACGTGGTCGACATTCACGCTCGAAGAGCGGCTGCGGCCTTTTCGGCAGGGGCTTAAAGCTTCAACATTGCCTAGAACTTTCTGTTGCGCATAAGCCGCCACTACGGCTTCGGGCCTGTGGTATTGTGCATCGGGTTCTGCTGATGGTCTCAAGCCCTGCGCCTTCTTTGTTCAGTGAGTTGCTCCATGACCGAAATGTCAAGCTGCAGTGTCTTGAAGCATCACTGCTTCAACGAGTCGGATGAGACATCATAGGCTGTGGGGGGGGCAGATTTTCCACACTATGAGCACAAAGACGTTCTTTGAGGCTCCTTCACATCATGGTTTCCTTGGGTGTTTCGTAGCTGAACCTTACGACTGGACTTCCGATGCTGTGGGCGTAGCCACTGCGCATGCCGCTGCTTGCCAGACTTGGCAAAAGCGACCTCATGGACCGCAAAGAGCCCACACAAAGGTTTAGGGTTTAGGGTGCTTAGGGGTTGAGGGCTTTAGGGTTTTAGGTTTTTAGGTTTCTAGGGTTTAGGGTGCTTAGAGGTTTAGGGTTTAAGGTTTAGGGTTTCGGCGCTCGCACTCCGACAAGCCAGGCGAGGCATATGGTTCGAGGTCTGCTAACACGATGTGAAACTGCACCAACGAGATTTTTGACAGCAAGACCACACCATCCTGTAAGGGTGCAACCTAACTAAAGGGCTGCCACTCTCATTGATATCTCAGGGTTTAGGGTTTTAGTTATTGCAGACCTGAATCATGTCAAAACCGCCGCCTTTACTATGAAGTTCAGTGAAGTTCGACTGGGACATCGGCCTTGCACCAGCGTTGCGTAGGGTGTACTAAGTACTAGCGCAAAGGCCCTTACAAAGAAGTGCATCACCAACCAGATAATGTAGGAACCTCATTAAGAAACCTTGGGCCGATAACCCCTAAAATAGTAGGATTCATATAAAGAACCCCAATACCCTTTTTGCAACTGGCTTGCAACGTCAAAACGCTTTTTTGGGCGAGGTCTCTCACCCTTTTCAGCACGGACTGAGGTGCCGGCCAGCGCCCACGAAACTCCCCCTAAACCCTAAACCCCAAAGCCCCTTAAAGGCCCAAGGTTGCTTGATCAGGTTCTTACATTAGGACCTGTCAGCTTCTGAGCCCTCTCACATGAAGGCTTTAGTCCTGAGGAGTTAAGCCGTAGGATTCAGCTATTATCACTATTATCACTACTATTCGTAGCAGTAGTAGTAGTAGTAGTAGTAGTAGTAGTAGTAGTAGTAGTAGTAGTAGTCGTAGTAGTCGTAGTAGTAGGAGTAGGAGTAGTACAATTAAGATTACTATCTATTGGCGTTGGTGTTACCTTTATTACTATTTTGGGGTTCCGGCAAACTCGACTGCCAGGCGAGATCCGATCCACCAAGCTTAGGCGGACTGTGCACTCCAGCTCGCGCCCAAAGGTTTCGGGTTTAAGGCTTTTTGTTTCAGAGGTGCCCAGCAACTGGGCTGTTAAGTAAACAGGGATAAAAAAAAGTATAAACTTTTATTTCATAATGGTTCCTTTCAGAAAAAGGATTAAAGTATGGTACTCCACAGCCCAGGCAAAAAAGAAATCTTTAACTTCTGTCGGCGTGCACCTGCAGTAGTATTGGTACCGAGACCCCGGGCAACGAGTTTTGGGCTGGGAAAGCAGATCCTTCTGGGCACGTGGGAGTTTCCGAAAATAGGGGACCCTAATATCGTACCCTAAATAGTAGGAGCCTTATGATAAGGACCCCAAAATACTGTACCCCGAATTTTCGGAAACTCCCACATGGTGCCTCAACCGCCAATCCTCTCCGCCCCGAACCTCAAACTGCCCTCCACGAGCATGCTTTGACATGAATCTCTGGGCCCGCCCACGAAAGCAGCGTCCAGCTCGTCCCAGCTTATACCGTGCGAGTTGCCTCAGCCCACCCTTGATCTGTACAGGAAAGAAGGTTCCAAACTAGGTGCTCATGGACGTTGCTTGTACATCTCCCCAGAACTCACCGAGTTCATTCGATCTTCATGGTTTGCACGCGTGTATTCTAAATTGAGCTTGGTCAAAGACTCCTTCTAAAACAAGCTCTTTTAAACCCTAAACCCTGAATCATAAACCCCCCAGGCTCAAATCCGGCATCAGCTGAAAAAATCGGCAGTAAACCTGAGGCCCTAAACCCTAAACCCTACCTTAACCTACCCAAACCCACTTTTTTGTAGAGTCCCTTTAAACTCCATAGTAGGGCCTACAATAAAAACCTACAAAAAAGTAGGGTTTAGTAGTTTAAGGTACTACAATGTCCTCCAGCTCGGGGCTCCTATAGACTGTCTGGTTCTTCGAAGGGAATGCGGGGTTCCTTTAAGGGTTCCTATTGGGGTTCCTATTAAGGGTTCCTTTAAGGGTTTTACTGCAAGCGTAAGGGTTACTATGAGGGTTATACTATATCGGTTTTGGGTTCTTAGTAGGCTGTCTGGTTCTTCGTAGGGAATGGGGGAATGGGTTATGCGGACTACAATAGGGGATTATCTGGGGATGGCCACAGGGATCCATTCCCAAGATTCCCTACTAAGCACCAGACAGTAGGCTTTCCAACCCTGAACTCCCGCAAAGAAGAAACGCGAACAAACCGCCATGCGCTGGTCTTGAAGCGATGGACTTGTTAGATGCTAGCACACATGCCCATGTTCTAGCACATGTATTTTGCCCGCTATCTACGAAAGCACATGGGCAGTTCTCTAAATTCGGGTCCGTTTTAGGGTCACTTTTACAAGGGTGCCGTACTGGGACCCGACAAGGGGCCCTACTTCAGAGATCTGCTTGCATACAGATATGCCGCCACAAAAGCTGGCGTCCCCTTCACCCTAAACCTGTTTAAACCTGTTTTTGGCAGCAAGCTTGGCGCAGCCCTTTTGAACGAGGTCTCTCCGAAGCCAAACCCTATACCTCAAGCCTTAAACCCTATTGGGAGTTTCCGAAAATATAGGGGACCGAAATATAGCACGCTAAATAGTAGGATCCCTATCACGACGACACCAAAATAAGGTACCCCTAATTGTCGGAAAAAATGGGCCGAGGAGGGAGCTCAGCTTCCATAGAGCCTCCAGCCTGGCAGCTGAGACATTCCGCCCAGAGAGCCCAATACCCCTTAATTGAGGAATATACCATAATTTATAAGGGGATTCATATCTTAATTTATAAGGGGATTCATATCTTAATTTATAAGGGGATTCATATCTTAATTTATAAGGGATTCATATCTTAATTTATAAGGGGATTCATATCTTAATTCATAAGGGATTCATATCTTAATTTATAAGGGGATTCACATGATGATTTATGCTATATTCCCTAATTAAGGAGTCTTGGGCTCTCTGGCCGGGAACCTTCAACGCCCAGCCTCCCCAAACCGCTGCTTCTCTTAGGGTTTAGGGGTTTAAGGTTTTTTTTCCCTCTCGCATGGCTGGCATCAATGTCCACAGGCGAGGATGTATGGGGAAATAGCGGTACTTGCACTAGTCCCATTCCGGTAGATTTTGCATTCAACTGATCATCTTAAACGATCAGACACGACCATCAACGTTTACGCCGGTCTGACAGAGCGCACTCACAGAAGGACTCTTGGATCAACTATACACTATACACAGTATCCTCATCTCCAGCGTCATGACTTCGCCCAAAACTTTGCTCTCCGTTCATGTTCACATGAGCAGTCTCTTCCTCTCTGGCTCGAGTGCATCTTTCCCTTCCCTGCTTTGGACGAACTATTCAGCAGATTCGTTACATTCGCATTGACGGACAAGTCAGTTGCATGTCTCAGTTGCTTTTTAGTATCCAGCGCCAGTCAGGAAACTGTAACACAGCTAGCAAGGCAAGCTGGTTTACAATTTCCCGTCAAAAGCACCTCTGGGGCCACCAATTCAGAGCACAGTCATGAAGTAGCCAACAAGGGCAGGGTCAGACCATAACCATGCAGTAAGACCTATGCTGGGCAAGGACATGCATCCAGAGTGGATGTATTCAAGTCGCCAAGAGTGGCAAGTAGACACCATGTTCCTCACCAGAAAAATAGCCCGCCATATGCAGAATGTCATGCAGAATGCCGTCAAGTTTACGGCACAAGGCAGCCCGTAGCAGTCCGATATGTGTGATCCTTGGCAGCTTACCCACTCCAGATAACACACCATGGACTGAAAGTTCCACAGGGTCCTTCGTTGGACTCATCTCACTATGAGCGCCAGTAAGGCAAGCCAGAGTAAAAGCGTTGCATCAGTGGCCAGCATCCACTTTTTATGATTTGTTCATGGCTTTCTTCTGGACACCAGCAACCATTGCAACAATGTCATCTTCCAGCAGCTGTCAACCACCAGCGCGGGGAGACTCGGCCAGCAGTTTATGCGGACCCATGGCTGAGGCGGAGTGCCGTGTTTCACCAAAAGCAGAAACGCCCTGAACAATGACCCCATTCAAGTCATGTCCCTGGGGACCCCCTTAGTTACGGGCAGTGTCGGTCGGAGTGAAGGGTGGCAAGGCAGGTGGAAGTGAGGAGTGGCATGATTTGTGAGCGGTACCGGCGCAAATGTCATTGCAAGTGGTGGAGCTGTCTGCAGGAAGAGCGGAACTCCATCTTCGTCGACCCAGTCCTCACGGTCGGGAGAATAGTCCCACCAGCGCCCAAGCAGATAGCCGCACGAGGTCCAGCCGCACTGTGCTTCGTCTTCGGACCAAGCCTGAAGCTCCTGGCCAGAACATGCAAATTTTAACCTTATTCTACCCCATGCTTCAGCTTCAGCTTCTTTTGGCTTAGGGCTTAAGTTCACCTTCCCGTAACCCATGCTTAGACTTCAAATGCCTGCGCACAAAGCTCACCTTACTCTAGGCTATCCCTAGAGTTCACCTTCCCGTAGCCCACGCTCAAACTTCGAATGCCTGTGCCCAAAGTTAACCTTACTCTAGGCTATCCCTAAACTTCACCTTCCCATAGCCCATGCTCAAACGTCGAATGCTTGTGCTCAAAGTTCACCTTACTCTAGCCAGCTCCTGCGGAACATGTGAGCCAATGCGGACATGTCTGTGGACGAAAGGAGAGCGAGCGAGAGGCAAAGTCAAACTGCTTGAGCAATAGGGCTGGGGACATGATGCAGGTCCAAATGTGAAACCTTTCTATTTGTCCTCCTCCCAAGATGTTGAGCAGGCAATGGATAAAACCTCAGGTTCTAGCCCCCTCGACTATTGAATGAGAGGATAAAAACCCTTAAGTAAGAGGTGCTCTAGAAACAGGCGTCCCCTTACCAGCCCTACGCTTTTGAGGTTTTATCCACTGCCCACCCAACATCCTGGGTTAAGAGCTGAGCCTTGAGGCTTTGCCTTTTTAATTCACCCAGAGACAAGGATACCGAAATTCACCTTCCCCTGTATCCAGCTGGAATGAACACGACATTACCTTACCATGCAGTTTAGGGGTTTAGGGTTTAGGTTTTAGGGGTTAGGGTTTAGGGTCCCTCGTCTGTGGCATTGCCACGAAAAATGCAGGGTATGTACACGTACATGTACATGTAGATGTAGACGAAGATGTATGTGCATGTGCATGTGTGTGAAAATACATACAGACATACATATACATCCATACATATATATATATATATACATGTGTATATATTCCCGAAGTTAGAGTAGTTTATGGTATGCATCCCAAATAAAAAAGAGCATGCTCCATAAGCTAGAGTAAGAATAGGGATCCTGAATTAACAGGGATACCGGTGTCTCTGAGAAGCCCATTCAGTGGCTTTCGACTCTTGTTCGCCAAGCATGCTTCGCCAAACTCCTCGATCCTCATGGTCCTAACGTCCAGAAGTTCAAGGAAGGAAAAATCAAACGCCGAAGCCCGATGCACAAATCCTTCCCAACAGCCCCGACGGTTATACTTTGGAGCATTCCTTCCATGAAAAGCCATACACCAACTTTCAAGAACCCCCCCCCAAGCCCTGCAACCCTACAGCAAGAACAACAGCTGAACCTTAAGACCCAAAACCCTAAGCGGCCTTTTACCCCTGAAGTACCGTACTTCAGGGGTTTACGGCCGTTTAGGGTTTCGGGATTGAAGTACCCTGAGCCCATTTTACTACTGGGCTTAAGTCTAGCCAGATCACCAAGCCCGCCCCTTCCAGAAGCTTTGAGGGTGCTTAGCAAATCTCCCAGCAACCTTGGTTGAACCCGAAGTATAATGGCCCTTCCTGACCCTCACAGCCAGACCGCTTGGAGAAGCTTCCAACAGCCTTGAGCATAGAGAAAGCAAATCGGGTTTTGGGTCGGCGGGCACTAGTACTGCTACATTCAGGTACCCGAAGGAACAGCATGCAGTTACAAGCTACTGATTAATCAGACCCCATATTCTAGACCTAAGACTAACCTAGGAATAAAAAGCGTGCCCTTTTTGGTTTAAAGGGGTTATAAGGGAACTTGAACCCTAATAAAGGGAATAAGGGCTTACTCTGGGTCCTAGTATCTTAATATAGGGGCCTTAATAATTAGAACAGGGTTTTGGTGCCCATTCTACTATACTCATAATAAGGAACCCCCAGAACAGTACTGGTAATCAAATTGGTAACCCTAAACCCTAAACCCTAAAGTGAAGCCCCTACATTATTTGAGGTCAGAAGGCCGACCTGCGGCGGTTCTCTTTCAGCCTGCGGTCGTCGGCCTCCGGATCACCTGAAAGGCCACGATACGCTGGCATTAAAATCAAAAGGGGAAAAGGAGGGACCCTTAATGGGGACCCTTACCCTATCATGGGCTATATAATGGGTATATAATAGCTATATTAAGGATATATACCTAGAAATCCTTATTAAGGGTCCCTCCGTTTACCCTTGGCTAAAATGACCCTACGAGTCTTGAGGACCTGCTTTGGCAGCTTAACCTCAAGGAATTTTGAGGTTTCCAGTATTGTAAGGAAACTAAGTTTTTGGGGCCCGCTATACTAGAATTGTAATAAGGAACCACCAAAATATCCCCTATTACTAGGACAATCTCGAAAATTAGAGGGGCTCCTATGGAGCCCTTACTACAAGAGCGACGCTCCCTCGCTCTTTGTAGGCCTTACGTATCCAGGGTTTAGGGTCTAGGGATGTTTAGAGTTTAGGGTTTAGGGTTTGGGTAACTCGTGCCATTAAATTCCTGAGCTACCTATGCAACTTCAGCTTTAGACTGTCGCAGTTCGGCAATGTATGCCTCAGTGCCCTGAATCGGCGCATTACGGACGACTCAACCTGCCTGCGCACGCAATTTTTTGGGCCAAGGGCCGGCGAATGACTGTAATCCTGTCTGAACGTGTGGAAAGACTGCATGTTACATGTTGTGCGCATCTACGGGCACATCCGGCAATCATCCTCCACACCTATGCACAGTAGGTAGCGCTTGCTATCTTCTGAGACATGTTGCTCGGACACATGTCCGGAACCTCTGTCAAACAAACGTTCTCACCGGCATCACAATACCCAAAGTGCTTGCATAGGAGCTCGAAATCGCGTGCATATACCTCTCGAATGAGCTTCTTAGTGTCGCAGCTTAAATCTCCGGCCCACACCTCCTTGGTTCCGCGACGTTCCCTTGATGATAAGGGGTCCCTTTTTCCTACTTTCAGTGCGAATCCCACAACAGAAGTGTAAAAGGGTACCGCTGTGCGGCCTAGCTTCCGAGCATTCGCTAACATGCATGATGTCACCGGTGGCAATGTGCATGTTTGTGTACCCGTGCTCTGCCAGCACATCATTGGCAGATGTAGGAAAGATACGGTTGTCCACAGGCACCGTTATGCCGTGGGGAGGGTCAAAGTATTCTGCCTGCGGAACGTAGGTGCAGTCCTCGGCATATACCTCGGCTGTTGTTGCACGCCTTGACTACATGCTATGCTACAAGCAAGAGTTATGATCAACAACCGCCTGGATGCATCACCATCCAGGTACCGTTGCAGTATCTTCCTGACAGCCGCATCCACATTGCAAGCATCATGGTTTGGAAACCTTGGTTCCCCAGGTCCTCTAACAAGACGCACCCTTCACCTGACTATTCAATAGAAACGGTAAAAGGCAACTACTCGGGAGAACCTAGAAACGCTCCGCCATATCCAGGAATATTTCCTCGAAACTGCGCCACCAGACGCTCGTAAGGATCTCGGAGCACACCGAAAGTCTGTTTCCCGGCAAAGTACCAATCGGCAAGATCCTTTGGCCAATGCTTTGGAGGCGTGTAGTAGAGAGGACAACCTGTTACGTTGGAAATGCCGTGTAGCGCTGGGTTCATATGTCCCCAGATTTCTCCCTGTGGCTGCATCGAAGCCTGGAGCATGCCGAATTTCGTCTCCACCGGCAGCGGCGAGCCATCGACGATGACCTGCGCGGAGGCGTAGAGCTCCATGTTCCCGCTGCCTGCGAAGGCTATCTGCTCAATCGTGTGGCCGAAGTTGTATGGCACGTGTGTGAACACCAAGTCGCGCTCCTTGGAGGCTGCCGGGGGCTCCCTGGGCTGCGTGCTCAGCGACAACTGGACGAGGAGCGTTTCTGCGCATTCATCGGCTTGGTCTTGCTGCCCAGCTCCAATCGTGGCCAAGAGCAGCAGCTGTACAAGGAACATGGTTGCGGTCGTTTGCGGTATGGTTTCGCTTGTCCGCACTATGGCTCGAGCCGTAACGCCGTAGCGAGGTGGGAAGATATGGCTACCTCTCTGACAACGTACACAGCTCACGAAAAATTATGTTGCCGGCTGCTGTTATTGTTAAGTTGCTTTCGCATTTGCCGCCATAGACCTAAGTTCTGTGCTCACAGGTCCAGGGTCCATTTTTCAGGCTTCTGTGCTCAGAGCCTACAGGGAGAGCGTGTGCTTGCTTTGCCAGGCTACTTGCAGCAGGCTCGTCCGGAGTTGTAGGTATACCTGCGTCAGTGCCTTGACTAGGGTTTCGGGGTTCTGGGCTTATTGGACCTAGGTTACAAATAACTTAAAAACAGATTACCCAAGTTCATAAGCATAGTGCTACTTACTACTCCAAACCCTAAACCCTGAATCCCTAAACCTTGAGGCCCATGCACTCATCCCTCCAACCCGCATCCTTCTTGGGCTTCAGGACTCCGCCCGATCAGAGGCCAAGAGGAGAATAGGTTTTCTTTAAGGAATTCTCCCTTATTAAGGCTACTAGAAGGGGTAGGACGGGGGGTTTACTGTAGGACTGTAGGGGGCTTAATAATTAGAATAGGGCTTTTGGGTGTATGCCATGCTATAACTACCATAAGGAAACCTTTGGGATAATATTTGGAAGTATTCAAACAGGCCCCTGCAGCAAACACGAATCCCAAACCCTAACCTTGAACTTTGGCTTCCAAATCCTGATCTGGATCTTGATTTCTGCTCCCACACCCGAAACAGACCTAAACCTTAGTAATGCAGGGGCCCAAACAAATAGGTTTCCGGGTAAGTTTTCGGTAGAACAACACTTACAAGGAACCCAAGTATCACTAGCCATTCAGCCTGTCACAGTCTGAAGGGTTTAGGGCTTAGGGTTTAAGGCATACCTGGACCCTGAAGAACCTACCTTGTTAAGGTTCCCTACTATGATTTCCTTATATAAGTCCTTAAAAATTTATCTGGGGTTAAGGTATAGGGTCTTCGTTAGCAGGGGCCCCGACCCTGAAATAGTGGTATAATAGGAATATACTAGGGCCCTAATATATTCCTTATAGTCACTATTACAGGGTGGGGGCCCCTTCTAGGGTCTTCGTCTGATACCCTGGGTTAAGGTATAGGCCCAGAAAGCCCAATACCCCTTAGTTAAGGAATATAGCTTAAATCATAATATGAATCCCCTTATAATTTAAGGTATATTCCTTAATTAAGGGGTATTGGGCTCTCTGGGGGGTCTTCGTCTGATACCCTAAGAATCCCACCAGACTCGGACTCCTCGCCAGGCGCACTCCTCACCGGAGCAGTGGAAGGTTCCCAGAGACTCCAATATCCCTTTAAAGGGATGCATAAGGGTTTCCTACAAGGGATCATAGGAACCTAAGGTTTCGGGGACTCCAATATCCCTTAATTAAGGAATGTACCTTAAATTATAGCATGACCCCCAATATGCTTTACGGAAGGTTCGTTAATTACGAGATACTGGAGTCTCTGGGATTAGGGCGGCTTAAGGGGCAATGCGCGGGCATCGGGTGGTATTTTGGGATTTGGGCATTTAACCGTTAACCCCTAAACCCTTATAGCCATATGGTACCCTTACAGATCCCTTTACAGGACCTTGTGCTGATCCCCCCCTAAGGTTGCTAATTTCAAGGAAGGAAACAAGTCTGCCAGATTGTGCAGGGTTTAGGATCTAGAGTTCAGGTAACTGCATCATGCGCTGCAGCACCGAACCATCGCCACCTCGACGGTAGCCACACAGATTGAGAAGCATTCATCCACAGCCTCTAAGTCTAAAGCCCTGCCGAGACAAGACTACACCTACGCTTTGCAAACTCCACACTCCCCAAACTGCAAGCTGAAGCCCCCGGGAATGCTGCGGCTGTTAATCCCAATCCTCCGAAGCCCCTGGCAACTCCCTGATCGCTTTCAGCCTGAACACTGCATCCTAATAGAGGGGCCTTAATAATTAGAATAGGGTTTTGGGGTATATTCTACTGTATTTATAATAAGGAACCCCCAAAATAGTATAGGTAAATATTAAGGCCCCAAGAGTATGTTCGCAAAAGACCCGGCATTGTGCAAGGCCACCTGGGGCGCACGAAGGGCCGGGAACGATGGTCGTGCAACGTTGGATGCGGCCACATCACCTGGGTAGTTGTCAAAATTATGGTCCCCTTTTGGATCCTTATTATAATACGGCACCTCATAATAAGGGTACCCCAAACGGGGCCATAATTTTGACAACCACCCACCTGACAACGCGGGCTCCAACGACAAGATGCACAGCCGGCTAAACGGGAGTTTCCGAAAATTAGGGGTACCTTATTTTGAGGTCCTTATAATAATTATAGTATGATATACTATATTAAGGTCCCCGATTTTCGGAAACTCCCATACAGCAACAGTATAAGTATACCAGTTCGGCGGCAGTGGTGGTGGTCGTAGTAGCGGCACTGAGAAGTGGTAGCAGAAGTGGCAGTGCTACTCGCACTAGTCAGTATTTACTGGAGTGGTCGGAGTGGCTGTATTTTCTGCAGATGATTCTGCTAACACTAGAAGGAGAACGATGATGCCCACTACTGTTGTGCTGGACGACGACTGCTACTATTCCTATTCCGCCCGATTCCTATTCCTACTCCTGCTCCTAGGCCTCCTACACACCCTACTCCTCCTACTCTTCCTGCTCGTATTGTTTGGAATCATCGGAGGGCCTGGGGCTCATTTAGAAAGGTGCTTCGGGGTTCCTCGATCAAAAGAACTTTCTTCGAAACACCGGAAAAAGTCTTCCTTTCTAGCCGGGACAGGTGATTATAGACGTACTCGCATGCGATCGGCCGAAATATCGAAAACCAAGTTCCTAGACCCTAAACCGACCAAGTCGCGGCACAATATAACCCAAAGCCGAACTCCGGAACAGCCCCTCTGCCAGGATTCTTAGGATACCCGGGCTCTTCACCTCCCCAGTGAATACTCAAACAGGCCACCCCGGATTGCGCAGTTACACCTTATCAGATCTATGATTAGGGTTTAGAGTTTAGGGCAACAGGCTACCCCCGGATTTGCAGTTACCCCTACAGCTATGATTAGGTCGGCGCAATGCTACTGCTAATGTTGCGCAGGAACTACCAAACCCAAAGTCTATACCCCCCTTATTAGAACCATAATAAAAATCATGTTTCTAATATTTTCTTCGGTTTTATAATATGAACAAAAATGAAACAAAACCCTAAGGAGACTATAGAAGTTATCCTCATCCCCAGGGGATGAGACAACGCAAAGTCATAAACCTCAACCACGGAAGCCAAGGCGTGAAATCTCCGAAACCCGAAGCCCTAAATACGAACCCCAAAACTCTAAACCATGCACTTTGCCTCTACCTATAGTCTCCATTGTTGTTCCTTGTTTTGGTGTAGCAGTTTTTATACTGAGGATCCTAAAAGGTAACCCCAAAAAGGATGATGGGAGGGCAAAAGGGTGGTTTTAAGATTCTTGGGGTAAGGTTTTCCTTGATATGAACCCTATTATGGGAACCCTAATCCCTACCAAACCCCCATAGGCTGAAACCCCGTTTGGCCTCCTATGAAAGCAACTACAATGGAGACTATAGGTAGAACCCTAAAGCCACGGAGCGAGGCCCCAGTACTGCAGAAACCTGAGCCGGGCGCGTTGGGCTCTGGCCTTGGCACGGCGTCGTCAACTATGTCTACTGCACTTTGGCTTTTGGGGTTCTGATCCCAGGCCTTATGGTTTACGTGTGGTATGTGCCCGCTGAAAAAGAAATAGAGAGAAAGAGAGCGCGAGAGAGAGAAAGAAACTGAGGGACGAGCACATGCTCCTATAGGTGTATATGGGGGTTGATCGATGTTCTTGTTCCGATGAATGACCATTTAATACCCCTTGCGCCCGCCCTTGCGCACTCTTGCGTGTCTCTTGCGCGCGCACGAGCTTTTCATACCTGCAGCTTGTATGATTGTGAACTTCAGTATCTTGAAATTTAACATGACCCATCGGGCATCGCAAGCGCTTTGGTTTCGGGATGGTGGCTCAAAAAGCAAGGTTCCAAGATCTGAAATGCACCATGGGGAAAGCTCTATTACGTGGTGATATATAGCCATATTACTGCACTTGCACGCTCTTGCGCCCGTTCTTGCTCACACCAAATTTTGAAGGCAGTTCAACTAGTGACAATATGAATGATTTGCCTCTGCAGAGCTTAAGAGAAGGGGGTTTAGATCAACCCTCATTTATATATATATATATATATATGTTTATTTATTTGTTTATTTATCTACTTGTTTAAATGTGTGTGTATGTATGTAGATGGGTAGATTAAATTTCATACCAGATTAGGTGCCTAAACGTCTGTGGGCACATATCTGTATGCACATATACATACATGTAGATAGACAGATAGATGGATAGATACATACAAACATCTACCCCCTGTCTGTCTAGCTATCCACCTGTCTGACAATCTGTTTCCATGCACTCATCTACGCAGTCCGGTTTCTAAAACAGAGCTTGTGGAGCAAGACAAAGCCGCAAGCCATAAACCTTTTTTTCCCTAACCGTCCCTACAGTCTAAGTCTAAGTCCCTAACCGACCCGAAGTTCTCCTGAGTAACGTAGGAACCTGATTAAGAAACCTTAGGCTTAATGTATTCAGGCTCTTCATATTGAGTCCTAAGTCCTAGTATTTTGGGGTTATAGCCCCAGGGTTTCTTAATCAGGTTCGTACATTAACGATCCAGCAATGGTCTCCTCAATCCAAAAAACACATGCTGCGGCCGCCCTTACAATATCTAAAGGCGAAAACCTTTAGTCCGAACAGCCCTCCACCCACCCCCCCCCCACCCATCCACCCAAGAAAGAAAGGAAGGAGCCCGAACAAAGCTAGTAGTAGTAGTAGTAGTAGTAGTAGTAGTAGTAGTAGTAGTAGTAGTAGTAGTAGTAGTAGTAGTAGTAGTAGTAGTAGTAGTAGGTAGTAGGTAGTAGGTAGTAGGTAGTAGGTAGTAGGTAGTAGGTAGTAGGTAGTAGGTAGTAGGTAGTAGGTAGTAGGTAGTAGGTAGTAGGTAGCAGGTAGCAGGTAGCAGGTAGCAGGTAGCAGGTAGCAGGTAGCAGGTAGCAGGTAGCAGGTAGCAGGTAGCAGGTAGCAGGTAGTAGGTAGTAGGTAGTAGGTAGTAGGCAGTAGGTAGTAGGTAGTAGGTAGTAGGTAGTAGGTAGTAGGTAGTAGGTAGGTAGTAGGTAGTAGGTAGTAGGTAGTAGGTAGTAGGTAGTAGGTAGTAGGTAGTAGGTAGTAGGTAGTAGGTAGGTAGGTAGGTAGGTAGGTAGTAGGTAGTAGGTAGTAGGTAGTAGGTAGTAGGTAGTAGGTAGTAGGTAGTAGGTAGTAGTAGTAGTCGTCGTCGTCGTCGTCGTCGTAGTCGTCGTAAATCTGGTCCTAGCAGTAAGGGTAACAATAGTGGCAGTAAAGCAGTAATAGTACTAAGTCAATACTAACGAGCACTGAGACTTCGATCCTAAATCCCCCAAACCCTAAACCTTAAATCCCAACCCCTAAATCGCCTAAACCCTCAAGCCCAGGATAGTTAGAAATTGTTTAGCAGGTCTAATCAACCAGCGAATCAAAATCAACCCAGCAGAAGCAAAAGGCAAAACCCAAAACCGCCTAAAACTTAGGACCTGAACCCTAAACAATTTGATTGAAACCCCAAACCCTAAAGCCCTTTTTTCAGCACGGACTGAGGTGCCGGCCAGCGCCCACGAAACTCGCAGCCCCGTTTTAAGGCAAGAGTTCGAAGGAAAAGCTGCAGAAGACAACGGACTGAAGCTTAAGCTGAAGATCCCTCGAGAGAAAAGAATAATCGCAATCACTGCACCATCTGTTCAAGTATAGAACACTGAAGCCCTGAACACAAAACCCCCTAAAACCCTAAACCCTATAGCGCTCTCTGTCTGTCTCTCTCTCTCTCTCTCCCTCTCTCTCTCTCTCTCTCTCTCTCTCTCTCTCTCCCTCTCTCTCTCTCCCAGGCATTCGAAACCCTATAACCCTTTTCCCTAAACCCCCCAAACCCTGAGCTCATCTTGGGCGTCCAACTCCGACTCGAAGTCCGAAGATCTGCCCCAGTTCGACGGCAGCCCGTCACACACCTGGACAAGGTTAGCTTTGGAAATGGAAGAATGGTAGTAATAGATTCCTTTAAAGGGATCCTTTAAGGGATCTATAGGGTTTAGGGGTTTAGGGTTTACTTTTGGTTAGTAGGGAATGGAAGAATGGTAGTAAGAGTGGTCATAATTGTACCCAGTCCTTCATTCCCTACTATCCAAGGGTAAGCAAGGTAAGCTTAGGGTTTAGGGGTTTATGTATTCTGTTGGGGTGCTTAGGGGTTTAGGGTTAGGCTGCTTCGGGGCTTAGGGGCGTTAGGGTTCAGGGGTTTAGGGGTTCAGAGCGTTAAGGGTTTAGGGGCTTAAGGGTTTTGGGTTTAAGGCTTTCACGCTCGGACAATCCAGGCGAGGCATGTGCTTCGGGGTCTGAGGAGTGAAACTCATACTGCTAAGGAATGGCCAGAACACACTTCCAAATAAAAGTACCAACCTTAATCATTACCCATAATTACCTATACAATTCTGGGGGTTGATTATATCAATTATCGGCCCCAAAACCTTCTTCTACTTGTTAAGGCTCCTGCTCATCAAAGACGATCTTTCAGGGCTTTGGGTGCTTCGCAATGGCTCAGTGGGTCGAGTTGAAGGCTCGAGGTCTTAGCGCTTTCGGAGTTTAGGGAGTAATATGGGTAGTTGTCAAACTTATGGCTCCTTTTTGGGAACCCTAAATATTCGGTGCCGTATTACATTAGGGACCCAAACAAGGACCAGAATTTTGACAACCACCCATGTAGGGGCCCTGATAATTGGAATGGGGTTTTGGGGTCCACTATACCATGATTATAGCAAGAAGCCACCACAACAGCATGTGTAACTATTGAGGCCCCTATATTCGGTGCTGGGGATTTGAGGTTTGCAGTTGGCGACGCGGGGACACTGCCAAATGAGGGCTCCTTGAGTTTCAGGGTTGAACCTGCGCAGCATCTATGGGGCATAGATAGTGCCCTTTGAGATCTATGGGACTTGTACAAGGTGCTCGCAAAGGTGTGGCGGGGTTCAAGGCTGTCTAAGGCTCTAAGACATACCCAGATTTCTCCTTTTGAGCGGATCAATGTAGGGATTATAGTGCGGTTCTGCTCCGGCAAAACAATGTTGAAATTCTGCTCCCTGTGACTGTGGAGTTCAACCCTGTTCCAAAGACTCGCCGTAGCTTGTTGAAGCTTGGAGCGACGAAACAGAGCCGCAAAGGCTTAGCATGGAGCCTGTTTAGTACCACCTCCAGTGCTGTTCTTACAAGACGCCCTTGCCACAGAAAGTCTTTCAACAACTCAACAATCTCAAAACTGCATGTCCCTGAACCATACTGCCCTCCACGCCCTAAACACCGTTCTGCATCCAGGCCTGTTCAAACTGCCGGGTGATCCCGATCGCATAAAACAAGAGGGCTTCATAGAATCATAGCGAAACTATTGCTGCCAAACTTTCCAGGCCCTTAAATGGGTCGAGACGCGTGAAGCCTAGTAACCCTTATCATGCTTCACAGCACCCCTCATGGTGTCCCTTATAGTAAACCCTACAAGGCCTCGTATTACTTACAGAAACCCCTGCGCTGTCTCCTATGGTCACTCTCTTACATTGCCCTTTAATAGCCCCCTTAGAAACCTTTACCTCTTAAAGCAACCCTCGTAGCATCCTGGGTCCAGTACCCCTTACTGTAGAACCCTCGAAGCCCCAAAAAGGCAGCCCTTCCTGTCCTCGGAAGGGATCCCAGCCCTCTCTAACTCGAGGTCGACCCACTCTCCGGCCTCAGAAACAAGGGTTTCAGGGTTTAAAATTTAAGTTCGCGCTCTCGGGTTTTAGGCTTGGGGTCTTTCTGTATTCTTGGTCTTAGGACTCGAGGAACTTCATGGAGCTAGGCCTTCTCGACATGCGGGACCCGCGGTGCCCAGCAAAGGAGATTGCTCATGATTGCTCTATAATGATGCTCTGACAACAAGCGCCCTCAAGGAAAAACATGGAAAAACTCTATCTTTGCGAGCCCCTACTTCAGATATGTTTCGAGTGGAGGGTGGAGCAAGTTTGTGAGCTGTTTGGGAAGGATCGCATGAAGAGAACGCTAAGCCCTCAGCCCCTACGTAAACCCTAAACCCCAAGCCCCTAAGAACCCTCAAACCCAAGAAGGCACTGGCACTCGAAACCCTCAGCAGCTAGATTTTCCACAACTCCTGCTCACAGCAGATTAAAGACGTTTTGGTACCTCGAAAGGGCTTCATTGGCCTTCTGCAGGTTTCAAAAGGTTTAATGTAAGGGCTTTCGTAGTTAGAAGATGGTGTCGATGGCGTATTACAGGGTTTCCATTGGTTTCGCCGGGGTTTATCGTAGGGCCTGCATGACTAGAACAAGTGCAGGGGGCTATGTGGGGATAATACTAGCTAGGTGGTTTTTAGGCGCTTGGAAGACTGGGCCGCGTCCAGCTGGGAGACGGCCGTCAGCAGTGCGTCACTGGTAGCCACGGCCCCGAAGACGCCGTGTTGCATCTTCACCTGCTTTAGAGCAGAAAGCTGGGTATCCGATGCCGTCGTTCCCGTGCAGTCGGAGAGTAGCAAACACTCGAAGCCACG